>JAWNLL010000512.1:0-386787 GCA_035042425.1 Drosophila flavopinicola
ATACCGAAGGTACTCATAGTATATTGGTTTTGTCGAATGTCCGTCAGGCCGTCCGTCTGTCCGTCTGTCCGTCTGTCCGTCTGTCCGTCTGTCTGTCTGGATGAACGCGCGTATTTCCGAAACGATATTAGATAGACTCTTGAAATCTTTTGCGTTATGATTATAGCTATCTGCTTCAGATCAAGTTTATTCCAAATTTATGCCACGCCCACTGGGAGGCTGGCAAATCGATAACATGTCGATACACCTCAAATCACAAATCGATTAAACGTGAATAACTCCCACAATTTTGAAGCTAGAGTAATCAAATTTGCAGGTATATTGCTGGTGACCTCCCGAAAAAATTGATCCTAGGTTAATCGGCCACGCCCATTATTACGCCCACCAGCCCCCCTCCAAAATTAATTTGAAATGCTTATATCTCCCGCAGTTTTAGAGCTAAAGTCACCATATTTGGAATATATATTACTGGTGACGTCCTCTACAGATTACAGAAACAAAATTTCGACCACGCCCACTCCCGCCCCCGTAATCGCGAAAATCGATATACATGAATGCACAATTCGATAACACGTAGATATATTTCCCGCAATTTTGAAGCTAGAGTCCCCAAATTTGGAATTTAGACTAGGGCTGACCAGCCCAAAAGATTGCGTCCTGGATTTTCCGGCCACGCCCACTAGAACGCCCCCCAGCCACCCCGCCCCCACGAAACACGGAAGCCTATATCTCGCACAGTTTAAGAGCATCTCTTAGTAGTAGCAACAGTTAAAGTTGCCTAAGGCATTTTATTTTATATTTGACAGCGCACAAATGTGTGCAAAGCAAGCCACTCAAATCGACTCACTTTCCGCACTTCAGCTAGCGTCTACTTGGCAGGCATTTATCAAACTCCAATATAATTCTCCAAAAATGAGCTGTACTCGTAAACAGGCCAGGCAAATGCATTTAGCTGCAGCTAAAGCGTGAGTTGCAGTTGCAATTAGAAAAGTTTTGGAATGGATTTGCTTGGCAGACTTTTGCCGAAATGCCATTCATCAGTCGCGCTCAAATGAAAACATCAATGCGGACAGGCCGAACAACAAATTGAGGCAGCCCCAGAAAAGCTGAAAAGCTGAAAAGCTGTATGAAAAAGTGCGTTTCGTGCCTGGCCTGGCAAGCCGAAAACGCCAAAAACGCCGAAAAGCTGAAAAACGCTGAAAATCGCGGCTTGGCCCAAAACGCATTTGGCACTTGGCAAGCGGCGTGACATTTCAATTAAAATGCTAATTTTGCAACGGACAGAGACGGGCGGGGTGGGCAAATGGCAAATGTTAATGGTACCCCAACCAACCAACCAACCAAGCAACATCTTGTTAAAGGCTGGCCAAAATACATGCGAGAGTATAGGATAAAATGCTGCCGGCAACTATTTAGTAAAGTAAATTACTTTATTAGAGGCAGGCCGTGGGCTTCAAAAGGCGTGCCATGGAACTCTGGAACTGGCTTGCAAGTGCATTAATCAAGGCCCCCACACACACATACACATAGCTATACTAGTATAGCCATGGAACCCACTCTATATGGTTAGACATATGTGTACACTTCATGCTATTACACTCACGCCCTGACACTCGTGACTTTTCTAAGTTAATTTATCATACAATATATATTTGGTTTTCTTTTACTGCATGCACTGCACTTTCTCCATGCCATTCTCAGCGATTGACGCTCCAATCTGCAGTTGGAGTTTAAAAATAAAACGCTGCCATGACAGGATTGCCAGGCAGCCCTTCATTTTCACATCTCCACATTTCCACATTTCCACTCTCATCTGCCGCACTTTAATTGTGACACGTGACGCTGGCTGAGGAAATTGGGATAACAGTTGGAGTAACAGTTGCCACAGAAAGCTGACAATTAATCTCAGCAGTTGCACTTGGGTCTCGATCTACCTTTTTTCTTCTTCTGTCTGCTGTGCGTTTTGGGTGCACTTTCATTCTGGCATGGGTGGCTTTTGAATTGGGAATTGGAGAAATTATTTTTGTGCGGGCGGTTGCCACAAAACATGTGAGGCAATTAAGTTCGTTATCGTCCCGTTTTTAACAGCTAATCATACGGTTACTCCCAGAGAAAAGAAACTCATGTTTAATTCATTTTACATGTAATCGAACGTTTCTAATTGTCAACTGGCAGCAGTTCCATAACTTTATCAAAACTTATCAGATTTTCGTTCCCGATGCAGTTTTGATCATGGTTTGATATATATATGATAAGTCTGTTTCATTTTCGAGTTTTCGATTTTATATCAAGAACAAACCAATAAAGGGCACCCTAGTCCCTTCAAATGCCTTTTAAGCACCCAAGACTGAGCCGATTTTCATTCCCGAGCTAGTTTCGATCATGGCTTGGCATCTATTATAATTCTGCGTTTCAGTTTTAAGCGATTTGGAATTTTCAATCTTATACTAAACACAAGCCAAAATAAAGCCTAGACAGTCCATATTAATGCCTTTAAAATACCTAAAGCTCCCATAAGTCTGTCAAAATTGATAAGATTTCCGATCCCGAGGCAGTTTTGATCAAGGCTTGACCTCTTAATTAATTCGACATTTAAATCTGCATCAACTGAGAATTTCGGTTTCTCAGCTCTATCATGTTGACGACATATGTATATTAAAATAAGCTACGTTGCTAATTAACAAATGAGTTAACATGAAAGCGAATCAGATGCATCTACAAGCAGCAGAACGAGCAGAAGGAATAAAAGCCGGCAAGCGGGCAGCAGACGACCACCAGCAGATCCAAAGTGAGTTCGCCGGTCAGTTGAAGAGTCGCCAAGTTGCAACAATAGGCAACAAGTTGCAACAAATGCAGTCGCAATTGATAAAAAGGCAGCAAAGCGAAATAAAACAGCAAATCTCCCCAGCGACAAAGCAAATGAGACCCACTGCGCACTGTGCAGCTGAGATGAGAATCAGAGGCCCAAACCGGCCACAAAGCGCCAGCCAGCAGGCAACTGGGCAATGGCAACTGGCAACTGGCAACGGTGACAGGAATGGTAAAGACGCCAGCGCTGTCGCAGCAGGCAAAGCTGTCCAAGTCCAAGTCGAAGTCCAAGTCGAAGTCGATGGCGATGTTGGAGTTGAAGTTGAAGTTGAAACTGAAGCGAGCGCTGTTGCAACATGTCAAAATAAATCAATTGATTGATCTTGTTTTATTTATGTCCAATTCAATTTCGATCAATGAGCAGCGCACACGAATGCAGAATGCCAAAGCAGATACTGCAGCCAGAGCGAGAACAAAAGAGCGAGAGAGAGAGAGTGACAGAGAGAGAGAGAGAGACAGCAGTAAAGAGAAGTGCGTGCTGCTTGTCACTGGCGCTTATACTGTGGCAATTGTCTTTTACTTTTTGGTTTTTTACTGGGGTGTTGGCCGGCGGCGCGCGTGCTTTAAATGATCTTCAGATTTTCAGACTTTAAAGAGTTCGTTAAGCGAACAGAGTGAAACGGAATACAGTTGGTTAAAGTGTAGTGTGCGGAAACGTACATTGTAAATTTTAGGATTATGTACATATAGTATCTATATCTGTATCGCAGTGCACGAAATACCACCCTTTGGTCCGAAGTCTCTGTTGTGAGACTCCCTTGAGAGAAAGAAATGTATCCTGACTGATTCAATGACATAAGAACTAGAGCGAATTCTGAAACAATAAATTATGAATTCTAATCTCGAGCCTGAAAATCGGTTCAGCCTTAGCAAAAATATGTAAGTTAAGAATCTTAAAAGCGAATTTATTCTAAGTCTATAACTTTATTAGCCAATATTTTTGTAATCCTTGTCATAACCAAATTGAAATTTCAATAAGGATTGAGTTCGAGTATTATTTGTTTGCTAAAAATCCTATCCATATGTGTAAAACATAAGCCTAGCATTATAACAAGCATTTCAGCACTCTTATTAAAGCTTTGTACATTTTTCGCTTGAAGACAAACAAAATTCTTTATAAATATAAAATAGTCGTTATTGTTGTTTGAGTCGACGGCGCCTAAAAATGTGCTATGATATTATTTCGCATGCCATGGATAAGCAAAAGGCCAAACTTCAATCAAAACAACACAAAACTCTGCATTATAATCATATGCAATTTGAATGGAGATATTTAAGGTTTTTTTTTTGTATTTTGTTGTTTCGATCTAGGAAGCAACTGCGATTACTCGTTTGAATTTTTCCTTCAAAGAGCTTTGAACTCTCCCGAGGCAAAAGCAAATAGGCGACGCCAGTTTTGTCATAATCATGCAAATTTCACCTGTGTGTGTGTTTGGGTCTCTGGCCAATTGCATATTTTGCGATATTCAGAAAGTCCATTAAATATGTGCATGCCATGCAAATGTCTGAAACGGCAAACGATGGATAACACAGTCATACATAGAAGAGTTATGGACCCAAGCCAATACCCAACAGGTCAGCCATTCAGAGAGGAGACCTTTGAGAGTCGCAGCTCTCAACTGGAATTTCCCATTGACATTTCATAGACTAACTGCGGCTCGATGCTCAAGGCTTCAGCTTGGGCTGCAAACTGTGTGCTTAAAGCGCTTTAATGGCCATTGTAGGGTAGCCATTGAGCCACTGGGGCTTAGCCAATTCGGTGCAGCAACACTCATAACAGCAGCAACAGCAACAGCAACAACTGCAAATGCAACTGCAACTGCATTTTTTTGCATTTCATTCGTAAATCAATAAAAATCAAATAATACACAAACTGTGGGATCAATCACATTTATGCTAATCCAACTTACATAATCTACAATCGCAAGAGCCGTGTGGCACGGTGGCACGGTGGCAGGGTGGCAGGGTGTACTTGTGTATTTGTGGGGTTAGGTGGGTGCATGCCGCTGCCATGACAAATTCAATTCAAATTTTGTTTTGACAAATTTGGCGCGTATTTGAAAACGCTTAGATAAGCTGCACGCAGATACATGAATGCATGCAGAGAAGCATGAGTATTGTATATGTATATGTATATATATATATATATACAGAATCACTGCATTTATTTTGCAATTATAAAAGCGGATCTGTTAGCAAGAACGGGCACAATGAACGGGGTATATGTTTGGTTCTTGCACTTTCACTGCTTTAAAATGCATACCACCTACATTTTGTTGCTCGATTTGCTTTGCTTTTGCTTGGACGGTTCAGTGGCCAGTGGCTGTGTACTGATGCTGCCAGGGGGCGATGGAACCACCGTTAAACATTCTGCATAAGTAAGGAAATTGTTACGGGAAGACGAGTTACTGATGCGGATGCTGTGGACCAGAGGCAGCAGCGGCAGATCCCATTGTTCTACTGCTGAATTGCAAATCGCGCTCATAGTTCGAATACTGTACGCTTCGGTTGCAATTTGCCGTTTGTTGGGGCAGGCAGCCCCAGCTCCAGCCCCAGCTCCAGCCCCAGCGCCAGCGCCAGCATCAGCCTGAACTTCTGCCTCAGCTGCTGCCACAGCTATAGCTACAGCTACAGCTACAGCTCCAGCTCCAGCTCCAGGTTCAATCAACCCTCGTCCAGTGGCCAGGTTATTGACTTGCCACACGTGGGTGTTGGTATTGGTGTGGGTGTGTGTTGGTGTGGCTGTGTGTGTGTGTGTGTGTGTGTGTTCTTGGACCGTATCGTGGTCACTGTGGCCTTGTCGCTTGCCCAGGTTGAATGTACCGTTGTGTCTTTGAACCCTCTCGCTCATCTATGGCATAACGCCGACGCCGACGCAGTCGCAGTCGCAGTCGCCACGCCAGACACTCAGACGACGCCAATGAATGAGACAACGAACTCGCTGAGAGATGTCGCCGAAAAAGAAGAGAAATATCAAGAAATCGCCAGTCGAAATCGAAATATACCTGACACGATCTTTCGCATGCAAATCGCATTTTGAGATCACTGAGTTCGCGCCAAGAGAGCAATTAACATTACAAATTTTTGGCTGCTTCAGCGAGCACAAAAATGGAAGAAGCTGCCACTTAGCATCATGCAGAGCGAAGAGTTTGATATGCAAAAGAGCGTAGACGAGACTTGAATGAAAGCGATCAGTGATCAGTGAGTGCGATGACAAAATCCTTGATGGCAACGTTCATTGATCTTAGCACAAATGAGCTGGAACTAATTGGCGTTTGCCGGTGCAGAGTTCCCAGCGTCTGTTGCCAAGTCAAGTTCTAGCTGCAAATTGCAGATGGACTTTTACCATTTTACTGCGCCGAAAACTAGCTATTATTTAGTCCTAAGAATCTTACCAGTGGTATAGTCTTATCCTTTATGGCAATACAACTAAATATGTTTTGTCCAATGATCTCTACTTATTTATTTCATAATTCAAATATTCTTTGATATTTTAGATTATACAAGTATTTGTTATTTGTTGCTATCAATATTTTAAATATTTTCCTGGCGAGCTTTATTTACTGGCCACAATTCTAAAAATTATTCACAATTAAGAAATTATTAAAGAAATAATGTTTGTTGTATTAAAAATAAATCAAAACGGCTCTTATTTACTAAAAGAATCGCAACATTACAAGAAGTTGCCAATATTCAGAATATGTTGCAAAAGTGTTTACTATACCAACTTTACCAAACGTAAAACCGCATTCATTCAGTATTTATGGCCTATTATGTTGTAATCTAGCTTATAATTTATTTGTAAAAATATACATTTGCCGCAATACTTCTCCAAGACTCAAACACGCACGAAACGCATCCAAGGAGCCAACAAAAACACAACCAGTGTCCATCTCCAATTCTCCTTTTGCATACTGAGCACTGCCCTTTGGCGCCTTTCAGCTGCCAACGACCGAATCCGCGAATGAAACTTGTTGCCTGATCTGGCAGTGGTCGGTCGGACGGTCGGACGGTCGGTCGGTCGGTCGGTCGGTCGGTCGGTCGGTCTATAGAGCCAAGCTCTTGGCCTGGCCTGAGCATGGGTGATAAATAAATTCAGGTATTAACTTGCCATATATTTTCATTATATGCGACACAGAAAGTCGTGTTTTATTTCAACACAAGTGGATTTTAATAATAAAATGTGTCTAATTTGGTACCCACTCGCACCGAGAGCGGCAAACCTGATTGCCCAACACCTTTCCCAGCTGCGACTGCCTGCCCACTGGCCTTTGCTAGGTGTGCGTCTGTGTGTACGTCTGTGTGTGTGTGTGTGTGTGTGCAACTGCAACTTGCAACTTGCAAGTTGTATCCGCATCCTCTGGTGGTACGTGCGAGGCGTCAATGCTTCATTTTCACTGTCATCTTAAGTTGATTGCAAGTTACGAGCGTGTTGACAACAACAACAACTGCAACAACAACAATATGCACAAGAACTGCGCATTGTAACGGTAATAATTGTGGCCGTTGCATGTGCGTGTGTGCTTGTGAGAGGTTATTTGGGGCTATATGGGGTTAATGCCTGGTTGAGGTTACGTCCGACCACTGGGCGGCTTATTAATCAGTGCTCTGGAAAATTGCGCAACTCCATGGTGCATAAGGCATGATTCATGCTTAATTGGGCGGCCCCCACCGGCAAACAGCCGTGCAAATCTCACCCAGTTGTCAATTTCACAGACAACACATTTCAATCAAACTTTGCTGTGCCATAAATAAGCCACCAACTGGACAGAGCCTCCAACTTTGCCGGCCCCTCTATACACTACTTTTCAGCTTAAAAGACTTGTGCTTAAATTACAGTTTGGGTTCGTTGTGGGGCTGTTTGCTTTTGCTCTTGTTGTTGTCGTTTTTGTTGTTGTTGTTGTGGTTGTGCACGCCTAACGTTCACATTTTTCCACATGAAATTATGGCAATTAATACGCATGAGGCAGGCCGGGCTCCAACTTCAGCTCCAGCTCCAGCTTCAGCTCCAAGCTCCGTCTCTATGGCGGGTGCTGTCGTCTCGCATGTCAATTTGATGGCAATTAACTTTGGCCAGCGTTTTGTTTTAATAATAAATTTAATGAGCTGCCAAAAATGGTTGCAAATTTACGTGGCAATTAGCGAGCAAAGCGACACTTGGCCAACAGATCGTGTGGTCGCTCACTCGTTTGGTCACTGGTCGGTCACTGGTCACTGGCCACTGGCCACTGGCCACTGGCCACCGCCGACTGCTCCATTTTGCTAATGAGCCGCTTTTTACAGTGGTTCGAGGCTTGGCCAGTGGCCAGTGGCCACAGTGCCTGCACGCTGGCATTTCAAGCGGCTACCAGTGGAGCGACTGGCATGTGACATGTGGATGTGGATGTGGATATACTACTTAGCTCAAAGGTGTGGCCAAGTAATGCAAATAAACATCAAAGCACTGATGTGGACGACTTTTATTTAACTCCGCTTATTGTTTTTGATAACATGGTTCTCTTTATCATCTCTATGATAAAATATATAAGCTCTATTTAAGTGTTTCTCACACTTTGGAAGCTTGGAAATTAAGTACCAATGAAAGGCTTTGATAGTCGATAATATATATATTTATATTTTCTCAATATCAATTATTATAAGTAATTTAAGTTTTAAAAATCAAATATCATAGAGATAAAATGAAATATTCTTATATTCGAGGTAAAGAGATAAATATTTTAAGTATTCATAAATTATTTGGGAAGTATAGATTCTAATTCCAAATGTTTTTTGGACTCAATGTTCATTTCAGACCATTAGCCAGTGTTAACAAAACAAAAAACAGAGTCATAGATGGTTAACTATCAAGTTCCCAATGGTTAATTTGTCAACCGCTTGTTTTCATCTAGTAGTTGCTTGGCAAAGTTATTCTCACTTTATAATCTAGAAGTCTGAGTTTGTAGAGCTTCGTCAAAATTATATTTTACCCAAACAATGAACAGTGGGATAGTTGGGTAAGTATTTATTTGAAATCGAAATAAGCTCTAAGTTCAATCCTTGCAGACAATTTCTTCCCGCGTTCCTACTCAAGCATATACTACATTTAAGGTCACAGACGAAAATGATGTACACACATTTTTTTTTCTAAGAGATTTATGTATTCATTGTGCCAATCAGAAAGCGAAGAAAAGGATTGCGACTGCATAGCAAATTGCTCAGCAGAAAGTTTGCATCACTCTCTTTACCGACACTATCTTTCGTAAATTATCGTAAGTTCGTATTATCGATAGGTTCGATAATCGACACTTGCAGGCTTTGTATTCTTGTACTTTTGAAATTAACTGGAAACTGATAGTAAAGCAATCTAAGGACATGGCATGCCTTCACTCACTTAAGCTGGAGATCAAGACTCTGGTCAAAATGTTTCCCACTAATCACATACGCTTCCAGATCATCAGCTCCAACCTGGATGAGCTCTTGTGCAGATTTATTGACATGAATGGCAAACACTACGACATCCATGCGAGCATAACGGAAACGTATCCATCAGCGCCACCAGTTTGGTTTGCCGACTGTGACGAGCCGAGCGTTATGAGTGCCCTGCAGCTTTTGGGCACCACTGAAGGACGGGACAATCACGTGCTCCTACAGGTTGGTCTGCTGCTCCGCGAGCTGTGCCGCTCCCACAATGTGCCGCTGCCCATCGATGTGGAGAGTTTGACACTGCCGTTGGAAACGCAGCTCCGGGCTGCCGATTCCGATGAGAGTGACTTTATGGGACTGAAAGAAAGTTTCAGTGACAGCGATTCGGAGGACGAGTGTGATATACCATTGGAAAATCCACAGTCAGCAAAGCCAAATGACGCCATGGATAGGGAGTATTTGGCGACTTTGAGAAAGCTGCGTAACGTCCAGAGAGAGGAGTATTCGAATGGTTCCTTTGTCGGTTCCGTGCAGGCCTCCGATCGCCTAATGAAAGAGCTGCGCGATATTTATCGATCAGAGACATACAAGCAGAACAACTACTCCATTGAGCTGGTTAACGACTCCATCTACGAGTGGAACATTCGCCTCAACTCTGTGGATCCGGATAGCCTACTGCATAATGATTTGATGCAGCTCAAAGAGAAGGAGGGTACGGCCTGTATTGAGCTAAATGTCCTGTTCAGAGACAAGTATCCGTTTGAGCCGCCATTCGTCCGTGTCGTGCACCCAATCATCACTGGTGGCTATGTTCTTATCGGCGGTGCCATTTGCATGGAGTTATTAACGCGGCATGGTTGGAGTTCCGCCTACACTGTCGAGGCGGTGATAATGCAAATTGCCGCCACTCTAGTCAAGGGACAGGCCCGTATACAATTTGGCGGCACAAAAAAGCTTAGCCAGACACAATATAGCTTGGCAAGTGCCCAGCAAAGCTTCATGTCGATGCTGAAGATTCACGAAAACAACGGTTGGTTCACGCCGCCAAAGATGGATGGTTAAGCGTGATCGGCATTAGACATTACACTAAACATTAGACATACCGACAATTTGTACACATAACACATTAGAAATTACAACACAACATATACTACAGCAACAAAACTCATCAGCATCATTATAGTCAACATTACATATAGTATATACGTTTATGTTCAGTTCTGCATTTGAAGAAAACATTGTCCAAATACACATACTATTAAAACTAATATCCCTATTACATACTATTATCCCTTTTAATAGATTTGCTTTTTCGGATTGTTCCTATTTAACAGGTACTATCAGTTATTTCCCCTTATGTACAGTATATTTGAATGTTGTACTTTTACTTTCCGCTCTATATTTCTATGATAAGTTTGACAAATATATTAAGTTTTAAGAGCATTATTATATACGGATCGTTCCTATTGAATATGTTTCTATTGTAAGCGGAAAACATTTTTATTTCCTATTAATTTTTACTAATCAATCTCTGTATTGTTTGCCCAAAATATATCAACTCTTAAAAATATCTGAAGTTGAAACTTGTCAGTATCTTTAGTAACTGCGAATGCATGCCAGCGCTGGCTACAGGGTATTTGCTAGTCGGGCCATCTCAACTAGATCACACTGGTATGTTTAATAATACATATATTTTAGCAATTGGACAATAGTTAAATTATTTAGCGATTTGTCCTGTAGTAACACTCGACTAGAATGAGTTAATTCCCGCGCCAGGGACCCCTTTCAGAAGAAGCTATCACGAAGAGAAAGAAAGAAAAAAGATTGTTATAGTTTGAGTGCCTGTCGATGAATTTGGATTGTGATTAGTGTTTAGTGATTGCCCACCTCATCTGCGGATGGTAACCATACTGCTCCCACAGCTCGGCCTTGGTCAATGTGCGCTCCAGCTGCTCGGGCAGCAGATCAAAGTGACGCGCCAGGATCTTCCAGTGCACCATGTTGAAGTAGTGGTATTCGCCGGATTCCTGCTGGCCACGCACCACATAGTTTGGATTGTCGCCCTGACGCCGCACCCAGAGCCGCTCGCCAATGTGGAAGCGCCAGCCACGTTCGGCGAGCTCGGCTGCCGCCAGCATTTGCATCATGTCGCCCGGATATGTGTAGAAGAAGAAGAACAGCAGTTCGACATCCATCTGATCAACCTTGGGCTGCGGCAGCTCCTGGCCAACGTCTCGACGATAGTGCAGCGGCACATCATAGTTGACCTCGTGCGGTGCACAACGTCCACCCTTGAGCGGCCCGGCGAAGCAGCTGTGCATTTTGTTCGATTCACGGTCGCAACAATGCGTGTCCACATTGAGGGCCGCCGCGTCGTGGCCAAAGATTTGCGACAAGTGCTGCGGATGATGCTGTGCCGCCTCCAGGTTCTTGGCCAAGCCGGCCAGCCCGTAGGCACCCTCCATGCTGGCCGTCGTCTTGCTGCGCGTGCCGTTGCCCCGCGGCGGTGTCACATCAAAGGTGACGCCACCGAGGGGCACGCCCATGCGATTCGTGCGCAGGCGTCCGTAGAATCTAACGTGCTCAAAGCCCGGCGGTGGTCGTATATTGTCCGAGGTCGTCTCTGTCTTCGGGATCTTGTTGCCCGCACGGTTACCCACGCCGGTGGTGAGGAAGTGCTTCTCAAAGATGCCGCTGTCCAGGCATTCGTAGTAGTCCGGCGAGAAGAGATCGTTGGTGTCAGCAACGAAGTCCTCCATGTCCAGCGGCTCCAACACCTGCTTGAGCCAAGCGGCCATGTCCTGCGGCTGTGCGTCCGCGTCCAGCATAGCGCTAACGCTATCGGGCGACTGCATTAGCAGCTCATGCTGCTCCTGGTCATTGTCGTCGTCGCTTAGCACGGCTGCACTGCCACGGCACAGATCGTCCAGAGTGCCGGGCAGTGCTGGGAAATCCTCGCGCAGTATGGTAAACTGTGGCGGCGACGGCGGTGGCACCGGCGCTGAGCACTCCGGCTTGGGCATATTCTTAACCACATCCACATAGAGCGCTGGCGCGATAAGGCTTTGATTGGACTCTGTTTTCTTCTTGGCCTCCATCGGGCCGGCGGCGGCAGCGGCAATTGCAACGGCTGCCGCAATCGCCTTTGCATTGTGACGCTTCATTTTCATTGAATGATTGAGAACGGAAAACACAAACGAAATTAAAGACGAATAGAGAAACAAATGATTTGATAGCAGCACGAATTTTGTTCAGTGAATGTGACGTCTGTTTTGACAGTGCATAACAATGTCAAAATAATTGCGGGCAGGGCCGCTCGCTGAGCAATCGATAACTTTTCAAGTGCTTTTGCGAATTTAACGAACTTGCAATAAGTTGTGTGTGGTATATACATATGTATATATGTATATATATGTGTGTGTATGTGTGTGGGTGCGGCGGAAATTGCCATAAACCAATTTAAAAATCGAATCATAAATTTGCCCAAGCTGCCTAGGCGCAAATTCACCTGCAAACAGCCGCCAATTGGCCGGGGCCAAAAGACGATCGTCAGGTTATGCAAAGACACCGGGCTAGAGAGAGAGAGAGAGTGAGTGTGTGTGTGTGTGTGTGAGAGAGAGAGAAAGAGAGAGAGAGAACTGCAAGCCATTAACTTAAAATGACAACAGCACAACATAAATCTCAGGCCAGCCAGCTTTGTGGCTGCACTTAAAGGCAAATGTCTGGAAATTGACAAAAGGAACGCCGCATGGCCATAAACTGGCTGGAAGCTGGAGCAAAGTGGCGGGAGTGGGCGGCGCAGGCGTTGGCATTGTGCGCTAATAGCCCAAGCACCACGAAGAGGTACTCACCGGCTGCCACACCCCACTCCCCACTCCCCACACTCCACTCCGCCCACCCACACCCCATCCGCTTGGGCAAATTTATGCGAACGAGGTGCGAGCGTCAAATTAACGAACTTGTCTGTGAGCTGGAGAAGATGCTGCCCGGCGGCAGAAGAACCGAATGCCCATAATCTACAGACTAGATTCTCTCTCTCTCTCTCTCTTGCTTTGGCTGACTCTCATTCAGCAAATCAGGTGCATGCCGCATGGCAAATTAAGCACAAATAATATAAAATACAATAATGCTAAATCCATGCCGCTGGCATGAAAAATGATACACATAAAGGAGCACAGACAGAACAGTTCCAACAGCTGGCGATGGCACTCAACAAGAAGGATAATCATTTAAAAAAGGCTCGTTAAGCTTCTACTTTGTATGTGAGTCCTGAAGATGGTTGCTTCAAGCGCTGAAGCAACAGAGTGAGTAATTGTGCAACTAGTTGTTCTATAGAAGCTTGTATTGATATAATTACTCCCGATTTGAGCTGTATTACAATTACATTTAATTCTTGCATATTTAAGATTTATGGAATAAAAACAAGTCGTTCAGATAATAACCGTACATCCCCTACGTCTATTGTATAGGTAATCTAATATTTTGAAAGATCACCATATTAGCCAGAGATATTTCAAAGTTAAAATTCCTATAATAAAAACCAAACATTTCGTTTATTATTAAGATTAGAATGATAATTTCCTTGATTCAGTTAAACATAAATAGAAGTTAAGTCTTGTAGCACTCACTGGTGATAATATAAATAAACAAAATGTAAATGCTTTTTAATCGGGTAACTCAATGGTAATTACTATAGTCACGATACGTCACTGGAAAAGCACGACACGACACTTGCACATCTCTATTGCTGGAGCTAACGAACAAGACGACGAATGGGCATTTTGGCTGTTGTGGAGGGAGGGCAGAGCAGAAGCTGCTTGAGCCTGGCCACATCAGCTACTATAAATCATACTCATGTTGCGCTGGCAAAGACAACGAAAACGACAACGCCAAGTGTAGTGTAGTGTGCAATGTGCTCCGAGTTCCAGATATCACAGTCCAAGTGCAACGACTGGGCCAACGGCCACTTTGTAGACAGCGACGGGTCAGCAATTGCCGAGCCATTAAATTGCCATTGCCAGCAACAAGTGAAGTCTTGGAGTCTGGACACAAAAAACACTCTCTACCTGCTGGTCGGTAGGTGCTAAGCCCCGGCATTCACTTAAGCTGCTTTGTGCTCGGGCTCCCAAGATTACTCCAGCTCCAAAGTTACTCGTACGTCTCGTGTTTGTGTTTGTCGTGTGAATGAACTGCTCTGTTCTGGAGGAGCAGGCGAACATTATGGAAATTAGCCGCAGCCCCCAAAGTGACGCCCCATCGCTGAGCACAAATGACCCCGATGCGCATCACTCAACTGCGTGTGCGTCGTCACTGGATGGAGCTGAAGCTGGCCTAATGACCAGCATTAGGAGCAACAACAGCAGAGAGCACTTGCAACCACAGTAGTTTACGAGAAGTTTGTGGAATTGTGTGTAGGACGCACTCGCCTCCTGCCTCCTGCTGCCTGCCGCCTGCTACCTGCCCCTCATCCTCCCGCTCCCGCTCCCGCTCTCTATATTGTCCTGCAACGCTTAGCCGGGCCATTAGTTGCAGCGTCGTAATGGTCACATGCTTATGGGATTTTCCAAATTATGCATATTGTAAGAGGCGTATATCTCTTGTAGTTGTTGTGGGCGGTGGACACGTTTGTTTTATGCTCTCTGACTAATTTCGTTGATGGCCTTGGAGCCAACTACAAAGTCTTTACACGTGTTCCTCAAGTGTATTAGCAACGAGCTCCTAAATACTTTGTACTGTCGAGGTGGAAAATTATTATATACAAACGACTCATAAAAGTCATGCGTGAGTGTAATATATTGCGTATACGAGTAAACTTTGAAGGGAATATGATTAAATTATAATAAGTTTGGCTACAAAGAAGATTGAGAGCTTCTTAAATAATATATATTTGAATCTTAAGTATAAAATAAATTAACTCTTAATCGAATCCTATTATTCTTTCTGGTTTTAAGTGGCTTTAATTTAATGTAAGCAAGTGGTAAAGGATTATCTTCGGCGTGCCGAAGATTTTATACTCTTTTCGAACCTTTATATAAGATATAGAGGCTGCAAACTATGTAATCTATATTTGAATAATAAGTATCTGCGCAAAGTTTCATCGCGATAGCTTTGAAAACTTGGCATTTATGGTCAAAAACGACTTCCAGTTGTATTTCAGCTATAAGATATAGTGGTCCGATCCGACCGGTTCCGACCAATGTGCTGTCCCTTTAAGTAATAAGTCTCTGTGCAAAGTTTGATCGCAATAGCTCAAAAACTGAGCGACTAGTTTGAATACATACAGACAGGCAGACAGACGTCTCCGACGCTTCCTTCTATGCGTTACAAACTTCAGCACAAACTTAATATACTATTTTCTTCGAAAAGAGTATCAAAATGTATATGAAATTATTGTTAAATTGAATTTTGTAAATTTTATATATATTATTATATAAATTCAAAAATTTAGTTATATTCCTGTTTCGACTGTTTTAAGTCGACATTCAGCAAATAAATAAAAGTATCTAGTTTTCTTGGATTCTAAGAGGAATGTTGCGATCTTCACAAATCACTTGCAAATGCAGCAACATCATTGACCTTGTCAAGCCAATCAACTTGATGTTCTTTGGCACAGAATAGTCAATCATTGCCCACATCAAATCATCTACTACAATCAATCATTGGCCAAAGGTAAGCCACTCATAAAGCCCATGCAATTGCAAGTCAATTTTTGGGGTACTTGAACAACAATGTTGCATTGTCTACGCAACGTTTTGTTGTTGTTCTTCGTGTAACCATTCACCGAATATTCACTGATTTCATAAAATATTACGATAAATGTCGTTTTCAACATTTATCAGCGCAGATTTTCATATTTTATTGCTTATGTGCGCAAAGCGACATTAAATGCTGCTGCTTAAAGATACAAAATGCAGCGCATAATAAACCCAAAGAAACGCAACAGCAACAGCAGCAGAACCCGATCCCCCAAAAAACGCAGACCTGCCCCAGAGCCCCAAGCCATCCATACGCAAGATGATAAAAAGCAACAAAAAAATGAATTGTCTTCATTTTGTAATTTAATGGTATTTTATTGAATTTTTGATGCGCACGGACAAGGCGACTACGACTACGGTGTGGAGTAGCATCCTTGGCTGCCGCCTTGTGCCTGCTGCTGCTTTGGCTGCTGCTGCCGTGTTTCGAGATCTTCAGTTACCTCCGGCCGGTTGCCTGTTGACATTTAAAATATGGCCGCGTGTCAGAGCGGCTGCCCTACGCCCATTTTTATGGCAGTCAGGTTTACATTTCGATTTCGATTTAAATTTTTTGGCACTGATCCCCAAAAACCGAATCCGCATCCCAGTTGTTGTTGTTGTTGCTTGTTGCGGCTTGTTGCAGCGCCGGCGTAAATTCAATTTGAAGGTCTGCACAGCGTCTGAATTCCCGAGATGCCAACAAAATGTGCTTTCACTTGACCCGCAGTGCTGCGTAAATAAATTTTATCGCTCTGTTGACACGTGCGCGTAATATTTCATTAAACATAAAAAATAAGTAAAAAATACAAATAATACAAATCAACACAGTAAGTTAAAGCTATTTGTGTGGAGTCGAAGTTTAAATACCCTTTGTAGACATCGACTTTTGATTCGATTTGTCAAATTGCAGCTGCATGATGAAGTACAAAACTTACCTAAAAAGAGCTGACCTTAGGAAACAGAAATAATTTGCATACAAAAACTTATAGTTATTAAATGTGCTAAAATTGCTTAAGACTCTAAGATATCTAGAACTATATGTTCTATATAAATATCCATATGATCTACATACTGCATGAGCTGCAAATAACGAGCTGCTTGACAAAATGATAGTGTCCATGGTAAGCGTATGAATATAATATGCAATCAGAGAATGCTTGTGCATAAACAAATCGGCAGCCGCATCGTAACTTCGTTTTCAATTTGGCAAGTTTGACACTTGGCTAGTTAGTCAATTGGCCAAGTTGCACAATTGGCCAACGGGCGCCCATTTCAAAAATGTGTCCAAATGCCACCTACGTTGCAAGCGATTGCAATTGCTTTGAAGTGGTTGTTGCTGTTGCAGTGGCAGTGGCAGTTGCAGTTGTTTGTTGTTTTTTAGGCGCTACCTGTCGCTACTTGCCCCATTCACTTGCTGGCGGTGCGTGGCTCCGGCGTCTCCTGTGTCTCCGGCTTCTGCTCTGATTGCAAATGTCACGTTAAGCGTGCCAACAATAAGCCTCGACCGTTAAAACAAATAAATAAACTCGCGTGAGTTGCAGCTTTAACTTTGGCTAATTAATCACAGACTTGCCTGATGGCTAATTCCGACTGTGTTGCCGTAGTCAATTCAATGTCCCGAAGGTATACGTTGTTGATATATGAGAAACTTTTAAGAAGTTCAGTTTCCCAACTGGCTGCCTTGTAAAACAATATGGTGGTTATTTAAATTGGAGTCTTTTATAGGTGGAGCAGTCAAGTATGAGAAAGTTTATGTAAGTGTACCTCCATACAAACGGGAATAGGGTATTATATGATATTTTATTAAAGAATGGGCAAACACGTTACAGTAAACATCTCATCCCATCAAACTAATTTTGAAATATGGAGGAATGAAGAAATACAAAAGAAGCTAAGCACTAAGAGAGAGAGGACGAGAGGGATTAGATATATCATCTCTTGCTTTATCTATGGCGAATATCTCCCATACTACCGCATTAAATCCTTTTGACATATTTGAACTCAAAGAACGTAAACATTTCCCATCAGTCTGCCAACAATACGTTTACTACAAGCCCACTTCGGTTGCATACACAAATATAGCCAATTAAGTAACTGTAGGTAAGGCGAACGAGCCAAAAGCATATTTATTGAATACACTCGAATCGTAATTGTAATTGTAACTGCTGCAGTCCTTAGCCTGCGGTCAGTCATAACTTTAACAATAATCGAATCGGTCGGTCAAGAGTAATGGACCAAAAGGGTTGTACCCATGGCAACGCCCTAAACATACTACTGAAATACTGCGCCCAAACAAATCGTATCTGTTGCGCGAACATTTCTCAGACTTGCCTTCAACTTTGCACTGCCACAGCGAGTAAGTCAACGATAATAATAACAACAACAACAACAACAACAAGTCAAGGCGCACTTTCAATTAATCAACGAAATTAATTAAGCCCCCCCGATCAGTGATCAGTGAGCAGTGATCAGTGAGCAGTGAGCAGGCAACGGTCACTTGAGCCACTGAGCGTTGAGAGTTGAGAGAAGTGGAGGATTGCAACATAATTTTCATTTTGGCACAGCGTGCGTTTGTCGTCGCGTTGTTGTTATCATAGCAGGACGTGGCGTCCACGTCCATGTCCACATCCACGTCCACGTTCATGTCCAAGTCCATGTCCGCGTCGCCAGCTCAGTTGGTCAGTTGGTCACTGGCCGCACTCAATTAGCACGCATGTAGCGCAACAGTGCGGCGATAATTAAGCCAAAGCCAAAGCTGATGCTGAAGCTGAAGCTGAAGCTGAGGCTGCAACTGGATCTGGATCTATAGCTGGAGCCTGAACTGGAGCTAGCTGCTGCTAGCCTGGTGACAATTGGCCCCGCACGATTTATGCGCTCCAGCCGAATGCTGGCGACCGACCAATTGCGCAACATTTGCCTAATAAATTTGCGTTTAATCACGGCACAAAATGCTACACGCTGTGATTAAGTCCGCTGACGTTGACCGTACCAACTACCGTTTTTTCTTCAGCCACGATAAGCGACCAGGTCGCCAAGAGCCAGCTCTAATGCATACCTCAAAGCGTGCTTGTACTACAAAAAATTACTCTCCGTCATCTGATAGTAGGAGAAAACCACGAGCACTATATAAATAGTACCTGCGTTGTTCATGAAATGTAATGAATTTAGTTTAACAGCGCAAATCTTCAACTTACTGATTATCGAGATAAATGAGTATGCGACCAGGTAGTCGTTTTCGAACTCCGAACTCGCCATCAAAAGGTAGAATATCAATTCGATTATCAAACTGGTCAGCTTCAAAAAAATGTGTACGGGCATTAAATAGGCAAGATCAATGGGCTGTGGAACTGATCTAAATGCAATGCATAACTTTGATTTTTTTGGGGCACTCACATTAAAGGCGGCAGCGATCAGTAAAACGCCAGCAAGGATATTGATCTGTGACTGCAGGAACCATATCATCACCAGGCGTTGACAGAAGTTACCGAATTCGATAATAACCAACAATATATTGGCAAAACCCTGCAGTATTTGAAGGTGACCAAGTATAACGCAGCCAAGTCGCAGAGATATGCAACACAAAAATGTTTTCAGAATAATCATGTTTTAAAAAGGACAATAATGAGATCGAATAAGAATAACTATTTACAAATATAAATTTGACAGTATTTTCAAAAAATATTTTGAATTCATATAACTATTTAAATATTTTGTAGTACACGATATTCAGATGCTAAGCTGCTAATAATTTTGGCTCCAATTCGATAATAAATACAACACTTTCACTTCGTACTAGTTATATTATAAAGGTATTATTTTCCATTACTATTTGAATATTACTTTGAGTAGTATATGTAAATACCACAAAATGAATAAATTAAGATTACTTCTGAAAAGTATAAAAGTTTGCTCCGATTTTGTATTGTAATATGCTGAGTTTGACACAGAACTATGATTCAATTACAAATACACCTTGCCGCTTGCTTCCAAATTCACAGACATACTACTATTCACTTGGGCCCTGACTTATCCGTCTAGTAGTTTGATTTTATTATTTATAAACATTTTAGCTCACATCCAAATTTAAGTGACAATGTTGCCAAGTGAACGACCGCGCAATTCGAAACAACGTGTTATACCGTTGACACCGGAACTGATTCAGGATATGTTGGCTAACGAGGGCTTTGAGTTTCAGACGCCACCTGGCGGCCATTTGACCAAATCTCCGGATAAAAGAGGAGGCAAACATCTGAAGTATATTACAAGCTCCAATCTTATGAAGCGATGGAAAAATATAGTCAAGCTAGCCAGAGAAGCAAAAGATCACCATCAGAAAAGGCATCATCGGAAACACAATCCATCGAAATCGCAATCGAAATGCCATTTCAAAGTACTTTATACTGGCAAGCCCTTTACTCGCTCCAAAGCTAATGATCCATCCAACTTTAAGAATATGATCGCAATGCTGAACTCAGTGGACACCAAGGTCGAATGGGCTAGTATTAGCCAACAAAATAGGTGGCCCAAGTCGTTATCAACGAAATTGTGGCACAGTGGAGCTAAGTCTTCCACAAGGCGCTTATATGGATCCAGTTCTGACAGTTTGCTATCAATACAATCGACACAGTTGGAGGAACGACGCGATACTGGAGTAGATAGTTATAATAGCTCAATGCAGCACTGGATTAATTTGGTGGTTGTAGCCAAGTCGGAGACGTCGTTTCTACTGAATCGATACAAGCTACAAAACTTTAAGACGAACAGCTGTAATGCCTACTACAAGCCAAATTCAAAGGACTTAAGGCGGGACTACGAGGCGGTGGCTTCTCTCTTGGCCAGACCCAGTTGCCAGCGGCATTCTAGGAATGCGCTTGGGTAGTGAAAGTGACGTGATTCTGTAATGGGCATTTTAGATACACACATGTTCGAAACTATGTAAGCCCACACCGATGACGAAGACAACAACTACTACAACAACAACACCAACACCAACAACAAATATAATAACAACAAATTGGCTGTCATGTAATGTGTATGGAGAAATGCTTTTAGTTGGAAAGTCTTGCCGAGAGTGCGGGACAGGGCGGGAAACTGAAAGAGGGTTACCCTAAAACAAAAGCTGTGTTCAAGCCAAAGATTTCCCTAGGTAGACCATCAATTTGAGTGCGATTGATAGCCAGCAGACTGCAGCCTTTGATTCTTGAAGGCGTCTATGTCTCCATAGTACTGCAAGTAGGTTAAGAGTAAGCACTGGACACTAGGCTACATTTTCTGATTTAAGAAATGTAGATATCTTTACGAAGCTTTTATCCATTATCTCCAATAAGAATTTCAAAAGCAGCCATATCCACAGCGAAAATAAAACAAGACCATAGATCTAAGGAACATCAATCCACTTGCCTCGTTTGACCTACACAAAAGCTTTTACGTATTACTCTCAATAGTGTTGCATACCAGCACACATATTATATTATGCCCCGTTGTTTGCATACACTAAATACGATTTATACATTAGACTATGGTTAAGGAACTCGAGACAATAAAAGGCCACAGCACATTTGACCATATATATAAATATATATGCATATATATAAAGCGCACATTATGGCCCACATATAAATCACCATTAATTTGACAGTAGAGTTTACATAACTGCAGCCAACAGGTGAAAGCGAAAAGCGCAGCTGCCTATGGTCATGGCCAGATAAAAACCACAGCAGATGCTGGACCCCAGCTCCAAATGGAGAGTCATGAAGGAAAACTCGCCACTTGCACTCGTAAAAATTTACTACCTGCCATGGCATGCAAAATCGAATTGTGTGCTAATATTTGGCCGAAAACTGCACAAGAGATCGCCTTGGGGCCACCTCTTTGGACATGGACATGGACATGAACGTGGACGTGGTCGTCGATGTGGACGTGGACATGACGTAGTGACGGCAGACGAAGAGTTTTCCCAGTGCCTAGTGCCTGCCTGCATCGACTTTCTGACGACAATAAAATCATTTTTGCATGCTCAAATTGCCAAATGCCAAAGTTGTTTGCAGCGGGGGAGTTGTTTCTAGTTTCTGTGTTGGTGTACAATAATCCATGGATATGGATAATGTCGGCATTTGTCCACCAAGTCGCAAGTGTCTCTGTGATCGACAAGCAGCACTAGTGAAATTTTCGTTAAATGGGTAAAAGTTGTCATAAAGCGCTGACCAAACCTTTTGTCGCCCAACCTAGGGGTACTATAAACTGCTGTTTGAGCTAATAAAACGATTGACTTTAGCTTTATTTTCGTGCGCAAATGAGACATATATATCACTGTGGTATTATTATTATTAGTCTTGGACAAAAGGCTTACATTCAATAGACACACAACCATGGTTCAGCAAACGCTCCGTTGCAAAGCAGAAAAATGTCGTGGCTCCTATCTGCCAACAACAAGCTCTCGCTATCTAATAAGGTAGCCATCTACAAATGCGTCCTAAGCCCAATCTGGAAATATGCGCTGCAGGTGTATGGCATCGCTGCAAAGTGCCATATAAACAAGATTCGTGTGACCCAGAGCAAGTTCCTTAGGAGAATCTGCAAAGCTCCATGGTACATGCGCACGAGGGACATTGAAAGAGACTTAAATGTCCCTAAAGTTGGCGATGTCATGAACCAACTCGCATCAAATTACCTGCAACGCCTTGGTGGTCACCCTAATGCACTCGCCAGAAGACTAACGAGAAAGCCAAGAAAGAGAAGACTTAAAAGGTGCCATCCACTGGACCTTCCTAATAGATTCCTTTAAAATTCAAATTTTGTAAATAGTGTAAATACTGTAAATAGCATAAGTTTGTCCATGTATGTAACATAAGTTCATACCTTTTTTTTTTTTGTTTGTAAAGTAAAACAAGATTAAGTTGCCACAAAAGGTAACAGAAAGCCTGTTTAATAAAATATGTTAAAAAAAAAAAAAAAAAAAAAAAAAAAAAAAAGAAAGCTATGCCGCTTTCATATTAAACACATAAATTGCTTGTTAAATATATATTTACTTATAGGTTTCCATAGTAAAATATAAAATTAAGTAGCTTTTTGAAAGCCAATTGTATTTATAGAATACTTGATGTACATGTTATTGAAGGATTTTAGCTTCCAGTTTAAAATACTACTCTTTTGATATTTTTTAAATATTTATCGATATAACGATACATTTTTACAAATTATTCTTTTACATGTACTTAGAAATATATATATTGCTTGAGAATATATATATTGCTTGCTTTATAGAATACTTGATGTACATGTTATTGAAGGATTTTAATTTCCAGTTTAAAATATTACTCTTTTGATAAATTTTTAAATATTTATCGATATAGCGATACATTTTTAGAAATTATTCTTTTACATGTATATATTGCTTGAGCTATGGTTCATATGATGATCTGAAAGAACCTTTTTATCGATGTTTGCGAATGAATCCAAACAACTTTTCTGATTGTGAAAATATTATTACAAATTATATCTGATTCTCAAGTACCATACCATACCATAACAAGAAAATTAGGTGGGAAGATTTCTAACTTTCTAGCTACTGCAACTGTTTTAAATTCTGACTTAAAAAAAGTATTTGATTCTAAGATTAGAAATATTGTTAGCTAGTGTAGTTTGAGATCGGAGTGTATTTCATATTCGAGGACAACTACCTATGCCTTATTTGAGCAGGCTAATGGCTCCGCTTACATTGATTGTTTCGGTAAGTACTATTAGCCCCATAGTTGGGACTGGTTAACATGATTATGCAAGGTCAACTGTGATGGGGTAGAGAGAGGATAAAGGGGGGGGGGGGCTACTGAAGATGATCAAACAAACGAACGGACGAGCGTTTAGTGAGCAATGCAAGGCATTTTAAGCCATGCTCTTAAACTTAAACCAAGTCAAACAACAAAATGCCAACAAGAAGTTCCAGTTGCAGTTGCAATTGTGAATTTCAAGCTGCGTAGCTTGTCAAAGACAATTACGCGGACGATCACAATTGAGTGACTGATTGGGAGCGGGCAGTGGGGACTAAGCACGGAGACATTGAAGGTGTCGCGACAAAATGCCACGCCACGAAAATGTATATGTATCGGAGTATCCTCGAGACGCCGCCAATTGGCGACAATAAAAGTGCTGAGCAATTTGCGGCGGACGCGTCTCTAATTGAGCCCAACGGCTGCCTTCCTGGGCTTCCTTCCCCAGTTGCCAGCTGGTGAGACGACACACGTGTGCTGGCCGAGAGCTGGGAGCTGGGGGCACTATGCTAAAATTTATATGCACGAGTATTAGCCGTGGCTAAGTGTCTATGGCGATAAATGGAGAAAGGTGCTTTGATTTAGTTCAAGTCAAGGCTGAAGGTTTAACTCGCTGCTCGCCTGCCAGGTGACAATCAATTTGTATATTTTCGCTTGAAATTATATCTTTAATTTTGCGCACACATGCAGCGAGCGAGATGGCGCATGCGCTGTGCGAGCGAGACGGCATGCGATTGGAATTTCATTTAGAAAGTTGCACTGCAGCTGAACAAAATACGAAAATACGACCAAATTTGCATTTGCCAAAGTCTGAGCGACATTGGGCAGCAGTCAACAGAGATCAAGAGACTGAGACTGAGACTCCAGCCAGACTGTTGCGACATTCTTGTTGATGTGGGACGCCTTCACTTTTCACTACTTGGATGGAAGGCCCAAATGGCCTTAACTGGGTCATTTAATAATCTAAGCTATTTCATGTGATTATTCTAATTCCGTCAATCATCTGCAACTGCAACCGTAAACCAGTCAGGCTCGTGCTCTATTGATCTTGTTTTACTGTTTTTTTTTTTTGTAGGTTTTTATAAATTTCTCGATGTTGATCTTTAACTTGTCTTGACAGCCCGTCGATGCTGTGTGTGCGTAGATGATTTTTGCCACTCCTTTGGGCCACGTTACTGCGCGTACTACTTCTGATGAAATGCTTTCTACTTTGATTCATTGTCTTTGTGGCCGGCTGCTTTGCTTTGTTTTGTTTTGAAAATTCGGTTTTCGTAAAACGTTTGGCTTTAATGGCTTTTGATTGATTATCGCATGCCACGCTCTGTGGGTGCTCCAGCTCCAACTCCAGCTTCAGCTCCAGCTTCAGCTCCAGCTCCAGCTTCATGTGTGCTGCTTGGCCCACGTTTTCTATGATGCTTTTGTGGTTTTTTTTTTATGTATTGAAGTATGCTTAATTAGCTTGATGTGTGTCTGTCTTTCTATCCCGACTGCACGTGCTGTGAGTTCCTGGTACAATGGCTGAGAGGGCATCGATAAGCCCAAAGATGCAAGAAGTTGACAGCAGAGGGCTATAACAAGCTATACCAAAAGGGCTGCTACGTGATGTGCTCCATATTAGCAGTGCAGGCTAGTACATTGGTTCATTCCTAACTGCAACTAAATGGTAATATTTAAGTAGGACTTTAAGCATAAGATAAGTAAAAGCTGCTTAAAAAGCACTTGCTAACAGTATTTATTGACAGCCCCCCCAAAAATGTCACCTTTTGAATTTTAAATGGAAAATAATTTTGGCTTGACTCTAAAAACACGAAAATAAACCTGAATGTAAACTTAGCTTTGTATATCTTAAGACCCGTTTAATATCTTTTACTTATCAACTAATATAATATAATCTTCTTAACAACTTTGAATTCTTGCCTGAAATTTCAAGGTCTTTGTATTCCAAATGGTTAGATATAAACTGCATTTCTTATAATTACGTTTATTATTTGCGAATTTAAATATAACCGTTATTTTATCCATTTGATTCCTGAAGAGAATTTCGTGATTGTTATCAATTCTTCTTATACTATAATTATACCCTGAACCCATTAAAAATGGGTTAAAAGGGTATGTAACAAAGGCATAAGGAAGCATCTGCGACCATATAAAGTATATATATTCTTGATCAGTATCAACAGCCGAGTCGATTTAGCCATGTCTGTATGTCTGTCCGTCCATCCGTCTGTCTGTCTGTATGAACACGCGGATATCAGAGACTATGAGAGCTAGAGACTTCATATTTGGAATCTATTGCCTCGTAGTGCCGGGACAGATCAAGTTTATTTCATTTTATCGATAACTCGTCCCGTTCAAAAGTTATCGATAAATTTCGTTTTCAGACTTGCGTTTTTGGGCCATAACTTAAAAGTTATAATAGCTAGAGGACCCAAATTTGCACTCTTACTTGCTTTAACAATGATTTTGATTTAGAATTACACCTTTTATGCAATATATCCATGAAAGCAAATCCATAGTTCCATACTCATAGAATTTTGTACAATCAATCTTGCTTTAAATTCTTCTGATTTTGTACTTCTTTCAGCTTATGTGTCTTGCAAACTCTTTGAAATCCTTGTCTGCCCCTTGATATAGTCTTTGCTTCTTTTGAAAACAGCTTTTTCTGGTTATTTTATGCTGCTCATTAGACACAATAACTATGCGTTCGCCTGTCCTACGCACTCCTTTTAAGTCTAGGTAGGCATTTTTTCGTGGCTGTTTTGTTTCTGTTGTTTCGCTGTCTGATGGCGCATAAAAACTGTTGCATTGTCTCTGAATGTTTTTTAGGCGGGGGAGCCTGCAGCCTGAAGCCTGCAGCCTGCAGGCAGCTCGTTTGGGCTCCTGGCAATGGCCAGTGATGGTGGGTGATAAATGTTAAGAGGCGCGCGTGTGCAGGCAGCAAGTAGCAAGTAGCAAGCAGCAGCTTCCATTGAAATTAGTTATTCACGCGGATCGTTTAAGGCAATCCAACACCAAGAGGCAACTGTTGGCGGAGGCGACTCGGCGTTGCAACTTGGCTGCTAGCTGCTAGCTGCTGGCTGCTTGCAATAGCTGCTCTTGGCTGGCTACTTGGTCATGGCTTGTCAGTGATGGCTCCGCTGTGCTTGCGGCTATTGTCGCCGCTTTTGTTTTAATGATCGTGCCTCTTGGTGTGCCTCCTGTCTGCGCGGTTGCCAGCTCATTTACCGCTGCGGCAAACGGGATGACTTCAGTGGCATTGGCTTTGCCACCGTTGCTCGCTTATCAGTGCAACATTTTGCATGTAGCAGGCAAACAAAAACCACGTTCAACTTCATGGGCATTTGTCACAGTCCCCCACACACAAACACAAACACTAACACACACAAACACACACACATTGAGACGGAGGGACACTTTTACATGTGTCTTTGTGTCTTTTTATATGCGGCAGTCATTAAAATTGTGTAGTATAGGGTATCATGTGGTAGCGCAAATGTATGCAACAGTCAAAAGCAGACATCTGCAATAAAGTATTTAATCAGCATCAATGTGCTCATCGATATAGATATTTACGCCGTCCGATCTCAGAGACTATACCAGCTATAGAGCAAGAAAAGCAATCTTATTTCCATTTATTTTCATCACTAGCTTATCCAGATAAAATTTTTTTAAATATCCGTTTTCTACCACTTATGAGAGCTATTAGATCTACGTACACCAAATTTAAAATATATGCTTCCATATACAAGCAGCGTGCTCATACTTGGCATTATTATAAGCTTATAATGCAGTCAAAGCTGAGACATAAATGAACTTAGTTATATCAGTAAAAAACTTGCCGAATCTTTTAACAGTTGTTATAGCTCTTAGCTGACTTAAGAATGTTTAACTTTTTGTATATTTCCCTTAAATGCCAAAAACTATTTGTAAGAGATATGTAATATAAAATACTGTAAAAGCCATCTTAAAACACTCAAATACTATATGTCGATTGTACGATAAACGCAAATATTATGGAAAAGTAAATTTTCAATACAAAAGGACAGTCAGGATCTAAAGTATTTGATACTATGTGAAAGTATACTAAGAAGTTATAGCTACAAATGTATGTTAAAACTTACAGAGTATCTTCAAGTCGGCCACTCTCAGTCAGAGAGTGCTACTTGATTTTTATGTGTGCTTTTAGCCATTTTATCGTCGCTTTGGCTACTGCGGCGCTCTGAGCCTCTTTTTCTAATGGCTCATTTCCTTGCTGCCACAACAACAGCAACAGCAACAGCAAAAACAACAGCAACAGCAAAAACAACAACAACAACAACAACAACAACGGTAATTAACCTGTGCATGTTAATGAACTTCAAACCTGCCCCCAAACAGCAAGAGCAACTGCAAAGTTTATGCAGATTTTTGTCTGCCAAACTCGAAGTCGAGTGGAGCCTTAAGAAACTCGCTTCATGGTTGGCGCTAATGCAAATCTCTGTGTGTGCTCCGGCATTTTGAGCAAAATGAGGTTGTTGTCGTGCCGTTGACAATCTAATTAGAATACAAAACGCTTTTAGCCAACTTGCAACTGGCAGGCAGAGTTTCAAGTTCATGGTGTTGACATATGTAGCTGGCAAAGCCGCAGCTACTACCTACGACTAGATCCACCATCTGCTGCCTCATCTGCCATGCTCGATCTGTTAATGGGCTCTCCATGCTGGCAGCTTAATACCTTATTGATATCATATAAGGCAGCTTTCGCATACAAACTTTGGATTTTCGATTTTGATTTCGCCCGACTGGCAGCCCGAAACTGTCTGGTTGGTTTCCTTCCATTATTGCGATTAGATGGAAAGTGCTTTGGCCATTCGGTTGCCATTGCCATTGAGATGCACCGATGAACCCAGCCAACATCGCTGGCATAAACTGTCAAAGCCATTGGCATTCATAATGAGTGGAAAGTTGGCCTGATCTTGACTCAAATAAGATAACTGAGCTTCGCTTACATAGAAAATTGTGCTTACTACGGCAAGCAAATATTTAATAAGGTTTCGATTCATAAACGAGTTTAATAAATCAGTTTGATTAGTTCTTAGGTATTTTGTGCAGGGACCCATCAAGGGATCTGAAGCTATAATCGTCAGTCCTTGGCACTCAAAAATTACTAACAGAGTATGTTAAATCGATCGAAACTCTATTATATAAGATTTTTATAAAACATCTAAAACTGTCATAACTTGGTCGAAACTTATCCGATTTACAAAAACTCGGCCATTTTGATTATTGATCATTTATGAAGCAGCATTTAAGTTTCAAGCAATTTCGAATTTTCAATTTTTTCTGAAACACAAGCCAATATAAAGTATAGTTAGTCCACAGAAATACGTTGAAAAACACCTAAAACTGCCATAACTTGGTAAAAACTTATCCGATTTTCAATCCCGAGGTATTTTTGGAAAGGAAAGAGGAAAGCATATCCACTTGCATGGTTTTCGTGAATTGCGATGATCGAATTCGACATCGAATCGCGTAACGCTCAGGGAATGTTGATCTGTGGTCGTCTCTTGATATTAGCAGAACTACAGAATCTATTGACATCACCATACACATGCCTATATACTTAAGAGTGAATCAGTTCAGACAGTTCCACAAATATACCCAAATATGTTTCCCATAAAATACACATGTACATGTATGTAAACGTTGGTAGCATAATTGGCTATATAGACCACTTTAGTGCAACTGTGACCTTTCGGCTGTGCTCGCAATCGTTGCCCTGCATATCAATTGAATATGTAACCCCATTTGTAGCCTCTAAGCACACACAGCGCAAATTGCATTCACACACTCATAAGCCATCGGTGGCAACTTGCAATGGCGAGCGTGGCAACCGTTGCAAGTTCACAGATTGCATCACATGACCTCATTTTGCCACATTTTGCACAAATATTGACTTGGGCTGGTTATTTGTGGATTGCGGCAACAGTTGCTGTCTTTAGCTGGGGCCTGCGGGTATCTCCCCGCAAACGAACTTGGCAAAGTGGCACACTCGGAGCACTGGCAGCACTTGGATGCAATGCAATTGCAGCAAATTGGCCAAAGCCAAAGAGGAGCAATACCAACAACAACAACAACAACAACAACATGAGCACAACAATAACAAGCAAAAGAATGAAGAACGAGGATCGAGAAACGTGGAACGAGGTACAATGAGGTCAGTCTAGGGCGATGGCATTGCTGATGCCAAAGTTGCGCCTTGGCCATGTTCTCTAATGTCAACTCATAATGCGGCAAAGGAAAGCAGGGCGGCTGGAAAGGGGGGATCGGGATCGGGTTTGGGTGGCAGGGAAGCGGGTGTCGTGGGCGGTCAGCAGCGTAGCTGTTAGTTCGTTCTGTTTGGGCCGCTGACCCACAAAGAGGCAGCCAGTTGCTGTTGTTGTTGTTGTTGTTGTTGTTGTTGTTGCTGGTGTCACTGCAACTCGGCTCGACACGAACTTTGCCTGTGGGCCGCCTGGTCTCAATCTCAATTTGGTCAATTTGCGCGCATTGACCAAGTTATCAGCGCTGCCTGCCCAAAAGCCATAACAATTGAATTGAAATGAGCCATAGTCCAGCTCTCGACCATATTCCAAATACATTTTTGGGGCGTTCCCACCTGATGTTCCCGCTATAGCTCCAAACACGCGGATAGCTCCACAACAACAACAAAATACAACAATAAAAACAAACAAGTGGGGAAGGATTATCTTCGGCGTGCCGAAGATCTAATACTCTTTTCGAACCTTTAGGCAATTTTCACACTGCCAACTGCACCACCGAAATATTTGCTAATTATAGCTGAATCGATTTGAAATTTTAAACATTGATGAGTTATAAGGATGTTCAATTGTACAAGGAAATTTAAGGCGATAGCTTTGAAAAGATCGGATATATGGCCAAAACCGACTTCGAGTTGTATGGCAGCTGTAAGATATAGTGAACCGATCTGGCCGGCTCTGATTAATGTGATGTATGTTAAAAAAAAAGGCATCTGTGCAAAGTTTATTCTCGATAGCTTTGAAAACATGGGATTTATGGCCAAAACCGACTTCGAGTTGTATGGCAGCTATAAGATAAGATAGTGGTCCGATCCGGCTGGTTCCGACCAATGTGCTGTACATTTTAATATTAAGTGTCTGTGCAAAGTGTCATCGCTATTGCTAAAAAATTTAGGGACTAGATCCCATACATACAGACAGACAGACGGACATGGCTAGATCAATTTGTTATGTCATTCTAAACATACTGGCAGTAGCTTTTGGGAGTCTCAGACGCTTCCTTCTATGCGTTACAAACTTCATCACAAACTTAAAATACAATTTTCTTCGAAATGAGTATAAACGACTTTTTAGCGAAATTAAAATCAAATTCAGTAGTTTGATTTTGATTTGCTAAAAAATAAACAAACTTATATAAAAAAATCCTCGGAAGACCATAATTAGTTATAATAATATGAGACTAAATTTTAAATTATTTAATAATTGCCATTTTTCTTTGTAGGTATACATTTTGATCTTCAATGACATCTCTAGAAACGGATCCCTTGCCTGGCTACCAAGAGATGTTATACGGACAACCACCAAAAAATACTGGAAAATTTTAAGTTCCTCAGACGCAACAACGCCACCATTTTTAATGTCATCAAGCAAATAAATAATTTACTTAGTTAATTTAAAAGTATTTGCTTTATTTCCGTTTATTAAAATTTATTATAAGAATGTATTTAAAAATAAAATATTACATTTCATTTATAATTACAATTATTTTTTGATAAATTCTGTTTTTTGTACAAATATACCTTATATAGTGCATTTTAAATAAATGAAAATACAAACCAAGAAACTTTGTTTTTCTTTTTAAAGTACCAGGCGCACAGAATCAGGCAGATGGATGATGATCTTTCTGTTCTAAATTTTAGCGCGACCTTGAATGAGAAGTAAATTTCATTGTTGCATATTTTTAGGGTGTCTGAAGCAGCAGATCTGCTTTGCCAAATGCTATTTTTCGTCAGAAAGTACCAGGCGCACATAATTCAGCAGATGAACGATGATTTTTCTGTTTTTAATTTTAGCATGACCTTGAGGGAGAATTTCCATTTGAGAGAAAATTTCCGTACACTCAGAGCTCGGCTTGCTTAGATTTTCTGTGTGCAGTTGTCAGTGTTCGTTTTTCTCTCGAGCAAAGGCAAATTTCGTATGTTTCTCTGGTCGAAGTACCAGGCGCACAGAAATCAGCAGATAGACGACGAATTTTTCGTTTTTAATTTTTGCATGACCTTGAGGGAAAAGAGCAAATAACCCTGAGTAGAACTTCTGAGCATGGCTGTCAGCTCTAAACTAATACATTCAAATAAAAAACGTAGATTTTTGATAAATCGTTTATTTTCTTCTGTTATTCTACAAATGTGTATAAATATTTATAGTTTTCTTACCTATAAATATAGTATATTTATATAAAAAGCAATGTTTTCAGTTTACTTATTAAGCTAAGATGTTGCTGCTTTCTTGTCAGTTGATTGTTGTTTTGTGTTTGTTGTTATTGTTGTGTTTGTTGTTGTTGTTGTTGTTGATGATGATGATGATGATGATGATGATGATTATGATGTTGTTGTTGTGTTTGTTGTTGTTTTTGTCTGTTCTGATGTCCTCTGTTGCGCTGGCGACCTATTGGAAAACAAAAATTATATAATTATATAGGTATATATAGATTTTATAGTACTTACTTAACGTTCAGCAGAATGGTTTTGGTATAGCTCAGCTATACTTACTACAGTAAATAACATAATTCCTGGAGTTATTGTCAGCATTGATGGCGTCCTGCTGTGAGCTGCCAGAGAAAAATCATATAGGCTTAGAGCATAGTTTTTTTTATTTTATTATAATTTTTATAATTTTACTAAATAAACCAAAACAATTAGGGAAGGATTCTCTTTTGGAACCTTTAGGCAATTTTCACTATGCCAACTGCACCACTGAAATATCATATGCTGTAAAATATCGTTTTGTCGCGTAACATTTTTTGTTTTTGTTCTAAAAATATTTAGTTCATTGCCAGTTGTATGGTAGCTTTAATATACAGTGATCCGATCCGGCCGGCTCCAACCAATGTGATGTCTTTTTGAATAATAAGTATCTGTGCAAAGCTTCATCGCGATAGCTTTAAAAACATGGGATATATGGACAAAACTGACTTCGAGTTGTATGGCAGCTAAAGTTATAGTGGTCCGATCCGGCCGGTTCCGACCAATGTGGTGTCCCGTTGAATAATAGGTGTATGTGCAAAGTTTTATCGCCATAGCTTAAAAACTGAGGGACTAGTTTGCATACATACAGACAGACAGACGGACAGACGGACATGGCTAGATCAATTTCTAATGTCATTCTAAGCATACTGGCAGTAACTTTTGGGGGTCGCCGACGATTCCTTCTATGTGTTACAAACTTCAGTACAAACTTAATATACTATTTTCTTCGAAAAGAGTATGAACATAAAAAAGTACTGTTCACAGTTTGAAGTTTGGAAATTGTCGCCGTCCCGTGCTGTCCATGTTGCAGCTCCTTGTAACTGTCAGGGCACCAAAAAACAATCATTAAATTGAAAAAAGAAAAAAAAATACAAATAAAATAAGAAAAGGGTACCAAGTGCAAAAGGTTACAGGTACAGCGCACAGCGTACAAAAAGTCAACAAACAAATGAAATAAATGAACTGCAGAAAAAAACACAAGATTTAGCAAGCCTATCAGAAAATACACTTTCTATTGTTTTTGTTCGATATATGTGGCTGGTTGAGTAAAGTTTGAGAAGCGTAACAGTAATTGTAATAGTTTTAATATTATATATGTTTTCAAATTATAAGGTAAGCATACTTATTTTGTGCTGATGTTTCTAATGCACAGAAGGTAGCGCCAAAGACTCAAAAAACTTACCTCCAGTATGCTTAGGATGACAAAACTAATTGATTTGGCCATGTCCGTCTGTCTGTCTGTCTGTATGTATGGAAACTAGTCCCTCAGCTTTTGAGCTATTGCGATGAAACTTTGCACAGAGGCTTATTTTTCAAAGAGACAGCACATTGGTCGGAACCAGCCTTTTTGGTCCACTATATACTATAGCCGTCATGTAGCTTGAAGCCGGTTTTGGCCAAATATCCCATGTTTTTAAAGCTATCGCCTTCAAATTTTTATTCTATATTATACTGTTCTATAATCTGTCCACGGATTCGAACAGAGTATAGAATCATAGGCACGCCGAAGATGATCCTTCCCTACGTTTTTTACATTGGGAATATAAAGTTGAACAAGCTTAGTCTAACAGCTGTTATGGCCATTGTTGAAGGGCATTTGCAACTGTACAACCTGGCCAAAAGGAACAGCAACAAATAAATCTGACAAGAGTTGCCGTTTGCAGTCGCTGCTTTGACTTTAGAATGCACCGAAGACCCGCCCGATGATGAAGTGATTTTGGGGGGCGCAGCAGCAACGCCAATCGGCAGTCGAGATTTGGGATTTGGGAGCCCTGTAGCTGTAGCAAGGAGTTGGCAGTTGTAGTCGGAGTTGGAGTTGCAGCTTGCAGTTTGGAGTTTGCAGTTTGGAGTCACTGCAGCAGCGACTTCAATGCGCACGCGCTGACTGCCACTTAACGAGCGGTGGGCCCAAAAGGAAGGAAAGCAGCGCGACGTTGCCTACGAGGGCGTTGCAAGAGTCTCTGTGGCAACAGCAAGCGCAGCAAACACAGCAACACAGCAAAAAAGAAGGTGACAAAGTCACGAAATTCTTGTCAATTTTCAACTACAGACCAATTTGTTTGTCTTCCCAGTTTTGCAGAGCGGCAGGCGCAAAAAATAAAGTCCAACTTCACGGCAAAAACAGAAGAGAAAAAAACCAAACACAAAAGAAATAAAAACATCGTGACAAATCAGGCTACCAAAATTGGGCGCAAATCGTAAAGCGCAAGAGCGCTTGGCCAAGGCTAAGGAAGCCCCCATATCAATAAGTTTTCCCAGAGCGCTGAAGAGACGCCTCCATATCAACACCTTTCAGCTGTTCGTTCGCTTCTAGTCGGAACAGTTAAATTGTTTTTCCCAGGATGGGGCAAAACTTCTCACCGCTCTGATTTTGGTCATGTATAAAGCCAAATGAAATTGTCTGGCACGCTAAGTGTTTTCTTCAGTTCGGGCCTGCCTTATATAGCCGATTGATTGCTCCACTAACATAATCCATTCGCGGCTGGTACTAAGCAGCAGCAGCAGCAGCAGCAACATGCAGCAACATGCAACATGCAGCAAGCGGCAGCGGCAACATTCTCTCTGATGTCTGACCGCAACATCAAGCAAAATCATTTGCTCAACATTTTCATTCAGGCCAGCCAACAACAACTTGCCACAATAAATTTCAATTACTTACCTACATTTTAAGACACTTTTACCGCTAAAAGTATTTACTGTTGCCATTGTTGCTGCTGCTGCTGCTGCTGCTGCTGCTGCTGAAGCACTAACATTTTTCAAATTTGACATCAGGCGTGAGAGGAAGATGTTAACAGTCGAAGTGTGGGTCAACTTCTTATATGGATGTCTTTCGGTGTCTATATTTAACATTTACTTATCTAAAAGGCATTTTACATATGCGCATTTGTACAGTAAGGTCCTGACTAAAATTTAAAAACTCAAAGTTTTGTAATATTTAACAAAATATAATCAAATGTGCACGCATTGCCTTTCAAGCATGAAAAACTGCCATAAATTTGTCAAAACTGAGTCAATTTTTGCAAGATTTTTGTTCACAAGGCATTTTGTTTTGAGCTCTACCTTAACTTTTTAGCTGTTAAAAAAAAAAAATCAAATTCAAAGAAAAGCACTGTCAGATTAACAGAGTATCGAATAGGTGGTTATTAAATATCCATATTACAGCAATGTTAGAATTATCGCTTGTCCGTAATATCGATATTACACTGTATTAACAAATGATTTGCAATAATAAACTCGGACGCTTGCTCAGATCTTACGAGTTTTTGAAATGCAGAAAAGATTACTATTATTTTCCCAATTTGATTTGTAACATCTAACAGCCACTAACTTTTATACAGCTTCCAGTTTTTGGACTACAAAATTCCTACTCTAACACTATAACTTCAAATAACAACATAAATTTGAATTTTTTTCATAGTTCATTTACACTATCATTCAATCAGAAGTTTCTTCAAATATTATATTGAATTTTGTGTGTTGCAACTTTTTGATGGGTACTTTTACTGTAGCACAGTGTGACATGCTGCCGAGTGAAATATGTGTAGAAAGTCATGAGCAGCAACGATAACAAATTTCAGAGATGAAGCTGTAGTGGACAACATGGAAAATCAATCATGTCAGGAGCGGAATAAGATGTCGACAAGCGGCGCTCAGATCAAAGCATCGTTTTGCAGCACATTACGAGCGCATTGTCTTTGGGGGCAGGCAGCAGTTGCAACTGCCCTGTTGCCAGTGTCGAGTCAGTGGACTGCATAAATGCGTTACCATATTTATGTTATCGACGCTTGGGGGGATGACAAATCCAAATCCCAATCCAAGCCGGGAGTCAGAGCTCAAAGCATTGACGCCATATCACATACTCGACCGCCCAGGCGACCACACCCAGAGTCGGCTCCCACTTGATCCTGGCTAGCGCCACGCTGCCAAGCTGCCAAGCTGCCAAGCTGCCAACTTTGCCAATCGTCCAGTTGCGACTCCAGCTCCAATTCCACTTCCAGTGAACAGCGCCACATGTTCGCCATTCGTGTTTGTTGTTTTGATTTACTCTGGCACTGGCTTTATTTATAGACGATGTATCGCGCTCTCGCTCCCTCCCGCACTCCCTCTCCCGCTCGCTCTCGCTGCCAGCACACACACTCTGTCGGGCACCCTGTTGCGTCATCCATGCGTCCGGTGGGTGGCTGCCCCGCTCAGCTGTCCCGCTGGCCCACTGTCCCACTGTCCAGAGCTGCCGACTCCTTGGCTGCTGTCGCTTTTTAATTTGGCAAATTTATACACACCACGTTGCACGTTGCACAGTAGTTTAAAATTGTTGTTGTTATTATTATTGTTCGCAATTGGTTTATTACATACAATAATAATTCATCCATTTGCTCGACAGTGCAATACCCTATTTTTAACGAGTTTTAATCTTTTTATGCTCTATTTGAATTAAAAATTTTTCAATATATTTAGAATTGTCAATCAATAGCAGATTTTGTAATTTAGGTAAATTGAAGTAAACAGCAGCTATTACCATTTGAAAATAAAAATATAGCTCAATAATATTTTGATAGATTTATTAGCAACTAAAATATTGTAGATAATTAGAATAAATAATAATAAATATAACTCGAAGCCAAGTTAATCAAGTTTATTACAAAAAGAAATTCTAGAAAATGTTTCACTTCTATCCAAGCTCATTTGCATTATTTTTATAAAACAGAAAACCTAAATAATTTTACTTATTTCTTTAAATACTCGAACAGGTGAGTGCGATCTCTTAGACAGCTAGTATAGCCATTTTCTTATGTTACAGGGTGTCAAAAGTTAATGTTGATTCATAAAATGGTTTCATTTTGCCGCTGCCAGTTGCTCATTTCCACTTTCAGACCACCCACAGCCTTAAATTTCAACAAATTTACACACCAGCAATAAACACACACACATGGGCAGGGCGAGGCACACACACACACACAGCCGCACAACTGCTCAAAGTAAGCGCAGCGAATTTGTTAAAAAGCGTTGTAATTTTTCAACTCGCAAAATCCTAAAAGAAACCCACAGAAAATAGCAACAACGACGCGAGGAACAACAACCGTCAGCTTAATTAATAGATTTATCGCTATGACTGCATATTATAACAAATTGTTAACGAATTAATCCTTTCAGCCGTGTAAATCGAGCACACACACACACACACACACACACAACAATTGGCTGGCATTACTCATACGCAGCGATGCACAAGCAAGTAGTGCTTTGAGGCTTTTGGGGTCTAATGAGGCGACCCTCAGTCGGCGCTGCTCAGGTCAATAAAAAAGAGTAAAAACTGCATTACATTGGCCGCCTGCGTTCGGGGACAGCAGAGACCCCCAAGATGCCCCAGGCATTTGCCAAATATGGTTTAGTGGCCAAAAACCATTGTTCCGGCTCGCATCTTCCTAGGCCAAGTTGCGATATTTAAAATTTATGTGCGCCTGTGCCAGTTTTTGCTACCAAATAGCAGACACAAATCGACAAACAAAAACACTGCAGCACAAGAGAAAAAACAAGATAGTGTTCGACTAGAAGATACCCAATAGCAAGGTTGGAATAAGTTTTCATTGGGTTTAAAATTTTACGAAAAGCTGATTAAACTAAATGTTTGCCAAATAAGAATGCTAGATATTTAAGCTTTTAATTAAACTCTGCTTATTAGCGGATTAAATATCCAAATGAAATCAACAGCTGAATTCACTGAAGTATAACGAATACGAGTATTATTATGTGTGGCAGTAGTATTTAATTGAGTAGTTGACTTTTTGGATCGCATCATATATATGTATGTGTTACATACGCACAGGCTATGCACAGCATACTCGTTGCACAGCCATTGCATACAGGGCAGTGAAATAGGAAGGAACCTGTGGGTCTCTTAGTTTTGGCCCCGCTTCGTTGGGCTTCGACAGGCAACACATGTTCGGGCTGCGCCTTGGCGTGTGTTTATCTTGGCCAGGCTTTAATGATGATGCTGTTGATGCCACTGCTGCTGACGTTGACTCAGCGACTGTGTGTGTGTGTGTGTGTGTGTGTGTGTGTGTGTGTGTGCCCCCGAGTGCCCCTGCGCGCTGTGGGCTACTGTGTGGAAGCTGTCCAAACTGATGCTGGCTGGCCTCTCCATACCATGTGGGCTTGATTTAGTGCAACGCTTGCCGACTCTTTGTTACTTATGTTCGCTGCATTCTGCTTGATGGTAATAATGATGATGATGAGGCCAAAACGACGAGTTATGACTTGAACTTTGCTACTTGAACTTGATGTTGACGCTGACGCTGACGCTGTGGGCTGCCTGAGGGCCAACCAAATAGTTTTTCCCAAAGATTTAGACACATTTTTTTTTTGGTGTGTGTGCGTCTTGTAAACTTAATTGGTTTTTGCAAATTTATTGATTTAAGCGAATTTCATTTAATAAAATTAGTGTTTTACGTTTATGCTAATCATTTTTCCATTAGTATTTAATGTTTTCCGCAATTCCTTAGTCAAAGTTTAATTTGCATATTTATTTATTATTTGTCATCCATCTAGTTTATAGTTTCCTCTCTCATACTAGACCATATATCATGATGTCTGTCAAAACGTTTCAACTTCGTGGCATTGTCCTATAAAATATCTCCTGCCCACTTGGCTGCCTTTCCAATATATTTCGAATTTATTTGCTATCCATTGAAGCTGTCATAGGGCAACAGCAAATGCTTTTAATTACCACAAAAAAAAACAAATCACAACATCAAACAGTAAGACTGCTCGACTGGCAGATGCCCTGCGATTGCGTAGCTTAAATCTGGTGAATCTGACAGTGAATATAACATAATATTCTCCTTATAATTAAGCACTCGAATATAATAGATGCATAAATTATCAATCGCTTCGAGTGGAACTTGAAAGGAAAACTGCTGGATAAACTTATAAGTCAAACACTTGACCCAGGTAAAGCTAGGTAATATTTGCTAGCCTAATGCAATAGATATCTTATAGATTTATGTTATATTTTATGATATATGCATATAAGAATTATTTAGAATTATTATATACTCATTAGCAGCGAGACTATCTAATGTTTAGCATACCCCTTGTTAGATAGTGTACGGCTGCAGGGTATAATAGCATCGATAGCTAAGCTGAGCTTAGCGCGCCACAGGAGGACACACATGACTATGGCTGACATGCAACTGCCACAGCGGCAGGCAAAAGAAACTGAGCACAAAAAGTTGACGCGACGACGCAAGTGAAAATTGCACTTGGAGCTGGATTTGGATTTGGATTTGCAATGCAAAACAGTTGCACGACAAAATGTTTGTGGCCAGCAGTGCAGCGGGCGGCACACGCCCTAAACGCCACAAATGAAAACTAATGATTTTCACTTTATGAGGTGGGCTAAGTCCGGGATGGGGCAGGGGGCAGGGGCAGCAAATGCTGCAGTTGCATGCACGCAAAAGTCGCAGCACGGAAGCGAATGGCGCTCAATGTTTGCAGTTGCAGTTCCAGTTGCTGGCGCATGGAAAATTTGAAATTTAATCGCTAGCAATTAATTTGGCCCAAATGCGGCGGACGAGGCGCCCCCACAGACAGAGGCAGCTGCGCCCGCTGTGCCAGGAGAGCCCCTCGCATGTCCACCTGTATGTGTATGTGTAGCTATGTGTGTGGTCCGACCAATGTTCCATACCGAATGTTCGACATTTGGCAACTGGCAACTGGCAACTGGCCGTCGTCGCTGTCGGTGGTCAGGCTAAATTGAAAAATTAACAACTATGAAAAGTGCAATTAAAGTGGGCCACAATCGATCCGCAGCAGCTGTAATTCGAGCTAGGCGAGAGGATGACAACCGCCAAGGCGTTGCCTGCACCTGAGCGGTGCCCCCAATGGCCCAAATGGGCCACCACCACCACCACCGACTGCTGCCACTGGGCGGCATATTAATCTGCTTTTAATTGCGGCCAATCGCCAGTCTCTTCTCTGGCGGCCGCTAGTTGTTGTTGTTGTTGTTTGTAGAGGTACTTGTTGTGGCAATATTGTGCTGCTCCTGCCGTTTGCCATATTTGCCATTGATTAATGTGCGCCAATTGTGAAATTGTGAAATAAATGTCTTGTTGATATTTGCCGGGCCCAGGCGCTGTCCAGCCTCCAGCCTCTGGCTCCTTGGCTCCTTGGCTCCTTGGCTCTTTGGCTTGGGTGTTGCAGGTCTCTTCGCTGCGGCCCATGGTTAATTGAATTATTGGCAGGGGCAAATATGTGGCAGACACACACATACATCCACATGCGTTGGCACTGTTAGCAAAAGTGGGCGTGGCAGCGCAAAAGTGCGGCTTATTGATTGTTGTTTGCTCACAAACAAATCGATTGTATGCACGGCTTCAAATTTTCAACAGTCGTAACTTTGTCAAAACTGAATCGATTCTCGAAAGTAATGATTCTTTGATTATGCGTTGGTCTTTGCATTAATACAATATTAATATTCGTAGTGCAATGATGTTTTTGGAGTACTTTTATATTTCAGAGCTAAAATAAACATACAAGTATGTAACACAGGATGGGTAAGGAATATAAATAATAAAAATTCCCTAGTACTTTTACGAAATAATTATTCTGATGACATATATATTTTAAAGAAATTTAAAACTAGTTTCATCACTTAAAAGAATGCCTATTGAATAACCAAACTTTACTTACCTAAAAAAAAATATCAAAAACTATTTTTACTTTTGAATAACATAAGACAAATCAAAGCAAGTGGGAAAGGATTATCTGCGGCGTGCCGAAGATATTATACTCTTTTCGAACCTTTAGACAATTTTCACTCGGCCAACTGCAGCACTTTCATTTCAGCCGGCTCCGATCAATGTGATGTATGTTTGAATCATAAGTATCTCTACAAATTTTCATCGCGATAGCTTTGAAAACATGGGATTTATGGGCAAAACCGACATCGAGTTGTATGGCAGCTATAAGATATAGTGGTCCGATCCGGCCGGTTCCGACCAATGTGCTGTCCCTTTAAATAGTAGGAGTCTGTGCAAAGTTTTATTGCGATAGCTCAAAAACTGAGGGACAAGTTTGCATACATACAGACAGACAGACAGACAGACGGACATGGCCAAATCAATATGTTTTGTCATTCTAAGCATACTGGCAGTAACTTTTGGGGGTCTGCGACGATTCCTTCTATGCGTTACAAACTTCAGCACAAACTTAATATACTATTTTCTTCGAAAAGAGTATAATTACCCGTTAAACTTGTATTTGTTGGTAAAAAAAAAAGCAAAATACCAAAAAAAGGTATATTGAGTAATCTAAATTCGTTTGTTTTATTCTATTCTATCAAATATGCTTAGTAGTGTTTCCTTTTATTTTTATATTTACGTAACAGCAGTTATTTTCAGTGTTGTGTTCTATTCTATCAAATATGCTTAGTAGTGTTTTAGCTTAAGTTTTATATTTACCTAAAAGCAGTGAAAATCAGCATTTAAACTTATTTCTATCATATCAGATCGACTTTGCCTGACTTAAGTAATTACAAACATACATTTATAATACTAAATTTACATATTGGCAGGTTCGAAATAAGGAAAACCCCTTTAAAATATGTATAAATAAAGGAACTTAGCTTTTATTTTTCTGCTCAATCCACAAACTAGATTCAACTTTAGATATAGGCGTAGCTTAAATTCGCAATACAGGATCAGATATGCTATATCTGGCTGATTGAACTTCTGTCTGGGCCATTGTCTGCCTTTGGGCAGCATTCACTATGAAGCCATAAACATAAATCCAGGTGCTAATAGGCAACAAGTTGGCATCCTATAGGGGCAATCTAGTGCTCAGCTTCTGGTCGTGCGCTATAATAATAAACCCAACAATTACGCAGCAAATTAAAATCAAATAATTTACACTGCAAATCGCTGAGCCATAAAAATCACATGCAAATTATAGTGGCTGCTCAGCTCTAGTCGCAATGTGCAGTCTGAGAAATTGTTGCAATTTGTGGCAGCAGCAGCAGCAGCAACTGAGACAACAACAGCTGCCACAAGTTGCAACTCCAGCAGCGTCGCCGCTTGCGGCGCTTTAATAAAGCCCCAATAAAGCCTTAAACAAATGAAGTTATTTTCAGGCAGTAAAAAATGGCAGCCTGCAATGATGACGAGGCGCATCCGATGCGGCTTGTCAAATGGGAAATGGGAAATGGAAAATGAAAAGGGAAAGTTGGCTGCTGCGAGGAAAAGTCGGCAGAAACTAAGATTCTGTGTGCCGTCTTTGAGTGCAGCAGCAGCAGTCCAGCTCCAACAAGTGCCATAAATATTGACCTGTTTGCTGCCTCCTGCCTCCTGCCTGGCTGCAACTTGTTCTCCTGTTTGTTGTTTATACCCTGAACCCATTAAAAATGGGTAAAAAGGGTATTATGGTTTTGTGCAAAAGTATGTAACAGGCATAAGGAAGCATCTCCGACTATATAAAGTATATATATTCTTGATCAGTATCAACAGCCGAGTCGATTTAGCCATGTCCGTCTGTCTGTCTGTCTGACCGTCTGTCCGTCCGTCTGTATGAACACGCGGATATCAGAGACTACAAAAGCTAGAGACCTCATATTTGGAATATAAGTTCTCGTAGTGCCGGGACAGATCAAGTTTATTTCATTTTATCGATAACTCGACCCATTCAAAAGTTATCGATAAATTTCGATTTCAGACTAGCGTTTTTGGGCTATAACTTACAAGTTATAAGAGCTAGAGGCCCCTAATTTGGCATGTATAATCTCGAATAGCATACACATGTAAAACATTTTTCAGAAAGATCGGACAACAAACGCAGAAGTTTTTTAAGATTTTACTTTCCATTGTGTGGGGCTCGGTGAAAAGCAAGCTAACTGCTTAAACCGCTTGCACTGCTTGAACTGCAGCATGTGTGTGTTTAGATTAGTATGCATGATTGTAAGGACTTGGTTCAGGGTATCTCCTAGTCGGGCACTCCCGAATAGAGCACTCTTACTTGTTTCTTTCAGCTTTTGCAGTTTGGCTTCTCGGCCCTTTTGCTTTAATGCACACCTTCCAAGTTTGGAGGCAATTTGTTATTGTTATTGCTGGAGTGGGCCCAATGTTAATTATATGGCTGCATGACTGTGGCTTATTTAAAGCTTTATTTATTAAAGCATTTAATGTAAATTGTTTGTAAATGCCACAGGCTATCATTATATGGCATGCGATATATAAGCAAACTATATATATATACATGTATATATGCATATAAATCAATTCCACGAGCTCTTCTCCATCGCCGCTAATTAATATCAATGCATGTAGAATGTGCAAAAGTTTATTCAGTATGAAGTTTCAGTCAACACCCACGAAGAAGTTTCCAAAATTGCATTTTACTTTTTTTTTTATTATTATTATGTTTTTTTTGGTGCGCATATTTTATGCGCATAAAGTGGATCATAAAGTAATTAATGCGCTAAAATGCGACATTAAAACGCTGCAGGCCAATGAAATTTCTTCTCTTCAGCGTGGCATCTTCGTGGGTTGCCACGAACAGAATGTTACCACAACAACAACAACCACAACAAAGCGACTGCAATCAATCTTTTTGGGGCAGGCGTTTTCAGGGCGTGTTCTGTGTGCTCTGCGTTGCACCTACGCCTGCCCCAGCAGCATGGAGAACTGCGCCCAGCCTTTGCCTCTTGCCACAGCCTGTTGCCTCTGCCTCTGCCTCAGCCTGTTGCCTTTTGCGTTTGCCTGTTGCAGAATGTCAAGAAGATTAAGACCCTAACCACATGGCCGAGACGCAGAGAGGGATCCCATCATAATTACGGAGCTTGACTTGATACTTCTTTTATTTTCCGGTCGATTGGCATGCGTACAAATTCTGGTGCAACGGTGCTTTCTTCACTGACAGCGACTGACAGACAGCAATTGCCAAATATAATAAATAATTAGCTGGGGCGCGCAGGGCGTGGCATCAATGGCATGCAATGACGTGGCATGCATTAAATCAAATATCGCCTGGCTAGAGAAAGTGTCGGCGACCCAATTGGCCAAAGATATGAAACCAATGCAAAGCTCACACAGCTCACGAATTAACAACACCAAAAAAAAACAAGTGGGGAAGGATTAATCTCGGCGTGCCGAAGATTTTATACTCTTTTCGAACCTATAGACAATTTTCACTCTGCCAACTGCACCACTGAAATTTCATAAGCTGTACAAAATCGTTTTGTCGCGTAACATTTTTTTTTTTTTCTAAGAATATTTAATTTTTTGCCAGTTGTATAGCAGCTATAAGATATAGTGATCCAATCCGGACGGCTCCAACCAATGTGATGTCTCTTTGAATAATAAATATCAGTGCAAAGTTTCATCGCGATAGATTCAAAAACATGAGATATATGGCCAAAACCGACTTCGAGTTGTATGGCAGCTATAAGATATAGTGGTCCGATCCGGCCGGCTCCGACCAATGTGCTGTCCCCTGGAATAATAGGTGTCTGTGCAAAGTTTTATCGCGATAGCTCAAAAACTGAGGGACTAGTTTGCATACATACAGACAGACAGACAGACGGACATGGCTAGATCAATTTGTATTGTCATTCTAAGCATACTGGCAGTAACTTTTGGGGTCTCCGACGCTTCCTTCTATGCGTTACAAACTTCAGGACAAACTTAATATACTATTTTCTTCGAAAAGAGTATAAAAACATGACCAAAACTGTTTTTCTATTTAATGATTATTTTCCTAGCAGTACAAATTAGTGTGCTAGTCACGATAAAAATATGCAAATTTATGTAAAAGCGCAAAAAATCATTTTATTTTTATAAATTTCAAACTGCACTAATTGCAAGTGCAAGGCAAATATGATAGACGATATTTCGACTCTAATGTTGTAATATTGTGTGAATAATATTGCTCATACAAAATGCAAATGTATTGTATTGTATTGCTGACGTCACAAATCTGCCAAGTTCTTTAACAGTAATAACAAACTCGCGCAATCTAATCAAATTGCTTCATGCGTGAGCGAGTGCTGTGAACAAATTTACAGTTAAGTTATTAAAGCTCATGCTAGTGTTGCAAACGGCGTATGCGAAAAGAGCGACGTTTGACGTGTGAGAGAGCGCTGGCAGCATGGTGCAATAATACAAGGTTGAGCATATTTAGGGTGTGCTCTCTTGGAGGGTTGCCTAGTAGGCAGTAGCTCTCTGCGTGTCATTGAAGAAGGTCGGTATGCGAATGAATGTTGTTTGTAATGTGAATTTGTGATTGTATATGTATGTGCTTGCATGTTTATAATATGGAACAAAAACTACTTAAAATAGTACTCTAAAGAAAAGGAACTAAATACAAGTAACATTATTTAAACAAGTGTTATTGCACACATGCATAAAGACATATACACACATATACAAATATTCTGAAGAAAACGAAGAGTGAGAGCAAGAAAATTGAGAGACAGGCAAAGAGAGAAGTGTACTCTACCTTGTATTATTGCATCATGGCTGAAAGCTTGCGCTGATAGCAATTTGACATATGTACGTTCGCAGCCTCAATCGTAATATAGCAAACACTGAACGCTCAGTCAACTTTCGGCAGCGGCAACAGGTGCACAGATAAAGTTCATAGCAAAGATGGCAACAATTGTGCGTAAACTAATCAGCACTGCGAATGCAGCCAAGCCAGTGGCGCCATACAAGTAAGATAGAGAGAGAGAGAGAGAGGGCGAGAATCGTTTGTTATTGTTATTGCTCTTGCAGTCAAGCTGTTGTGGCCGATCGCACTGTTTATGTGTCCGGCTGTTTGGGCCTGGACAAGTCAACGATGCAACTGGTGGCAGGTGGCGCCACTGCGCAAACAGAGATGGCGCTGAAGAACCTGGAGGCCGTGCTGAAAGCCGCCGACTCTGGCGTCGATAAGGTAATCAAGAACACCGTTTTCTTGAAAGATCTAAATGACTTTGGTGCGGTCAATGAAGTGTACAAGCGAGGTGAGCATTCCAATAACTTATTTGTGCAAATGCCGCCGATAAGGCATCGGCATCGGCATCTGCTGGCTGGCTGGCTGGCTTATCAGCCGTCTTGGCAACACAACTAATAAAATTTGTTTACCCCCACACACACACACAACCAAATCGTAAACATTTACGATTCGCCGCTTATCGGCTCGCTTTCCAGTGTTCAACAAGGATTTCCCAGCACGCAGCTGCTTCCAGGTGGCCAAGCTTCCAATGGATGCCCTGGTCGAGATCGAGTGCATCGCCATCACTGGACCCGTTCACACCGTCACTGCCGAATAGCAATCAAAACCATCTAAGCTGTGAGCAGAGACAACTAAACAAGAAATTACGAATGCCAAAGCAATACTAATAAAACTTCAAATTGTAGTTTCATTGCTCGTTATCAGCATTGGGGATGTGCGCGTGTCGACTAATCGTGTCACGAATATAACTCTGCAATCGTGAAATAAGCACGAATAATGTAAGCACTGTGGACTTTGAAATGTGAAAGATGTTGTGCATTTCCAGAACACAGCTGCACTTTGGGCACATGCTAATCGTGTCACGAGTTTGTCAGCGCCACTTGCAACAATTGACTAAATGTTGCTGCGTGCACAGTGGGCAGGCGCAGGCGCAGGCGTCGCTAATGTGAGTCTTATGTAAAACAGAAAACTCCACTACACTCAGAGAACAGAGTGTGTCCCAAGATGAGCTGTGTACAACAATTACGAATTTTCTAAAGAAAAAATAGTTTTTTTGTGATATGTATAAAAAGTAAATTAACTCAACTCCATATTTAGGCAACAATTTACAAGTTCACAAGCAGATTTCTATGGCATTGCAGACCAAAATTAGTTTTCAAGTTATGCTTTTGTTTTTGGGCGTGAGTTTTCCAAACCAATTACTTCAAATCAAGTCATTTATAGCAAGGGTTTTCTTTCTTTTTTTTTTGTGTGTAGGCCAAGCAGCAACTTTGCATTTAAACCTTATATAGTTTACAATTTGCTGCACCAGCAATTTATCTTTGTTTTGCCCGCTGTTGTTGTTGTTATTATTGTTGTTGCTGCTGCTGCTGTGCGCCTTTTGTATTATATTTCATCAAATGTTGCTGCATAAATCATTGGCAACATTCGCCACAAGTTTTGGCCATGTTGCTAACGGTAGCCGGTTAGCCAGCCGCTTAGACAAAGCGTTTATTTCACATTCAAATTTAAAAGTTATTCATAATGCCGACAACTTGTAAGTCGTAGTTGTTGCTGTTGCTGTTGTTGTTGTTGTTGTTATGGCTGCTGTTGGATTATGCATGCTCCATATTGATGCGGCAGCCTTTTAGGCAATCGTAAGTATATACGACCATTTTTGGGGCCCCAGCTCCGTTTTGTTTTGTTTAGCATTTGTTTTGATTTTTTTCATTGAAATTTCAGTGAATTTGTCTGCCACTCGACGCTGTTGCATGATTTATTAACCTTGTTGCAACTGTTTTGCATGCACTGGTGTGAATATGAATGCTTCTCCGATGCTGCACGATTATTGCCAGCTTATTTCAGCTGTTTTTTTTTTATCATTTTATTTGTTGATATTTGTGCTGCTTGTGTTGCTTTTATTTGTGGCCGGCCGTCTCTAGGCGGCTGGCAACATTTTGTGCTTTTGTTGCACCCGCAGTGCTGGCAACATTCGTGTTGATTTGCCTGGCGTGTAATTAATTCGTGGCACATTACAATTTACATGCATAAATATTGTAATAAATACGCATAAATTGATGACAACAAATACGGCAACAAGTGAGATGAGCCTCCCCGCTCGGCCCCCCCGCTGAGCACTCGCTGGCCCCACATTTGACATAAACACCTACGCAGTCGCCTTTTTGCCTCGCTATGAAGTTGAAGTGCGGCTAATTAATTTCGACGCACAGGCGACAAGCTGTACAAAAAGGGACGCCACAAAAGGCAACCAGCAACAACAACTGCAACAACAACTGCAACTGCAACACCGATGCGGTGAAAGTGCGCATAATTTACACGCACGGGCCAAGGAGGCAGACAGGACAGCGGGACGGACGGAGACGCACGGCTACGGCCATTGGGACTTGAATCTGGGCAATTTATGCACAAATTATGTGCACAACTTTGTTGTACATTTTTGGCAATTTGCTTATCAGCATTTGTATTGATCGAACAATCGCTAATTAAACAAGCCGCATGCGGTAGCAGCAGACGAACAGATCAAATTACAACGTGTTTTTTTTTTAACAGCCAGTTGCAAGTTGTCATAATTAAAATATTATTCGATGGCAAATGACTAATTAGGCAGTGCAGCAAGCGAGCTTTCCCTTGTCTTGCATGATAAATGGTTGTAATTCAATTAAATAAATATGCCATATATAATGTATAATTCTATTTGAATTCTGATCTCTTGGCGCGCATATCAAAGCTTGCATACTTTTTTGCTGCGCGCATTTACTAACACTTTTACAGTAGTTTCGATTATTCTCGCATATATCGATTACATATCATTCAGCTTTCTGTTGGCGCTAACAGCTGGTTTTTGTGGTAACAGGTACTCAAAAGACATTTCATCTCATTTCGAATATAGCGCGTTTGGCCAAGTTTTCAGCAGTAGCTTGCATCTCTTAACAGATTTATATAAACTTATGATCCATAATTAACTTGCAAAATAAGCTAACTTAGCATGTTAAAAAATTAAAAAGCACCCGCTCAAATAATATCGATATCAGAAACACAATCCTGCTCCCCAATAGTGATGTCAACTTAGACATGTCTTGTCGTATCTGTCCCGTTTTAAATTTTGTAAAATATAATAATTTTTGTTCTCAGCTTGTTTGCTGTTTGCTGTTTGCCTACGTTATATAGACAAGCAAAGAGTAAGTATTAAAGATGGTGTGCGTGTGCTGATACGTTTTGGAGTAAGTTGCTTTGGTTCCGATTGTTGAACTTATTATTATGTTCTATATTTGAAAACTGTCGGCTAGATTCGCACCACTGCTTTGTATGCAAAAAATGTGAGTGTGACCATTTTAAAATTTGTTATCTGCCTATCGGAATGGCAATATATCGCAAATTAGAGCATAACAACACAACAGCCGAATTTCTCATATGAACTACTTATAATCAATATAAATTGCAATGCACGATAACGTAATAGACATCAATATAATCAACAAAGTGCATCAAGAACGCTAAGCAAGTGATAATAAAGAAGCCAGCGATATTTTGTTAAAAACAAAGTGAACGCCGCTAAGGCTAAAAGGTACAACACACAACAAGAAGCAGCACACATACGCGCACAAACACAAGCAAGCACACGCATACACAGACGGCAAAAACATACACATAAACGCACTTGGTCTCTTTGCCATGTATGAAAAAGTGAAATAGCAAAAAGAAACTATCAAATTTACAAAAGAACACAAACAAATTAGAATACAGAGTTTATAGTGAATGCTGTAATTACGCCTCGTTTGTGTTTTAGGTTTTTGTATTAATTGTTGGCAAATAAAATAAATTTCGTGCAAGCGACCCGTGTGAGTTTTTCATTTTTACATTTCTCTTTACGTGCCTGCCAATGCGTATGTGTGTGTGCGAGTGTGAGTGCGAGTGTGGGTAACAAAGTCGTTGAATTTCTGAAAGCAGCCCAAAAGATCTCCGCTGAGACAATGAAAGTCTGAGAGAGTAAGAGGCAGCAAACAGTGTGACAAAGAGACGCAGGCTGACTTGCAGTTGCATCAAGTGCAAAAAATAAACAAACGACAGACGCACAACAAAAAAAAACTAAAAACAAAAATAAAAACATGATCTTTCTTTTTCGTGCTATCGCGTACACCCACAGCCGCCCATCAACGCAAATAAAGAAGGAAAACACAACTACAACTACAGCAACGCCGACGACGTAATCGTTTGTTTACAAGAAGAAGCACGAGAGGAAACGCCGCAAACGCCGTTGCTGCGCGAGATTTGTGATTAGCAGCGCTGCCGCTGCCTGTGCAGCTCCAGGCAGAGAGCGTACCAGCGTGCTGGAGAAGAAGTGGGTGGAGCAGTGTCGCCAACGCCTTAGCAAACATGAATCTTCGTGGCAATCCTCAGAAGAAGGAGGGCAAAATGCGCATTCGCGCCTTTCCGGTAAGTGTCCAAACAAGTGAAATTGCCGCGTCGAGCATGAAACAACAGAAAAGTAACAAAAACCAATATGATTAGATTAAGGCAATAGATAAAGATAACTGATCACTCTCTCTCTCGCAGCAGGCAGCAGGCTGCTTAACACTGTTGTTTCGTCAAGGTTGTTCTGTCAGGGTTGAAATTGATGGAAAAAAAAGGTTCATCCCATTTTAGTTTTTAAGTTACTTTCAATCTCAACTTAGTTTCGACAAATTGTTGTTGTTTTCCAACACACGCACACACACAAACGCAGAAGCAGAACGCAGAGGACGCCCAGAGTACCGGAAACGCATTGATGACGACCGCAGACGACATCATTTGGACAATTGTGGGACGCTAGCGCCACCCGGCGGATGTCAATAAGGCCAACAAGCGGCAGCCGCTCCCGTACGGCACCAGCGAGCCACCAACGCCAACAAATTGCCCGTGGCCAAGCAGCGGATCAGCCGCAACCGGAGCAGCTGCTGGCAACGTCTCAGTCCTACTACATAATTGGGGAGCATCGATATAGTTGGGAGCGTGCGCTTGGTTCCCACAGTGGAGCCGGCGGCGCGCGTCTGCCACCACCACCTCCAATGTACAGTCATGATCCGAGGATCGGTCTCCTTGGTGCCGCAGCGCCGCATCCAACGCCGTTCAGCAACAACCAGCCAAACAATCTGAATAACCCTTCTCAAAGTCACTATTACCCGCAATCCCAATCACGATCGCCACCGCGCATTGTAGCCGGCTCGAATAATTTCAATCATCGCTCCCGCAACACACGCAATCCACACCTGCAGCACCCACGGGCTCAGCAAACGAATGTGCCACTAAATGTGGTAGGGTCACAGCATCAGCCGCAGCAGTCGCTGCGCAATGGCTCCACACGTTCCACGCCCGGCACCTCGACACTCACACCGCAGGGCAATGTGCCGCCGCACAGTGAGCACTCCGTAGTGCAGCCGATGGCAGCAGGTGCCCTACAACTGCGTGAAATTGGACGCAAGTATCCATTGTGGCTGCCCGAGTACAAACGTCGCGCATTCAATGTTAGCCCCCCAAAAACTCTGCCAACAAACTAAGCGAATATTTTTAAATTACAACCTCAATTCGATTTGATTTTGCTAAACACTCGTCTTCTTGTTTTTGCAGGCCTCCATGGACGAAAAGTATGTGGATGATATTTGGGCCACTTTGAAGAATGCCATACAGGAGATACAGAAGAAAAACAATTCTGGCCTGTCCTTCGAGCAGCTCTATCGAAATGCGTACAATATGGTGCTGCATAAGCATGGCAATCGCCTTTACCATGGACTGAGCAATGTCGTCTCGGAGCATCTGGAGCAGAAGGTGCGGCAGGATGTGCTCGAGAGTTTGCACAGCACCTTCCTGACCAAACTGAATCAAGCCTGGACCGATCATCAGACCTCAATGGTCATGATACGCGACATACTCATGTACATGGATCGTGTCTATGTGCAGCAACGCGCATTAGATAATGTCTATAATTTGGGTCTAAATCTATTTAGGGATCAGGTAAGATTACACCTCGTTGTTTGACTTCTTGAATAGTTTACATATCTATAGAAATTCTTATAAAATCAGGAGCCTTACACTTTCTTTTGAATTGTTTTCGTATTTGGTGAACCACTTTCTTTTGCTTACTCTCACTGATTGATTAGATATTATAATATAAAATATATAGAATATTGTTATTGATTGCTAGCTGTAGAAAGCATATACATCATTAAATCTAAAATATGTTCTTTTGTTATTTAGATCGTTCGGTTTCCGGAGATACAGAAAGCATTACGGGAGAGGCTGCTGGGCATGGTAATGCAGGAGCGTCACGGCGATCTGGTCAATCACTTAACAATCAAGAATGCCTGCACGATGCTCATAACTTTGGGAATCAATTCGCGAACCGTTTACGAGGAGGACTTTGAGAAGCCCTTCCTGGCACAATCGGCGGCCTTTTACAAATTTGAATCGCAGAACTTTCTTGAGGAGAACAACGCTGGCGTTTATATCAAGAAAGTGGAGGCGCGCATTACTGAAGAATCGACACGTGCGACGCTCTATTTGGACAAGGATACGGAGCCGCGCATTGTGCGTGTCGTTGAGGAGGAGCTAATTAAGAAACATATGCGTACCATTGTCGAAATGGAAAATTCGGGTGTGGTGCACATGATAAAGAACTCAAAAACCGAGGATCTGGCATGCACCTATAAATTGTTCTCACGCCTCAAGGATGAGGGCCTCAAAGTGATAGCGGACACAATGTCTGCGTATCTGCGCGAACAGGGCAGCATGCTGGTCAAGGAGGAGGAGAATGGCAACACAAATCCCATAACGTTTGTGCAAAATTTGCTCGATCTCAAGGATCGATTCGATCAATTTCTGCTGCACTCATTTAGCAATGATCGGCTCTTCAAGAATGTCATCTCCGCGGACTTTGAGCATTTTCTGAATCTAAACAACAAATCGCCCGAGTATCTGTCACTCTTCATCGATGACAAACTGAAAAAAGGTGGCAAGGGCGTAAGTATTTCTTTATACGCATAGATTATCATACGGTCTTTCAGCCATTTTTACATATTCATAAAAAGTAGATGTGTAGTTCGATTGTTGCATTACATTGCAGTTGATGATTATTCAATTTTAAATTCCGCTCGGAAATTGAAGCTGTCAAAACTTCAAATTAATTTCAATACTTTCATTTTAATAATAATTAATAAGTTATAAAGGTGTTTCCTACAAGATTGTTGTATGTATATAAAGTCAAACCCTTTGCAGATGAGTGAGCAGGAAATTGAAACCATACTGGATAAAACGATGGTCCTCTTCCGTTTCCTACTCGAAAAGGATGTCTTTGAGCGCTACTACAAGACGCATTTGGCCAAACGTTTGCTTCTCAACAAATCAGTCTCAGATGATTTTGAGAAGAACATGATATCCAAGCTAAAGGCAAGTGTGTGAAACTACTCAAAACCTTAACCACATTCAACTAACCAGAATTCGTTCTACTTGTTGCCTGTTGCAGACTGAATGTGGCTGTCAATTTACATCAAAGCTGGAGGGCATGTTCAAAGACATGTCCGTCTCCAATACGATTATGGATGAGTTCAAGAATTATGTAAATAACAACAGTTTTTCATTGAGTGGCGTGGAGCTGACGGTGCGCATACTGACCACTGGATTCTGGCCCACACAGGTAAGAACCTGCTTTACTTAAAGTAATAAATCCCGAAACGCTATAATATCCCCCAAATTACAGACGGCAACGCCCAATTGCAACATACCCTCAGCGCCGCGTGATGCGTTTGAGGTGTTCAAGAAGTTCTACCTGGACAAGCACTCGGGTCGGCAGTTGACGCTGCAGCCGCAAATGGGTGAGTTGACACTGGCTTCATTACAGCGCCTGTACTTTGTGCTAACAGTTCTTTTTTAAATTGCCCAGGCACCGCCTACATAAATGCCGTTTTCTATGGCCGCAAAGCGAACGACAGCGACAAAGACAAGGATGGGCCAAGCTCAAGTTCCAGTGGTTGCGGGGTGCCCACCACAACGCGCAAGCATATACTACAAGTGTCCACCTATCAGGTGAGCAGCTTTAATCATTTGTTTAGCATCAACAATTTAATTCACAACCCATTTGCAGATGTGCGTTTTGTTGTTGTATAACAATCGGGATGTGCTGACGTATGATGACATACACCAGGAGACGGATATACCCGAGCGTGAGCTGGTGCGCGCCTTGCAATCACTGTCCATGGGTAAACCCGCACAGCGGTTGCTAGTGCGGAACTCCAAAACGAAAACAAAGGATATCGAGCCCTCGGACGAGTTTTATGTGAACGATGCATTTGTTTCTAAGTTCCACAGGTGCGTATTATAAATTTGTTTACTTTAGTTTATGCCATAGCTAAACTTATATTTCTTAAACGCTCTTGCAGGGTAAAAATTCAAACGGTCGCTGCCAAGGGTGAGTCGGAGCCTGAACGCAAGGAGACACGCGGCAAGGTCGATGAGGATCGCAAGCACGAAATTGAGGCGGCCATTGTACGCATTATGAAGGCGCGCAAACGCATGGCGGTAAGTTATTTGATCACTCAAATATTACTGATATTAACTGAACAATTTCGCAATCCTTTGCAATATTGCAGCACAATCTGCTTGTCTCGGACGTAACGACGCAGTTGAAATCGCGTTTCTTGCCCTCGCCCGTGTTCATCAAAAAACGCATCGAAGGTCTTATCGAGCGGGAATATCTGGCGCGAACGCCGGAGGATCGTAAAGTGTACATCTACTTGGCTTAAAGAGTGACCGCGTGCAATTAGCATGCCACTCATTCAATCCGTTGGCACCATACTCATCATTTTGCAATCGAAAGCTAAACACGAGCAACTACCCCATCTTCCCTTAAATCAAATCCCCCCCTTTCAACCTCCACAATCAATCGGTACCACAAGCGACAACTTCAATTCAGCGCCAATGCAGCGGAGCAGCGAGCATCCAAACTGGAATCATATATTTTGACCAAGATGCTAAATAGAATTATATAACTCAATAGACATTTGCGAAATTTGTAAGCCTGACACTCAAAATTGAACAGTTATTGCTAATCCTTAGATGATTATGCAGCTCTCCCTCTATATCTCTCTCATGCCTTTGCTATCTATAATATAATTTCGACAATTCTCTAAAACTTGCAATTTATTTTCTGCCGCTTTTCTTCCCCTCCAACACACTCTAATTAATTCTTTGTTTTGAGGCACAAAACAGGCGCCACACGTTAACAATTTAGCAACAGCAACAAAATGTATAGCAATAAGCCCATATGCACACACTCACACTCACCTACACACACACCCACACACACTCACACACACACACACACACACACTATGGATTGAGAAGCGTAAGCGAAGCAAACGTAAGAATAAATGCATAATGCGAAACTTAATTCTAAGCAGCAGTATAAATATAGATAAAATAATAAATTTATAAATGAATAATAAATTTAGTGAGCGTTTCATGTACATTTTTACGTAACTCTTGCGTCTTCATAAAAGAAAGATAACAAAACACCTTAAAAGCAAAATTTTGAGATTCACGTGAACAGAGTTTAAATTTTAATGACATTTTTAATCCATTTTTTATATACCTAACTACGCATATTCGTGAGCAGGCTTATAAAACTAATGAGAACCTATATAAATGTATGAAAGTTGTTTATCTTCTTTTTAGTTGGTATAACAAAAATCCATGCCAATACCAGCCAATATATTCAGAAGGTTTTTATTTATTTTTGCGCATTTCGGTTTTTTCTTGTTTGGAAATTGAAATATTGAGTAAGAAACAATCATGAAAATGTACTGCAAAATTATGTGAGAGAGAGAGTCCATTAACTAATATAAGCGTATGCATGGAGTCAAATGAGCAAAACAAACGCGTATTAAAAACAATTGTACATAAATTTTTGTTCTTATGTATGGAAAATAATATAAATAAAACGTATATGAGCGTTAAAATTTACTGTGTACGTGTTTTTAATGCAATTATTGAAAGGGCTTCTACAAACTAGAATTGGTGGCATTTTTATTAGATTTTATTGTAATAATAATGACAACAATTTCTTAATGTTCGGTAATGGAAATTGTTGATTCAAATCTTATCTGAAATAAACAAGAGCATTATTACTTGTTTTAAACAATCCTTGATAAATGTTGGGCCTCAAATTTCAGTTGGGTTGGGTGTTTTTTGTTTTTGGAAGTTTTATAGCACTTGCTGGCTGTAACAATTGCCAAGCCTAATTGTAAATAAACTTATCTAACTAGCAAATATGCATGTAAATTATAATTATTTATCAATTAAATTTGCCAACTTTCCTAACACCTTCCGCCCTACGGCCAGTCGGCCGCACGAAGCTGCGCAAATAGTAATGACTTGCTTTTTGATTTGCAAAATAAATATGCTAAGTTCTTGGGTACACACAGACATGGAGACAAAGCCAGAGGCGCCGACTCAAGTTGAGATTCCGATGCCGATGCCGATCCAAATCGATTCGATCTGACGCACTGATAAGGCCAAGCCCAAGCGCGTGTATATAGCTGACACAGAGAGCGGGAGAGCGACAGAGAGAGAGAGAACAGCAACAGAGCGATACTCAAATGGAGCAGCTGCTCTCCAAAAAAAAAGGAAAAGAAAAACAAGTCAAGTACTCCTTAGTTTAAAGTGGTCGACTGGAGAATGCCCTGTGAACTGTTCAAAAGTATCCTGGATAACGTCTTGGCGTTCGATTTTAAGAAAACTTTCAGAATATATAAAAAACATAATATCAGAGCGAAATATTTAAAATTGATGTAACATATTTTGTTGGTATTGTAAATTAGAATATTTTAAGTGTATAATACCGAACTAAAGTCCATTGTAAAATAGCATATGTATTGTATTTTATGCGTTTATCCAAAGGTTGCCTTTGGGAAGAATAAATTTCAGTTGCAGAAGGTTGATCGAGACAGAAAATGATAATGCTGATAAAAAATCATATAAAGCATTATGATCGTACGCACAACCTGGATATACCCGCTATAGTCGTTGCATGGTTTACAGGGTATACAAAAGTGATATTGCCCATAAACGTTACCCCGCAGTTCGTGTGCACTTTAGACGCACATATTTCTGGCGTGTAGTATGTTGTTCGCTCAGTTGCCGTCTGGTCACCAAGCGCAACGGACAGCACGCAATCGCGGAATACCACTTGGTACTGATACTGATACTGTTACTGTTACTGGTACTGGAAAGCTCAAACCGTAACCAAAACTGAAGCTGAAAACTGAAAAACGAAACCGCTACGTCTCATGCTCGTGTGTACAGAAAGCAAAACAAGAATATATATATTGAATATACATATGTATATATATGTGTATATATAAAGCTCTACATACATATGTAGAATACTTATGAAAATAAACAAAACTACGTCAGAAGACTACAAACAAAAGATATGAACACGCCGCTGCCTCAGTCGCTGCCGCAGTCGCCGTCGCAGTCGGTGTCGACGTCGACGTCGACGTCAGCGTCGCTGCCAAGGTTCGCTTGAACGTTAGGCGAATTGAAATATAATTTTGCTTCCAATTTTATTAACATTTGTTGTTGTTATTTGGTGTATTTATTTATTGTTTGTTAACGGTTGCGTGTGTAAAGTTAAGTGACCTTAGTGAAGCGTGATTTACAGTGAGCGAAACTGCATTTGGAACGTCTCAGAACGAAATCCGTTCGAATCAAAGCAGGCCCAGTGTTTGCCGCCTTGAAACTAGTCGACAGCATTCACTTTTCAGCCACACTCAGAATAGAAAGAACACTTGTAAATAGACACACACACACACAAGTTCTTCTAGGCTTAAATTCAACATCAAAAAAATCAAACTTTTAGTTTTTTTCTGTACAAATTCACCATTTTTGTTTGATATTAGAAATAATCTTTATAATGAGCCAGCGACGAGTATTTTGCTTGAATGCGGCGACATTGGGCCTGACTGTTAACCACGCACAGTCGTCCACGTCGAACCAGAACCATGACCAGGAGGAGGAAGAGGAACAGCCACAGCAGATCCAAGAGCAAGTGGGTTCGATCCGTGAGCAAGTGGGTTCGATCCGTGAGCAAGTGGGTTCGATCCATGAGCAAGTGGGTTCGATCCATGAGCAAGTGGAACAAGTAACGGCCCAGCAAGAGCATAATGTCAAAGATGAGCCAAACATCCAATCGAAGAATGAAACACAAGTGGAACAGAAACCTGAGCCACTGCAAACGCAGCTGTCTCTGGGACTGAATCTAACGAACATTGTAAGGCTCTTTACGACACCAAGCCCGAAACAAAGCGCAAATGCAGATGCAGAGGCAGATGCAGATGCAGATGCACCATGTTGCAGCTGTAGTCGAGTAAACACAGAGCCACTGTCCACGGAACACTATCGCAACCAGGTGACAAAGCTACGCAGCATTTGCGGTGATCAGGGCAATTTTGAGCTGAATAGCATATTCCTGAAGCGGCTCGAGGAGATCGATAACCTGGATCAGCGATGCTGCGGTGATTCGGTGAGCATAGCTAGTTATCTGATAAAGTAGATGCCAAAACATCTCATAGATGTTGGTAAATTCAACCAGAGTTCCAATTTCTCAAAATTTGCAGTTCGTTATTGAATGGTCTTTTTCGAATGATATCGGAATTTATAAATAACAAATATCTAAACATGTTTGAAGAACGCAACGGTTTTGAAATTTGAAAGATTCCCAACTTTCGGAATTTCCGGATTACAAAACACCATGGAATAATAAATTTGTTCTCTGGTCTAGCATTTTCAACCTAGTCAGGATTTGGACAACGCTAGTACTTGATTTGAGTACTTAGTGTAGGTTTCTTTCTGCCTTATAAGTCGTCTTATCTATGTTTACTTCTACCACCACAGCTGCGACTGGTGACATTTCAGGATTGGGTCGATTTGCTGCTGCATATTAACTATGTTATCATTAGCAATATGTCCGCTCTGGAGGTAGAGGCCTGCGAGAAAATCATGACCCATTATCAATCGGTGCGTGGCGAGAAGGAGCAAATACTGGATGATAATCGCAAGCTGCGCAAGGATATCTGTGCCATTATCAAGCTGGTGCAGCAAGCGTTTCATCATAACATCTGGAATACTGATGATATTGTCCTGGAAACAGTGACGGTCAATCAGCTCCTGGGCATTCAGCCCGATCAAACTCGCCCGGAAAGCGAAACCGATAAGGTATGTTCATTATCAGCATTTGGGGCGCATTGAAACCCAATTTGTGTTCTTCTAGAGCAATGGAGTAAAGAATACTCGCAGAACAGAACACTAAGTCCTTAGACCGCTCAAATCAGTTCCACCTCTTAGCTGAAATTTTGCAATTGTTTTATGTCTTGATGGTTTTTGATTTGAATAAATTAGTTTCAAATTCAGACTATTCTATGGTTTAAATTGTGTGTATTATAGGTGCAGTATTTGATTTCAGGTTACCAAATGCATGAAATCTCTCGCCAATGAGGTAGCTGCCAAACATGATGAGCTCTGTCACTTACAGTCCCAGATGTGTACACTCGAAGAAGTGGTCCAAACGGCCGGACAAAAGCTCATCCTTAAGGACAAGTCCATAGCGCAGCTCAATCAGCAGGTGAGCTAAGAAATTAAAGATAATCTACTAATCTTTATATACAACATTCCATTCTGAAAATAAAAATCAATTTTTATACTCTTTTCGAAGAAAATAGTATATTAAGTTTGTGCTGAACGCATAGAAGGAAGCGTCAGAGAACCCCAAACGTTACTGCTCAGGATCTGTCCGTCTGTCTGTATGTATGCCAACTAGTCCCTCAGTTTTTGAGATATCGCGATGAAACTTTGCACAGAGACTTATTATTCAAAGGGACAGCACATTGGTCGGAGCCGGCCGGATCGGTCTACTATATGTTATAGCTGCCATACAACTGGAAATCGGTTTTGGCCATATATCCCATGTTTTTAAAGCTATCGCGATACAACTTTGCACAAATACTTATTATTCAAAGGGACAGCACATTGGTCGGAGCCGGCCGGATCGGTCCACTATATGTTATAGCTGCCATACAACTGGAAATTGGTTTTGGCCATATATCCCATGTTTTTAAAGCTATCGCGATACAACTTTGCACAGATACTTATTATTCAAAGGGACAGCGCATTGGTCGGAGCCGGCCAGATCGGTCTACTATATCTGATAGCTGCCATACAACTGGAAATCGGTTTTGGCCATATATCCCATGTTCTTAAAGCTATCGCCTTTTAGTTTTTTGTATGCTTGAACATCCTTATAACTCATCTATCGACAGAGTCGAAAAGCGTATAAAATCTTCGGCATGCCGAAGATAATCCTTCCCAACTTGTTTCTCTTTCTGTGTAGTTGGTGGAACTTCAAGATTGCTTGTCCAAAATGACGGAAGATTCGAACAAGATGGCAAGGACAATAGATCCCGTGGAGCCTGCTGATACATTGAATCACCTGGTTGCCGTGGATTACAATGTGGACTTTAACCCGGAATTCACCAACTGCTTGTTTGAATCAATCAATGAGAAAGATCAACATGCTAGTGAATTGCTACGCATGCTCAACAAGGAGCTGACGGAATTCATAGATCTAATCAGCAAGAAAGACTTTGAGGCTATGGAGTGCCGTCGCAAGCTGCTTTCCTGTTTCTTCGACAGAATTGTAGGTCATTGACCTAGTGCTGCTTACAAGCTTTCTCCACTATATTTCTCACCTCACTTTCTCAGAACCGGGATCGTGCCGATACGCTTCGCAAGCTGGAGAACTTGCGCTCTCATCTGAGGGCACTAGACTGCAATTTGGGTCAGCTGGAGCCGCCGATTGCCGCTGGCTCGCATACGGTCAGCGATGATTTCGATATGCAGCTTATCGATGCACTGCATCGCCGCTTGTACACCATTAATGAGACCAACAAGCAGCTGAACAACAAATGCCAACAGCTAGAAGCCAAATTCAAAGGTATGTATTTAAAACTGTAGACTACAAAGAACCTAATCGCCATATGATATTTGTCTTCTCAATGTCCAGTTGATCTTGTCGAGTTGCGATGCACATACGAATCCGAGTATTCTCTTGGTCGTAGGAATGCTGAGATGTTGAAGCAGATTGCCGAACTCCTATCCAAGCTGGTAAGTCAATTAATAACCAGCTAATTTACCCTGAAAACATTAAAAATGGGTAAAAATGTGTAATGGTTTTGTGCAAAAGTATGTAACAGGCATAAGGAAGCATCTCCGAGCATATAATGTGTATATATTCTTGATCAGTATCAACAGCCGAGTCGATCTAGCCATGTCCGTCTGTCTGTTTGTCCGTCTGCCTGTCCGTCTGTCTGTCCGTCTGTCTGTCTGTCCGTCTGTCATATTTGGAATATAAGTTCTCGTAATCCCGGGACAGATCACGTTTGTTTTATTTCATCGATAACTCGTCCCGTTCAAAAGTTATCGATACATTTCGATTTCAGACCAACGTTTTTGGGCCATAGCTTAAAAGTTATAAGGACTACTACATGTATAATCTCGAATACAATACACAGTAACAAATATTTCACTTTTGGGATACCACCCCCCAATCCCCCCAAATTTCAATAAGATCGGACAATTAACAAAGAAGTTGTTTAAGACTTAACTTTCCATAGTGTGGGGCTCAGTGAAGAAGGAAGCTTACTGCTTACACTGATTGTACTGCTTACAGCATGTGACTAGAGCATTCTTACTTGTTTTTTGGTAGTTTCTATATATAGGAGGGAACTCGTATTGCTTGGCGATGATAATCAACAAACCATAAAGCTGAAATTCATAATTTTTTGAAATAGTCACTTTTGATCGTTTTTTCAAAACAATGGGACGTGAAAATGTAAACAGTATATCAAGTATACGCAAAACTATTTGTTCTTCGGCAAGCTGTAGCAGCGTTTTTCTTTGCATACATAAAAAAAATAAATATGTTAATTACATTCATAGTAATTATGTTTGATAAATGTAATTAGTGAAGTTGTTGTACTGAATATTATTATGTGACTATTGCAAATTAAGCTAAATTTTCAACTTTCTGTCTCTGCAGCGCTGCACAGGTCTATCCTATGATGAAATATATAAGGAAAATTCAAATGAAAATCCATTTTGTGTAGCCATCATGGAAATATCCGCGCAGATGGACGAACTGGAAAAGAGCAAGGAAAAAGAGCAAGAGCTTTTAACAACCGTAAGTAATTTATATAATATCAAATTTATCGTATGATATATGATATGTACACATGTACCACAAGAGTTCTTATCAAAATTCTTTGACAAACGCAGCCCAGCAACAGCAAGTGCAAATAACTTGCCCATACAACTACACAGACGATAACAGTGACAACAACAACAACAACAACAACAACAACATCATAAACAACAACAGCTCCAAAAGAGTCACTTGTTGACCCCTTCAAGCAGCCGCTAAGCATAGTTTAAGCTAGTTTAATTTAGCTAAAAGTTTACACTTGTAAGACAACAAAAAGGTTCAAGTTAACTAAAAGTGAACTTTAGTCGTAAGTTTTCGATATGTACATGATTATTTATCAGCCATTGTAATACAGAATACAGCAAGTTCCCGCCAAAATCTAAAGGCAAAAGTTACAGCAAACTTAGTGCACTTTTTGCTTATACACACACAAAACATACACAAGTATGTATATATGTACATATATGTATGTATTTTTACTTTTTTATTTAAGTGCAGCACAGAATTTGCCCTACACATGCAAATTGTTGGCCAAACGAGGGCTGCTAAACATGTATAGAACTTTTTTAAAGAAAGTTAAGAAAGGCCGGGGAAAGTGGTACTCAATCGGGTATTCAGACAGAAACATGGTACCTTAAAGCGACCTTATCAACAGTAAAGATAGCACTATCCGAAAGGTTGAAAGTCCTCTGGTATTTGGCAAAAAACTTTTTGATATCGTTTGCCTCTAGTCCAGAGTATTTGTTAAAGCTACTGCAGAAAAAGTTTTCAATATATTTAAATAATTTAGATCATATAAAAAATTTGTAATAAAAGTGTTTGCCTTATTCAACTATTTTGCCTACGACCCTCGCATTATATGCATTAAAATTGCATTCCTCGAGCGAAAAACTACTGTTATATATATGTTCGTTTTCATATATAATATGCATCAGTTTGCCGACAGTTCAAGTATATTGCCATTCGAGTCGTTTGATTTATGTATACACTCACTATATTGTGAGAAGGAAACAAAAGTAGTGCCCAACCTGTCGAAGCGAAGACTTGTTCATTGTTTACATTGGACAAATACAAATCGCCTGGAACTCGCCACCGAGTTCAACTGCAATCGAAGTGAACTCTGAGAGGCCCAGGAAGGCAGCGCTCCGCTCCCCGCATCTGCAGCTAGGAGCGGAAAATAGGTTTCGTGTTATTTATTTGCCCACAATCGACACGCGAGCTGCGAGCACTGATATGCATATCGATGAGCATTGCAGGAGCTTTGGAGTTGGGGTTGGGGTTGGGAATAGTCGCCGGAGTAGTCTCTGCTGCCATATAGAGTCAACGTTGCTGTTTATTCGTGTGAAACAAATCAAACCTGTCGGGGAACGGAATACCGAAGCGGAAGCACAGTTGGCAATATGAATTCAGCGAATATAATAATCAGCGACGGTGTTGCCAATGTTTTCCACCATCGAGCTACACAAAATCAAGACATAAAACAAACAATTTACGTGCCTTAATTAGCTGCACCCACAGCACAGCCGAGCACAGGACGACGACGACTTCCTGTTCTGGCAACAACAAGCAGCCAAGGAGTCAAGTGTCTGGGCGAGGCGATAATATTTACCAGCTGGCAAGGCAACGAGAAGGACGCGTCGTCGCCTACGGACGGACGGATACGTGTGCAATTAACAAAGTTTATCCTGCCAACAGCCGAAGCTGAAAAGTTGGCCAAAAGTGCAAATTGTTTTCAAGTGATGGCTGAAATACCCACAACAGACAAGCTATAGCTGTGAGTGTTGAGTAGGAAGCAAAATGAGCAGGACAACATTGTATAGTGCTGTGAAGTAAGCAAGGATTGAGTGAAAGTGTGTATTCGACTTTAAATATTATCAAAATTCATAGACATAAATCTCTGGAAGTATCTTAATCTTATTTATTTGCTTAAATCAGCAAAATGCCTGTAATCGATATTAGTATGGGAAAACTCCACTACACCATAGTATATACCCCTAAAAGTGATTTAAGTGTACTCAGCCACGCTTTCCTAACCACCTTTTGTGCCCCATCCTAACCGTTAAACGATATAATTTCATCGCTCGTGCAGTACGTTTATTTTCAAATCCGTGTCAAACAGTCAAAGGCGGCGGCAAAATATAATAATACATATCTATAAAACTATTGAAGCCAGACTAACAACTTGGTGTGTGTGTGTGTGTATGTATAAGTGTGTAAGTGTGAGTGTGTTTAGGCCAAAGTGCCAAAGAATTGGAACTTTGAAACCTGAAACTTTGCCACCTTGTCTTTTCTGGGCTGCCACCCACAAGGTCGGAATTCGCGTTGCTTTTATTTTCGTGACAAAGTTTTAATAGCGATATTATTGAAATGAAATGAAACGGTAATGAAGGCGAAATACGTGGCATTTATAAATATTTTGAGAGAGCGCTGCAATTTGATATCGACACGAACGCCAAAAAGCATTTGACACCACCAAACAAAGAGCTGGAAAAGTATAAACAAGTCTGATATATCCGTCAATTGAAGTCAGACTAGACATGGTAAGCTTGAGGGTACTTAAAATAATACATATATATATATATATATGTATTATATTCAATATATGCAAATGCTTTCTGACTGCAGACGGATATTGGCGAGGATTGCCCGCATCGACAGCAATTGGAGCACACGATGCTCCATTGCCAGACACAGTCGGAGATCCTGCAGGCGACTCGTGACAACTATCTAAGCATCATCGAGGAGTTTCAGCGTGATCTGGAAGAGCTCACCGAACAGGTGGAACAACAACAGCAGCAGCAGAAACAACAGAACGAACTTATATCCAAGGAATCGGAGCAGAGCTACGAGGAGCCACCAGGAATTTGTGCAAATGAACTGGAGCTACAAGTTGGGCATTAAATACAATATGAGCATGTTCAGGATTTACTTTCATTTTAGTTTACTTTGGCAGTTTTGTTTTAGAAGTATATGCATGAATATAATTCTTGATTATTATTCAAATTATCTTAGCTTAGCTTTGAATCTTTATTCTTTCATCTTTCTTCTGTTTTTGTTTTTAAGGCTATGACAATAATCGAACTTTGTTGTGTTTCCAAAATTGTGGTAAATGTGATTAAATATCAAATTTGTTTTATTTCATTATATGACTTTACAGGGTTTTGTACTTTGAAAGTTTGTTTATAATAGGTAACCTTCAGAGTTTTATGATCCCATCTAGAAAAGCTTTAAAATACTTTATTTGAATCCTGTTAGCCTGTTGGTGGATATTTTCATTTCTTGTGTATTATTACATTATATATGTATTCCTTTGGAAGTCAGACCTGATTCATATTGTATTCTAGAAGCTTTCTTTGCAAAATAGCAATTGCTTTATTATATAATATTATTCTGTTGATTTCTTTTCCTGTGTAGAATGAATTTTTGGTGAGTCGGATACATAGCCTAGAGGATGTATTGGTGGATCGTGAACAGGTCCTCGCGCAGCTGCGTGCTTCAATGAATGGCGGCTCCAATTTCGAGGAGACTACCAAGCTCAAGGATGAAATCTCAGCGCTCAAGCAAAAGAACAGTTAGTTGAATTACCTGTATATGTGATATATTCCAACTCTCAATCTTTATCTTCCCACCAGCTGCGCAATCGCAAAAAGTGGTGGAAATTGCCAGTTTACTCAAACTGCAAGAGGAAGAGCGACAGAAGCTTTGCAAGAATTATGAGAAGCTCACGAAATGCTCCGATGAGCAGAGCAAGGAGCTGAGACGAGCGAATCGCGAAGTACGAAGCCTACAGGATCGCCTAAACCAGGTGGAGAAGCAGCAGGAGGAGCTCAAAACGGAGGTGAGCATTAAGCCAGAGCAAAGATCGACAAGTTTTGTTATGCATATGGTAAATCCCGTAACATAGCGCAATCTGCTGCGCGAGGAGGTAATCGCACTCAAGGAGAAGGACGCCATGAGCACCGGCCGCGATCGATCGTTGTGCGATCAGCTGAAGAAACGCGAACAGGAGGTGGATAAATCCCGTTGCCTGATACGCGACATGCAGGCGCACTTCAAAAAGGAGCAGCGCCAGCACAAGGAGACCCTGGACATGCTGAGTCGAGCCAACGAGGACATAAGATTGGAAATGCGCGCAGTTGCCAGCGAGTGCAAACAAATGCAGATTAAGCTGAAGTATGTATGCGGTACGGTTGATCCGATAGCAATGTCCTTCACCGGTCTAAAACAGCGTTAATCCCCCTTCCGCCAATGCAGGCACCAAACGGACGTGAACACGGAGCAGCAGCGGCTTATCGTTTCGTTTCAGGAGTGGAAGAGTGCCCAGGTCAGATCGGACGATGTAATGCGTGAGTGCATCAGGCGGACCGACCATCATGCCAGCGTATTGCTGGAGGAGAACCATCGCACATGCAACGACTATAGGCAACTGTACGGCGACTACTGCATCCTCGAGGTGGAGCTGCGTCGCATGAAGAATGCCGTCGCTGGACGTGTGCCGGCGATTGCTGAGCCGCAGCAGCAGCAGCAGCAACAGCAACAGCAGCAGCAGCTTGAGCCGGACGCCGTTGTCCGCAGGGGGCTGGAGGTGCACGACGATGTGAGTGTTTCCAGTGTATCTCCAACCTCCAACCTCGCCCCCTCTTCCCAACACCCAACTCCACCAGCTGACAACAGTGCAAATCCAATGTTTTAGTTCACTTTATATCATTTACAACCTTACACCCGCAGATGGCGAATCGTTTGCGGTACATGTGCGACACCTCGCTGCGCCTGGCCGGACAGTGCAGAATCCTCAATGACAGCTCCCGAGTTCGGTCCAGCATTCAACCTGCACAGCGACTAGCTGGTGGCGCTGAGCAGCAGCAGCTGTCCCCATTGCCAAGCCAAACACAACCCCGGCCATTCACGTAGAGCCAATTTGTACATCGATCCTTCCACTTCTGGTAGTTACATATATTTTTTTTGTTTTCATCTCGTTTGAGTTTTAATCACACATTCGGCCAACAATTGTAAATTAAAAGTTATAAACTGTAGCAAATAAATAAAATGTGTTTGTGTAAAAAAGAATGCAACAAATGGAAATTAATTGCATTAAGTGTGTATTTTCAATCAGAATGTGATTTTAGTTGATATTTTTGTAAGACTAAAAATTCCCGTTAATCGTTCTGAATGGATATTACTTATTACAGCAAAAGAAGATCCATTATATCAGTAAGCATCTAACACTACCCACCCTAACCCCATTTTGATTCTGCTTTAAACTAAACTCTAGCATCCAATTGTTGCAGCAGCTTTTGCCGCTCACTGATCGCTATGAGCGACATCTTGATTTGCGAGCGTTTCTTCACGCTCTCCTCGCGCACCACATCCGCTTGTTTGGTAAGGATTCTGATGCGCACATCACTGAAGTTAATTGCCTCCTGCATGTTCATTTCCAGATACACTTCCTTGCCCACATCAACGAGTATTTTGTCCATTTGCTTGACGCGTGCCTGCATGAAGATGTTGCTGCCAATGTTGAGTTGTGTTTTGTAGCCATCCGGCATGTGGTCGCCAAAGGTTTGCAGTGTGTTCTTTAACTGCACATACTCCATGATCTCCTCGTTGAACTGATTGAGGCACTGCTCCAGCTGTTTGAGATTCTCTTTGAGCACATCATTGATAAATTCCTCAATTTGCGCTATGCGCTCCTTGTGTGCATTCGCCTCTTGCATTGTTTTGATTTGCACTCGGCAGTGTGACCGTTCATGTACTTTTTGGTATCTTTTGGTGCAACATTAAAAAAAAACGTCAGCTGCTCACCAAATTTAATATTTTCTAAATGCCAAACCAGCGCGGCATAATTTGATGATGCGGGAACTCCTCGTCACTCGTTTTATGCTCAATGCAGTTCAAAAAACTACATCACACTACATTTTATATACCAGAATTTGAACTTAAGCAGTTGCTAATTATGAACAGAGCCATAACAGCTGTTGTTGTTTAAAAATGTGGCGGTGTGCCAATAGCAATAATCATTTTAGTCAATTCAACAACCACGCACGATAGCAACTCTGTTGCATACTTTTCAATTTGAATATTTTCAACATGTTGCAAGCAGTAATTGCAAATTGCCAACGGCTGATAACTAAGCCTCCTGGCGACTAATCTGGATTTCAGTTGATTTAAGCGACCCACCCGCTTATGAATTCCATTTCGCTGTTTATGTAATCAGCCGATCTCTTCTCGTGCCGCTGATAGCTGTCGCGCGGGGCGAAAAAAGTCAATTGTTTGTGCACGCAATGCCAAATGTAATAATTTCACATCGCCTCTGGATTGTTGTTGTTTTTCTTTGTTTTATTATTTGCAACATTGTTGTGCGCAAATCAAAATGAAATAAAGAAAGCCTCCCTGCGGGCCACAGACACAGACGGCAGCCGAAAAACGAACAAAAAAAAAAAACACTCTTTCATTAGCATTTTTAATGATTATTTAACCTTTGTGCATTGCACATTTGAACCCTCTGAATTTGTTTGTTGCTTCCTGATTTCAGTAGGCTGTGATTTTGCCACATAAATCTTTCATTTAACTTACATATCTGTCCGGCATTCACATCAAATTATTTTACTCTACACAGCTGTTGAAATATTTGAGTAAGTTTTTAAGCAATATATGTATATATTTACGTTTTTGGGGTTTCTACATTGTTAACTTGCAGCACTCGAAATGAATTTTCCCTGGATGAGCAAACTTTTGATCGCACCCATTCGACGCGTCTGTGCGCCCAAGGCTTCTCTGCTGCCCCAGATGAAGCGCCTCGGCGTCGGAGCTGGCTTTGGTGGACAGTTGCAGCAGGTGCGTCGCCATGCGCCCATCGCTGGACCTCCGCGCTTTCCCATGTCCATGGCCCAGAAGATGATCTTCGGCTGGGGCTCGTTGGTCGTCATGATGATCATCCCGTTCTGGGCCCTCTTCCAAATGCCGCGCTGGTCGGCACTGCATAACAATCGTCCGTGGGGCGAGGAGCCGGATCAAGTTGCTCACACAGCTAATGACACAGAAGAGAAATAAGCCCACACTTGCCAAAAGCACACTTATAACATGCTAAAAAAACAACACACACACACACACATACACACATACAACAAAACGGTGACTTCTCAAGACTTTTACTGGGGCCGCCATATTATCAATATTCTATGTTTGTTTCCAACACAAGGCCGACAACTTTAATGTTATGAACACAAAATAAATCACAGTGCAACAGCGTGGCTTCAAATAAATAATTTATTTTTTATTAATTATCAGAAATACTGGCAAATAAGTGTTTTTTTGTGAATTTGGTTTTACACTTGCTCTCAGCATGTTATATTTATACATTTATAATATCAGATATAATGGTTTTCAGTTCCAATATATTGAAAAATAGGATAGAACTGCAGATATGAAAAATACTAGAAAATAAGAAAGTATTCTTAGAACATATTAAAAGACTGCTTAACTCACTGCTTGCTTTAAGCACTGTTTATTTTTAATAAGAATATCAGATATAAGGTTTTCGGTGCTCTATATATTTATAAAGTAGGATATTAAGACTACAAATACATATGTATTTGAAAATTAGTAAGTATTTTTAGAATATATTAAAAGACTGGAAAATGTTTTCATTTTTCCACTGGGGTTTTTTTGGATTATCCTTAATATTTGCAAGAAATGTTAAACATATTTTCATTTATTAAACTTAAGGCAACTTTATCCTTATATTTTTAGCTTAAATGTTTAAAAGTTAAGTTATATTTTGTAATTTTTTACTTATTTATTTTATTATTATATTTAATATTCTGTGTCAACAATAAATGAAGTCGACAATAAATCAAAAAATATAATAGGCGTTTACTCAGTTATTCTTTTGACATGAAATATACATATAAGAAAATTAAATATTCATAACCTTCCGAAATTGGCTAACATAAATCAATTAATTTAAGATTTATATTTCATAGTTTTCTGCCAATAAGTTTATATGCATATAGAGCTAGCGATGCATAAGTTCAATATATAAAACTGATATTAACAAACTTAAGAAATGGAAGGAGTAATTTAGAGCAGGAGGTACTTATGATAAGTAGTTCAACACAGGTTAAACCTTTAATTGTATATCATGTAAAAAAAACATGGCTGCATATTTTGAGTGCTGACTTTGGCCGCATTTCAGTCATAAAGTAGATCAGCATTAGGCCAATTAAAGTGCTCCATCATAGCAAAAGCCTTGCGGCCATTCAGTTAACGGCAAAAACACCTTTTAGCCAAGTCAGCGCTGCCTCCTTGGCCACAATGCAGCAATGAAGCTGAAAACTGTGCAGCGAGCATTTTCCTTGTCATTTTCCATGTCGCCTGCCACAAATCAAATACAAAAAAAAAATAACAGAAAATCCCCAAAACGAGCAGCAAATAATAATAATAATAAAAAAGAAATATAAACAGAAAAAAAAGAGGCACCCAAAAGCAAAGTGCCAACTTTCATTAAAAGTATTTTTGCGCTCATTGCAAATGCAAGTTGCATTCAATTGTGTGTAAGTGTGTGTGTGTGTTTTGTGTGTGTGTGTTTTTGTTGTTGCTCTTTTTGGGTTTGTTAGCCTTAGAGGCCGGGACTCTGACCAGGTCCGAGCAAGCGACCAAGTCGCTTAGCTGCCTTGTCTTGTCGAATCCTCATGATCTACAACAATGTGACCTTCTTTGCCTTCTGCTGTGGCAAGAGCAAAGGAAAGTGAATTTCTTTTAAGCAAATCAACTTGCCTCCCCTGCCGCCAACAGCAACAAATGTGGCAACGTTTGCCACCTTAGCTAGACGCAGATTCGCCGATTTTTTCGGTGAAATTTCATGCGCCATTAAACTGGTTCTTTTCGAGTCGCCCCCTTTGCGCCTCCTTTGCGTGCAGCGTGTGAATGAGGCATGCAGCAACGCGCCCCGCTCCCCTCCCCCTCTCAGTCTTTTGCGCATACTTGCCATAAACATGCTTAATTTTCATTTATGCCACTTTTTCTCGGCAGGAAGCCATCCGACGCCATCTCGTGGGCGTCCCATGTGGCAGCAGGCAAGAAATGTGGCGATTGCTCTGCACTTGTTTTGTGGCACGTTGCGTCAGTTTAGTGTGTCAGAAGCGGCAGCAGCAGCAGAGCAACCAGCAGCCTCCAGCAGCAAGAAGAAAGTTGCCCAGTTGCTCCTCCGCCTGCCTGCTATTGATGATCCGGTTTTGTTTTGGACAGGTTCGTTGTTCCTTTGGCGCGCATTTTACTTTCTGCGACGGCTGCTCAAATCGTTGTCCACTTTCGGTCGCAATTAATTATGCGACGCTGTGCACTGAAAATGAAAGTGCGCTCCACAGCAGAAAAGTTTCCAAAAAAAAAAAGAGGAGACCTGCAACGTGCCACAGACTCAGACCCAGATCGGATGTTCTGGCCACGTTGCGTGTGTGGTCCTTGTGCTGGCTGATTGTGTTGTTGCTCCCATCATTAGGCAGACCTGATCTTCGCTCGCGCCTCCCTCCAAGTGAGAACATTGTCGCAAAGTCTTCATTATCATCAAACGCAATCGCCGTCAGCCGACGCAACGTTGCTCATCGCTAGGCGTCTCATAAAGACTTTTCTTTATTATTCCACAGTCGCGACCCGACCACACCACACCACACCACACCAGACCAGACCAGACCAGACCGGACCTGTTCCCGTTCCTCCTTCCCCGTTCCATTCAGCTGCTTAGTTTATTACTGAATTTGCTGGTAACCGCAGCGTTTTGTGCTTGTCACTGATTTGTTGCCTCATTCGAAAGGTTCTTCGAATCGAAGCTGCAAAGCAAACAAGCGGCAAGATAAGACTTATTAACTAGGAACACACACTGCTCCTACATTCAGGGTTTTAGATCGAAACAATCGGGAGTTTTGGGAGCTTGAAAGGAATTTCGAGTTACTTGGATGCCTTATCTTGGCTTATATTTCATAGAAAATCGAAAGTTCGAAATTGCTTCAGATTTCAATGATCTAATATACATAGAACCCAAATTCCTAGGGATAGTTTTAGTTTAGTTTTATTAGCTACAATATCTTGTCAAATAAAAAGATATTTCGCATGAAATATAAGTGGAAATATTGGATACTATTGAAGTACTATAGTCATTGCTATTATAGTTTGTTGGAACTGGGAAACTTGGTAATTTTTTGTATACAAATATATTATCTTTGAAAGCAGCTTATGATAATCTAAAGAGGAACTCTAATCAATAAAATTTTACTTGAAAGATAGTACATTTGTACAAACAATGTTTAAAATGGAATTATAAATGTTTAAAGACCAAATTTTTATATGGGAACTTTCCGAATTATCAGTCGTACACCTAGACGGAAAAAGTAATGGTATGTGTTTGTGTATTAAGTAAAGTAATATGTACTTTTTGGCAGATGGGGCATAAAGTTTTGAGTGAAAATTAAAAGCAAAATCTGAAAATAATGGTTCTTCTATCTAATTTAAGTGCAAATGACAAACCAAGTCTAAAAGGACTTTCTGCATGGAAATTCGTTGAGCTATGAAAATGTGTAGCATTGAAATTCGATCCTGAACAAACAATCAGATTCGATTCGTGTTGAACTGGAAAAAAGTAAAGTTAATCTTGTTAATTTATTAGCTCTGCACATTTTGGTGAACTTAAGGTCTATGTTGATTTATCTGTCGCTCCGGGCCACTGCGCAATTCATTCATATTAAGCCCAATTCGGCTGTTTGGCAATAAAAATTAAGCGACATTGAGTCAATTGTTTGTTAAATAAATAAATAAAAGTAAGAGCCCACACACACGCCCACTGGATAGATACCGAGGGCGACGACACGATCGTGTCAGCGGTCCATTTGATCTAAAAATTGGGTGCCGGGTGTTGGATGTTGGGTGCTGGGAACCTGGAACTTCCCAAATGGAAAACAATGCGATATGAAAACTGTGGCATGTTGGCTTAACATCAAGCGTTTGCTATTTCTCGATAGTTGCCTCTGAGCTGTGCTCCTCATAATCGTTTAGGACGCACTGAGCACTGAGAGACTCTCGTGAGTCTAATTTGTTTTGTTTGGCTCTTGGTTTTTGGGGGGCAACTGGCAATTTGGAGAGTGGCACAATATCCAGACACAAATTATATTAATGGTCTTTTGTTTGTGCTCCAGTGAGGCTGGCATTTTGTCTTTTTGCACGAATCACGTTTTAGAAATTGCATTGCACATAGTAACTCCCCCACGCCCCCCGCCCCCATCCCCTTCAGCAGATCGAATGATCCACGTCGTCGACCATAACTACAAATGTGCCCAAGTCGAGTGGAGTCGGAGTCAAGTAGTGGAGTCACTTCACTGCCTGACGGTGACTGAGTCGCTCGCTACTTAGCTTTTGCGCAAGTTCTCAAAGTTTTAGGCAAAGCTTTAAGTGCCACTTACTTTTAATATGTTGCCATTGCCCTCCGCCCAAAATGGCTCTCAAGTCTTTTAGCTAGAACTACGGGGGGAGTGGGCTTTACGGAGCATACAAATCGCTGCCGAGTTACCTGAAATAATTACATGCACACAAATTAGAGCGCTCTGTCACGGAGCAGGAATCATTCTGCATTTTACATACCCTTTGCGGGGGGCATTTTGGCTATGTCATCAAGTTTGCCACTCATGGATCATAGCTTCTCTGAATCACTATCTGATTATCTTTCGAGAACTCAATTATCGATTGGTTTGTCAAATCTGCTCAGTTTTCTTGGATTCCGAGGCAGTTTTTATCATGGTTTGGATTCTATATTAGATATGCATTGAGATCTGAATCCATCCCAAAATTGGGTTCCTAAGTCCCTGGTAATGCCTTTCAAACATCTAATCCGATTTCTGATATCGAGACAGTTTTGATCATGGTTTGGGTTCTATATTAGAGCTGCATTTAAATTTTCTATCAAACAGAAGCAAATATAAGGCCCAAGACCCCCTAAATTGCCTTCCAAATACCGAAAACTCTTTAAACTTTGTCAAAACTTATCACATTCTCGATCCCAATGCAGTTTTCATCATGGTTTAACCTCTAGATTAGATCTGCATCTAAATCTGAAGCACTTTCGAGTTATAGATTTTCTATAAGAAAATAAGCTAATATACTAAGTACCCAGAAGTGATATTTTGAGAACATCACAGTAGTAAATTTTACTTCAGTTGTATACTTGTACATAGAGTGTATTATAATAATACCGCATGCTAATCTGGCAATCAATATTCGGCTTAAATATCTGCCCAAAGAACCAAAATAGATCACGTTTTCAAATATTCCACAATTATAAGTGTATCATATCTTCGGTATGCTAAAGAGCAATTACATTTTTGATTCTTCGCAACTTTGGAACGCTTCCACTACCTATTTATTTCCATCTGTAGCACAAAGTCGTCTTCTGATTACGTTCTGCTTTCACTGGTCATGGCAAATCACTGAAAGAGATCGTCTGCACAAATCTCCACTTGCGACTTCTTCCTCCCAAGCCGTATCTATGTCTATGTCAAGTGTCTCTCGCTGTCTCTCTCACTCTCTCTGTCCCTCTCTGTCTTTCTTCCTCTCTGTCACGTTCACTTGAGCACGCCTTTTCTTTATGCGAATGGCACGATACATTTAAGCCGCTAAAGAATGATACCAAGCAAATAATGTGCGTATTGTAATTGTTGTCCGGAGTTTCCGTAATGAAAATAGAAAATTACAATGAAATTCAGATATGACATTCTTTTTTTGTTGTACAATATTTCTGGGTTAGCTGGTCTGGTATTTGGTACTTGGGTTCAATGTGCGCCAACTGTGCTGAGTCTGAGTTTCAAGTCTTTAATCATGGGTGGTCCCAATTGCCTGGGACAACTGTTGTCGCAAAAGTGGAGTAAGCTCGGCTTAAAGACTGAAATGTGCAAACCTTAGCTAGTCAAATTAGTTCCATTTGTGCCATAATTAAGAATTATTCGAAGCTTCGTGATGCAAGCCGAGCGTTCCATTAAGGCATGTAAAAAATTCTCACAATCAAAATAATAATAATACGAAGTCAAGACAGGGAAAAAATTGATTACCAGATTAAGTACAAGAACACGTACGATAATCATAACTTCGCTTACCCTTTTTAACACTTCTTTGCTTTGTTTCCTCTACACACACACCGAAACACACACACACACACATGCACACACTGACATCCATTTGAAGTGCCTGCGTCTCTCCAATCGCTGCGATCTCAAACGCTTAATTGCATCACGTTTTTAGACCAACTTGGGCACACAGAATTATTACACAATTGTATATTTGTATGCATGTATGCGCGAGAGATCTGAGCGACTCGCAACAACAATAGCAAACAAAAGAAGAGTGGTGAGTGGAAAAAAGAAGAAATAATGCAGCACATTGGCTGCAACGATTTCCACACGTGAGCTCTGAGCGGCGCTCACTGAACGACGCATTGACTAACTGACGGAATGTCGGACTGAAGTGCAGCAACAACAACAAAAGGCAGAACGAAAGAGAAGCTTGTTTGGCACTGTGTAGACATTTTTACATGCAGCATGCGAATTTCCGATTATGAGCTATCGATAGTTTTCGCACTGTTAATTACACCCAAACTTAACAGATTAGCAAACATACATTTTGTATGCAACTTTTGTTGCTTGCGGCTGGCTTTCTTGGCGCACAAGTTTTATGCAACTTGCCGTTGCAAGTGTGAGGCGCAACGAAGCGTTGCATCTTCCTTTCCTAATCTAACCAAATTTGGTCATTGGATGGCTCAGCTAACGTTTGACACAGAAACGGCTAAAGATTTGCCAACTTCAAATTGGAGCTCATTTGTTGTAGAATAAAACAAAATGCTTGCATTTAGTTGCAGGCCCCCAAAACGGATGCACATTTCCGGTGCGCCGACGTTGCATGACAATACCAATACCAATACAACACACAACTATGCATCATATACTTACATACATCAACAATTGGCCACGCCTCCAATTGACCAGCCAAACTCGAAAAGCCCAACTGCGAAACGGCTGCCACCCGCGCGACAAATGTAATCGACCAAAAATGCAACGCTTGGCTGAGCTCTAGAACAACAGCCATTCCAGAATGATGTTAAGAGTGGTGAAGTTGAGACTAAAGCGACTATTGGATCAGCTATAGACTTTAATGTAGAACAACAGCAATTCCAGAATGAGGTTAACAGTGGTGAAGTTGAGACTAAAGCGACTATTGGATCAGCTATAGCCTTTTATGTAAAACAACAGCGATTCTAGAATGATGTTAAGAGTGGTGAAGTTGAGACTAAAGCGACTATTGGATCAGCTATAGCCTTTTATGTAGAACAGCAGCAATTCCAGAATGATGTTAAGAGTGGTGAAGTTGAGACTAATATTTTATCAACTATAGCCTTTTATGATGATGTACTTTCTCATACCACTAGAATATGTCAATGAAATTAATATACATAGTTAAAAAAATTAGTTAAGGTTGAATATTAATTTTAAAAAAATGTAAATTGAACTCTTGACGAATAGTAGAAAAGAGAGAGAGAGAGATATAGAGCAGAATAAATGTTTTAAAACAAAACTGCACTTGTAATAAATTATATTCGCTTTTTAGTGTTAAAAGTACTCCAAAGAAGTTAGTTAATAAATAAAGCAACATTCATAACATGTACATACACATGACACTTAGAAAAACTATATTGATCTGATGAAAAATATGTTTATATGTACAAATGTCAAGTTACAAAAAAAATGGACTTTAACTAAATTTCATGATACTTCAGCCAGAAAAAAGCTTATTTTTTTTTAAATAAGTAATTCTAAAAAGTCCAAAATAATGTATACATTTTTATATTTATAGAATATATATCGAAATGATCCCAAGTTTTGAAAACCGGTACAACTTTGGAAAGTAACATCTAAGGACTGTCGCACTTCTTCTGTAGGGCATCCTTCTTGTCTAGGGCATCACCATACAAATGTATATGTAGAATTCGACTAGAGAATAAACCATACACAAAATGATCTGAAAAGCCTGCTAAACTTTGGAAAGTAGCTTCTAGGGTCTCTCGCACTTCTGCTGCTTCGCATATGCCCTTCTTGTGTAGGGCATTCACATGTCATTCGCCACCCATTCATAGCTTGGCTCATTTGGTTGTTGTTGTTGTTGTTGTTGTATGCATATTTTCGACTTTGGCTGGTTGAATTTACGAGTATGTGCACAATGATTCATATCCAAGTGTAGCTCCAAGCTCCAAGCTAGCCGAGAACAAAGGCGTCTATTTGGCCACACGATTGTGGGTTGAAGTTCGCCGTCGGCGTCTGTTGAACTCGGCTACAATTGATAGCTACTACACATATTGACATTGATCTGGAGGGTATGGTTTGCTATGGTTTGGTTTGACAGCCAATTTGGCCAACGAGAAACGCAATTTCAATGCAATGTTCAATAATTAATTCATTAGCGATTCGCACATACAAAACACACAGGCGATATCATGATGTCATCTTTGTCGCCAGCTGCGCGAAGTGTACACTGTCCACCTAGCTGAGGACACACTTTTTATGGCCATTCCGGCCAACATGGCTGATTACGTGGGCAGGCAACACTGGACGGACGACTCTCCCAACTCCAACTGCAACTGCCAACTGCAGTTGTTGCCAATTAATAAGCAACTGCGTATGGCTAAAAATTTTATTAACCAAAACCAAAAAAAATTAAACAAAAAGAAGCAGAGCCTGTCGTTAAAAGTTGCGCAGGCCAAAGCAGATGCTGTAATAATATTGTATGCAAATCTTTCTTTCAGCTACTGCAACGGCAAACATATAAAGTTACAATTTACGGCTCATATATCATAACTTGGCCAGCAGGCGGGTGTACTTATGGCTTATTAAATCGTAAAATCTGCAAGATGTCTCATCTTCAGATCGTTTCTCCCGTTGCTGGCGTGCTTTGGGAATTTCGCTGAGATCGAGGATCTTTAGAGCCAAAGAGTGCTGCAATTTTACAACTGCTTGAAGATTACATAAAACATTGATGGAATATAAAGTGATTCTAATTTGCAAAATATATTTTCGTTGCAGAGAATATGATTTAAGGAATTAATCAAAATTCCACATTCAAAAGCAGTTAACAAAATAAGAATTTACATTTTCTATATGACCTATTTTCTTAGTTTTTCAATAATAGCATAGTAAATGTATGATTTACTTAAATTAAATATATATTTTACTAAACATTAAATGCGATGCTCTTTATGTATTCAAATGTGCATTTAATATTTAAGAAATTATTATAAAACAGAATATGTTAAAGAAATATGCTCAAAAGCATAGTTTTGTATTCCAGCTTCCAAGACACTGACAAAAAAAACTATTCCTCTTTCGGAATCTTCTGATTTCCCAGCGATCACTGTAGTCTGCGACTATAATATAAATCTAATTATAAGACTGTAGTTTTACGAATGGGTTTTCCACTAGTTTACTATTGCTTCATAGTATATAAATAAGGAGACGAATGATGGAACCCATTAGTACAGATGTAATTACCGTACATTTCATGGCTGAACAGCGCATTTCCGCCAATTGGCCGACTCGTTAAGTAGCCAGCCCAGCGTCAACATCTAATGTTGACCAAGTTTATGACCCCGCATGAAGAAGTTATTCCAATAATACACATACATACATATGTATGTATGTATGTACATATGTTGGCTAAAGCGGTGCAGCGCAATTCGACACGACTTGACCTCAACATAATTGCTTCAAATTGCACCTGAAGTGAACTCACCTGGTAGGCATGTGAAATCTGTGTTGGCTTTGCCAAAACGACACAAAGACAAAAAGAAAACACATATTCCAATAAGAAGCTTCGTACGCTTCGTATGCTTATCAGCCGCAGCAAACACAACGAAAAACCGGAATCAAAATAAAAACGTAAAGAGCGAAATTTTAATCAAGTGAGAGAGCCAGACTCTCTCTCTCTCTCTCGCTGTCATGTTAATACAGTGCGAGTGTACAGCTGTTAACATAACAGACGCTGTTGCACATAAAAAAGCTAAACAAAAATCTTTAAATTTATACTCATTTAATATAAATGCATGGAAAAATGCAATTTCAAGCTATTACAACATCATCAACATCTTCAGCTTTTATTATACCTATACAGTGCCAATAGTGTTTTAGTTAGTTTCTTGCCAGCAGCAAGCTAAATTCAGCGGGAAAATAACATAGCTGACAGCACTGGCGTTAAGCCGACTCATGTTACGCTTTACAGACGTCAAGTTGTTGCTCCGCTAGCAGCTGTTATTTTGTGTATAGCTTTCGTGACGATCGGACGTGTGTGCGCGCTGCTTGTGAGGCGACGTAATCGTAACAACAAGAAATTAAATACAAGCGATTGATAAAGTGTGTAAAATTATCTAAGCGCAAGTGCAGTTAACATTTTGACGTCAAAGCAAGCGAACAAGCAAAGCAAAGCAAAGCAAAAAAATTAATAAATAAATAAATAAAAGAAAACAAAAATCAAGCAAATTTACTTCGATTTGTGTTCTAATCAAAACGCGCGCGTGATTTTGTTTAGCACAGGGCAAAGAGTGAACGAAACTCTCCACTCTCCTCAAACCCGCCGTCGAGCCCAAGCGCCGAGCAACTGTTAAATGCAAGCGGCGAAGGCGCTCAGAAGTGGATAGAAGACGAGGATGAGCGTGCAAGCCAATAGCAAATAACGGCAACGCGACAAGTGCACAAAACGTGACGACCAAAAAAAAAAAAAAAGCAAAAGCAATAGCAAACGTAAACGTAAAAGAAATATATATTCTGTCTTGTGTGTTTTGTGTTTCATGTTAGAATTAAGAGCAAATCAATGTGAATGTGAATGCAAATGTAAATGTGTGTGTTCAAATCCCAAAAATAACAAAACGACAATAGTAACAAAACAAAATAGGAAAAGTGCCAGTAACAAAAAGAAGCATATTGTTGAAATTTCAAGTTGAATTCAAGAAATTACACAAAATTTGTTTATATGTTGAGGCGCACAGTTGCAGTTCTTTGGCTTGTTGCTTGAACAACAAAAACAAGAGCACTAAGAATGACGGAACTCCAGTTGGACAATAGTCTGACAGGCGCCGCTGACGTCGACGCCGCTTTCGTGAAGGCCATAATAACAACAACAACAACAGCGACAACAACAGCAAATACAGCAACCACAACAGCAATGCCCAAGGCCAAGGCCAAGCGTCGCCAGTTTGCCGAAGGGGAGGCCGAGGAGGGTTTTCTCTCCACCTCGCCGGACAGCGCCAATGGGGATGCTCACGCACACGCACACACACACACACACGCACACGCAATCGCTGCAGCAGAGCAGCGACGTCGGCGTCGGAGTCACTGCAGTGGCGCAAAGCGCTCGCCAGCTGCTGCTGCAGGCGTTCTTCCAGTGCAGCTGTGCGGATCAGTGCGTCTCCCTGGACAGCATCCTGGACTGCTTTAAGGCGCCCCTGTCCGAGGATCGCGCCTGGGCCCTGATCTATCAGTTTACCGCGCTCTATCACCGCGCTGCCTTCCAGGCGCAGCACTGCAGCAGCGACGAGTATGCGGCACAGCTGCCGGACAGATTCCAGCTGCATCTGCATCGTGACGGCACCGTTCACTTCTCCGGCAAGGAGCAGCAGCAGCCAGCGAAATTGGTACAGGCGCGCTCCGAGGAGCAGCTGCAGCCGGCTTCGCTGCCCCTTGACGACAGCGCCAGCAGCAGCGGCGACAGCAGCGTTGTCATCGACCGAGGTGAGTAATCTAGCTAAGATTTAAATAATATTATTGTTTAGATTGCGTATACGATTTGCTTTGCCCATTGTGAAATATTAAATTCATTTTGTTTTTACTCCAAGTTGGGGCAAATATTATTACAAAGTGTTTACACAATGATTGCAGAAAAGATATTGTTAATTATAATACAAATAAGATCAGATTATTATCTTTATTATCCTGGCACTTCATAAAAAATCGTATAAATTAATGCACTAATGCACGTGTTATAAACTTGAAGATAACTGGAAAAAACAAGTGGGGAAGGATTATCTTCTTTTATACTCTTTTCGAACCTATAGGCAATTTTCACTCTGCCAACTGCACCACTGAAATTTCATAAGCTGTACAAAATCGTTTTGTCGCGTAAAATTATTTTTTTTTGTTCTAAGAATATTTAATTCATTGCCAGTTGTATAGCAGCTATACGATATAGTGATCCGATCGGGCCGGCTCCAACCAATGTGCTGTCCCCTGGAATAATAAGTGTCTGTGCAAAGTTTTATCGCGATAGCTCAAAAACTGAGGGACTAGTTTGCATACATACAGACAGACAGACAGGCAGACAGACGGACATGGCTAGATCAATTTGTTTTGTCATTCTAAGCATACTGGCAGTAACTTTTGGGGGTCTCCGAAGCTTCCTTCTATGCGTTACAAACTTCAGGACAAACTTAATATACTATTTTCTTCGAAAAGAGTATAACAACAGTATCTTAGTAACTTTGTATTTAATCTTTGGTAGAACGAATATCAAAGCTGTTTCTTGTGTGTAATTTCAATAATTTTGTAAAGATTAAAATAAGTAGAAGCATTGTAAAATGTGACTGAAAAGCTTTCTTTTGCTGGTTTTGTTAAGCAAATTGAAGAAAATAACCAATAGCTGTTTTGTGTTTATATATAAATAGGATTGTCTTAAATTAGAACTTTAAGAAATATAACCTCAAACAGAAACGTTATAGACTTGCAGTGTTTTCTTTTTGCATATACATTTAATTTATGTGAATTTTCAGCTTAGAGTTGTTATATGTTACCATAGAAGAACCATTGTACACCCATTGTAGAAAATGAGTTGTTTAGCCTGTTAGTTGGTTATTTTTTTTCTTCTTTGTTTGTTTGTTGAGGGGCCGGAAAACCGGTTGAGTTTTTGGTCAAGAGGGTCTCGTCGAGTGGTTTTTCGGCAAACGCTTTCATTTTCACTTAATAAGCGACAGTTAACTTCTTTCTTCTTGGACAGACAGTCCACAGTTGCCTGTGATGTGCGTTTCCGTCTGCCATGGAAAGCAATCCATCTTTAACCATTGGCATCGCTATCGCTATCGTCCACTTTCCAAACAAACAACCCACACAACAATTTAAATGACCTGCGCTTTAAGTTATGCATCGAGTCAGCTTTGATTGAGGTTTTTCTCCCTCTGTCGCTGACTCTGTCTCTGATTGCGTGTCTCGCAGTCTTGGGAAAGTGTAAACTGTGACTCCCATGGGGAGAGCCCATTACATGCCATATACCATCTACCGTCTATCATATCGACTCTCATATGGCGCATCTACTAGGCTACACTCAGACAAATATATGCTCTTAACGATTATGGCATCTGATAGTTAGGTTTTTGCTACAATTTAGACATATTAATGTGGAAATTCATTCTTAAAAAAGGGAAATAGTGCATTGCATTGCATTTTATTGTTTTCAGTTTTAGATATATGTATATACATATATTTTTGTCAGAGTGTATCAACTGTATTTTTCACTTTCTTTCATCTCTCTGTTTCTTGCATTGATCTTTGTTGTTTTTTTTCGCTTTGTAATTGATGAGGGTCTCTCAATAGTCAGATCTTGAGATATTTTTTTATGTTTTGTAGCTTCATTTGCCGTTGAGAAGAACGTGTCTGAGTCTGGGATTGTCTCTCACTGTGGCATCCACAACTGCTAATTGTTTAATCATTGGCGGTGCTGTCAAAATACAGGTTGCTGTAATCTATGGGCTTTTAGATAAGCTGCGTTAATTGGAAAGTGCGTGTGTGTGAGTGCGTGAGAGGTTAAGATCTTCCCGTTTGATCTGGCACTGGGCATTCTTCGTCTTTCTGGGCGTGAGCGCTTCCCTTCTCACGGGTGGCATCTTCACTTCTATGCAGCACAGCAATCGCTCTTTGTGTGAGTCACATGGAGTCGGAGTCGGTGACGGGAATGACTGTCTCGTATTTGGTGTTAGCTGCATTCTACTGCGTTTTAATGATGCATTCAAATGGTGTTGATCTATAACTAGCTCAGGTTTCTTGTGCATACCAAAAGCAGCTGAAGCTCTATATGGTCAAAAGCAAAGCAAAGTCCAAGCTGATAACACAGGGCTAATTAGTTGCTTGATTCCAAAGCCAATTAACTGTCTTTGGGGCAAAGCATGAGGAAGTTAAGAACTTATCATGGGGTATTTTATATTGAAATTATGTTGTAATTGTTTCCGCATACAAATAAAAGACCTGCCCAGATAGCCCTTGTCATGTTTAAGAACCTTGAGCCTAATACTTGTGTGCCTAATAGGTATTATATCTCTATTGGTATTAGTGTATATACCAATTTTAAATTTCCAAACATTTGTTTCAATTTTCCTTAGCTATGTTGAAATGTCATATTCAATGAGTTAGTATAAAATATGCAATTTTAAATCTACTACATTACAGTCAATGGATATTTATTTAAAGAGTTTAAAAAGAGAAATATACAGGGATCGAAAGAGAGAGATGAGAGAGACAGTGAGAGAGAGATGAGTGAGAGTGAGAGAGATAGAGAGAGAGATGAGTGAGAGTGAGAGAGATAGAGAGAGAGAGAAAGAGAGAGGAAGAGAGAGAGAGAGTTAGAGAGAGAGAGAGAGAGAAAGAGAGATAGAGCAATGAGTGAGAGAAAGAGAAATGAGTGAGAGAGAGAGTGAAATGAGTGAGAGAGAGAGATGAGTGAGAGATGAGTGAAGAGAGAGAGAGAGAGATGAGTGAGAGAGAGAGAGAGATAGAGATGAGTGAGAGAGAGAGAGAGATGAGCGAGAGAGAGAGAGAGAGAGAGAGATGAGTGAGAGAGAGATAAGTGAGAGGAAGAGAGAAAGAGAGTGAAAGAGTAAAAGAAGAGAGAGAGAGGAGGGAGAGGAAGCAGATAGCGAGAGAGAGGAGTGGAAGAGAGAGAGGAGGGAGAGGGAGAAACATAGGGGAGTAAGAGAGAGATAAGTAAGAGACATAGATTACAAGGAAAGATTGCAAAGAGAGGGAGATGAAAAAGACGACTAAAACCAACCAATCTGTTGTGCTTACTTGAATTCATGAGAATCGCGTAGAAGGGCGACCTTTAAAAGACGTTATTTTTAAATTAATGAGCAGAGGAGCTGTTATCAAAAAATCGATGTTAAGTTACCATTAACATCATTTTGATATGATTTGGTGTCTTTAGTAGTAAATGTAAATCATATTTACTGCTGGTGGTTTTATTTTGACGTTTTAAAGACTTATCTAATTACGGCATCGTGTTAATTATATACTTTTAAATTATTTCCACTTGTTTCAACTTGAAATTGAGTTATTTTCCATTTAAGCAACTCAACTGTTGTATAACAAAAAGAACTGACAACAACTTATCGCTAATTCAGTTGTTCTTCAGTTCATTCATCTATCAGCGCTTAACTTTTATTTTATATGTTTTAGCCTTGTCTTAACTTTCTTCGGGGCAAACAGAAAACACCTTGTAACACTTTAATTACCACTAATTTTGGCAGACGGCAACAACAAAGAGTGAGACCGAAAAATGTATGTGAGAGAGAGATAGGCAGATATGGAAAGCATTGCCCGAGGTTTCAACTTGATCTTGATCCATGTCTGATCCGTCAATTAGTCAGCAACTATGTTTGGCGCCGTTTTCAAATGTTTCGTTACTACTTTGAATTGTGTGAAAATCAACATTTAACAAGTGAGAACGTTGCAGTCGGGCGGAGCCGACTGCGTAATACTCTGATACCATTTTAAGAACTGCTGAAAGCAAGTGAACAGAAAATTTTTGCTGGTGTTTGGGTGACCCGAAATCGGCATTCCAAGATTTTGGGAACGGGAGGGCATGGTCGATCTTAAGAGGGAGTGACCAGAAGTCTATCTACAAATTTTGGTGACTCTAGCTCTAAAACTGTGGAAGATATAAGCTTTCGCGATTTTTGGTGGCGGGAAGGGGCGTGGCCCCAAAAAATTTGGCCGATCTTTGCGACGGGAGTGACAGAGAAGTCTATCTTACAAATTTCTTGACTCTAGCTCTAAAACTGTGGAAGATATACATTTTCGCGATTTTTGGGGGCGGGAGGGGGCGTGGCCCCAAATTTTTTTTTACCGATATTTAGAGGGGCTGAGCAGAATTCTATCTTCCAAGTTTAATGAGTCTAGCTCTGAAACTGTGGAAGATATAAATTTTCGCGACTTTTGGGGTCGGGAGGGGGCGGGGCCCCAAAATTGTTTGCCGATCTTTAGAGGACTTGGCCAGAAGTCTACCCTTAAAGTTTGGTGGCCCTAGCTCTTGAACTGTGCGAGATATAGGCTTCCATGTTTCGCGGGGGCGGGGTGGCTGGGGGCGTTCTAGTGGGCGTGGCCGGAAAATCCAGGACGCAATCTTTTGGGCTGGTCAGCCCTAGTCTAAATTCCAAATTTGGGGACTCTAGCTTCAAAATTGCGGGAAATATACACGTGTTATCGAATTGTGCATTCATGTATATCGATTTTCGCGATTACGGGGGCGGGAGGGGCGTGGTCGAAATTTTGTTTCTGTAATCTAGCTGCATAGGACGTCACCAGTAATATATATTCCAAATATGGTGACTTTAGCTCTAAAACTGCGGGAGATATAAGCATTTCAAATTAATTTTGGAGGGGGGCTGGTGGGCGTAATAATGGGCGTGGCCGATTAACCTATAATCCAATTTTTTCGGGAGGTCACCAGCAATATACCTACCAAATTTGATTACTCTAGCTTCAAAATTGTGGGAGTTATTCACGTTTAATCGATTTGTGATTTGAGGTGTATCGACATGTTATCGATTTGCCAGCCTCCCAGTGGGCGTGGCATAAATTTGGAATAAACTTGATCTGAAGCAGATAGCTATAATCATAACGCAAAAAGATTTCAAGAGTCTATCTAATATCGTTTCGGAAATACGTGCGTTCATCCAGACAGACAGACGGACAGACGGACAGACGGACAGACGGACAGACGGCCAGACGGACAGACGGACAGACGGACAGACGGACGGCCTGACGGACATTCGACAAAACCAATATACTATGAGTACCTTCGGTATCAGAGTATAAAAACCCGTCCAGAGCAGGCTGCCTTTGAACTTGCCGAACGCCTGACATGGGTGAAAAATGTTTTAGTTGTGGGGCTCTATGGCAAAATCGAATGTTGCTTCTATCAACTTCTGACAACCGCGTCGCATGGCGCAGCGAATCATTGATTGTGTTTTGTTTGAACTTCAACCCCAACCGCAACCCACAACCCCAGCCATAACCATTTGCTCCGTCTGCTCGGGTGGTGCCAGCAAAGACATATAATAATAATCGAAGCGTGGGCCAAATGCCCGTGTCCAAGTGCATCATCATCATCATCATCGAACGACGTCGACGGCGCCGTCAAGTCGCCGCAACCCGCTGGCGCCTCGATTAGGCGCCCAGCAACTGTTGGCCAAGTGCGGACAGCAACAGGCAACATACAGCGAGGCAAATGGGGGCAACAAGTCAGCTGCCAAGTCAGCAATCATTTTTGGCGCTCGATTCTGTCAACACACAAACTCGCCATTACGTTTTTCGCCAGGCGCTCAGCAAACTTAGAAATGCGCAGCAACAACTGCAGCTACAGATGGCAAAGCAAAACAAAAACCCCATCGACTTAGCCAGCCAACCACCCAACCACCCACCCACTCATTTGGCTGAAGGTCACGGCACATGCGCTCTCCTCTGGCAACCCCTATTCAATTGTTGTCGTAGGTTCTCACTTCCATCCATCTATCGCTCTCTTCTTTTCGCTGTCAGCTGTTTGCTTTTAATTGCTTTCGTTCAGTTTCCGCACAGAGCATCAAGTTAAGTGCAGCTCTTCCGCTTCCAGCTCTGCTCCCTGCTCCTGTTGAGAGTTCTGGACTAGCAGTCACCCTGTATTTAGCTCTGAACTGCACAAAAGTATAAAGTATACAGTTTAATAACTAAGCTGTTTAAATTATACGAAAAAATCAATATTAAGCTTAGCGCAAATTGTACATTAAAAAAATGTTTAAAATGTACCATAAAAATAAAAAAAAGAAAATTTTGTTATACAAGAAACTTGTTAGAACATTGTTCTAAATCATTTATAGTTATCGTTAAATAGATTATATTTTTGCAATTTATAAGAATGTTATTTAGAGTTCGAGTAAGTTTTTCAAAATCGGAAGTAAACTTAAATACTTTATTACTATCCGACACATATATTCTCACAGCTCGGCAGCAGTTTGGAGAAAATATAAATTCAACATTCTAACAAATTGTAGCCATTAGATAGAGTTTCACCCAACAAAAGAAACAAAAATACAAAGTATTTACAATGCGCAGAAGAAAGCAGGTTACATTTGCTCTTCTTCTTTGGTCCAATAATAAAGCAGAAGAAGAAGAAAGAGAAAAAATCCCTTACTCATTATTTTGGGCTTGTAGCCTAGCCTTAAAGCCAGAAAAATTACAGCCGTCAACAGATTTGTAAATTGTGGCTGCTAGAAAAAGAAATAAATTGGAAAAATACTGGGGTCGGTCCAACTGATGGCTCTGAGATGGGTGATGATAATTCATTTTCATGTCTATCTATGACTTTCTTGTTTTCACTACAACAAAAAGCTAAACAAAACAAAAAAAAAGAAGCCATGTTGCATTGCCAGCTGGTCGCTCAACTGGTTTAATGTTTAAATAATTACACTAAAACTTACAACAAACAAAATTATAACGAAACTATGCTCCAAAACAGTAGCCACAAATTTGAGTTTTGGAAGTGCCTTGGAATTGTGCTTAGAGCATTGCGGCTAATTTGGATTGCAGCACTGTTCCAATTGGGCTACAAAAAAGAGTTAACAAATGAGCTCTAACATGCATTAAAAACGTCGATTCATTTGAAGCCTAATAAGCTACAATTATTTAAGCTTCGGTTTTTATCCGGAAATACATTCAGAAGATAAAACACAGTAATATAATAAGGTGACTATGGAGAATAATGGGTAAGATTAGATTATGAACAAAAGTGTGTTTATATAAATAGTTTATTCCAGAATGAATATTTCAAATATGAATAGATGATATTGTGAATTTTGCTTTCTACAATAATATTCTAAGCTAATTGTAAATCTAATTTAAATTTTCACACATACTCAATCACAAATGAAACCATTTGATAGGATTTTGAACAAAATAAATAGTTGATGCAAAAAATATATATTGTGAACGTCGCTTTCTATGCTTGTGAACTTAAATTTCCACTTATGCCCATTTCAACTTTAAACGATTTGATAATATTCAGTTTCACACATTTAGCAACACTTCAAATCTGCCCAAAACATTGATTTTTTCCAGGAATTTCGGACACATGTAAACCGTTAATATATGAGGCACATATCAGATTAGTTAGCTGATGTATAAAAGGCACATTATATGCATTTATTATGAACTTGTTGTAATCATTTATGTTGTCGTGACTTGTCGCATTGGACCTCACCTGAAGCACTCGCCATGTGTTTTCCATGGACCCTAACAAACAACAAATTGTTGTCTTCTTTGTTGCTGTTGCTCTAGTTTGAAAACGGCCAAAAATTAATATAATAATTTTTTATTTTGTTATTGTTGTTGTTGTTGTCGTCATAATGACATAAGCACAACGCATGACGACCACTGAACCTGAACCAAATTTGACGCTCCATATGCTCCACTTATGTGGCAAAGACCACTAGCAACAAACAGCAGACTTTTTTTTTTTTATATATTTCTGTTAATTTATTTCTGGCGTCGCCAAACTTGTCCACCTGTGCAGTCTGTAAAAAAGCCCCCCGACTGCATTTTGAAACGTTTTTTTTTTTAGCTCTTTGGTAACACATATATTTTGCTTTCAAATGCATGTGGAAAATTTGTGCAGTTTGTTATGTGATTTTGAAAGTGCGTCTCGCACATAAATCATATTATAATCCAAATATTGTCTCGGAACGGTATTGCTAAGCTCTATTATTCGATGACACTTGTTGTGCATGTGTGTGTGTGTGTGTGTGTCAGTGTGTGTGTGGGGTCTCAAGTGGCAGCTTCGCGACCCTGAAAGCACCGTTTTTAAGATGCCCCATTCAGCCAAGGCTTGAGCATTTTACTACATTATAATTTTTTTTTGTTATAAATATAAATTTGATGCAATTAAACACAATCGAAAATGGCAAAGGCCACAGCAGAGAAATGCCTATCTTATCGTTTTTTAAAGTCTATGGGAATACATTTTATATGGAAGTGCTTCGTAACTGTGCCGATGTCGACTACATCAATAACAACATCGTTAATACACTTGAGACTTTCCATTTGTGGTATTACGGATTTGTGGCCCTAGAATGAATGCTTATCTGCTGGCGTCTTCTGTGATATCAGTCTATTTTAAGCTTGAATCAATTTACTTACCTTTTACTATTAATATTAGTAACAAATATGTACAAGTATACATATGTATATAGCGCTAATCTAATCTAAATTTAATGGCTGTAGCTACGCTTATTCTGGATAATATTTATAAATGCTTGGCACATTTTGTTCTTATTAATATTAAAATCTTTAGGCATATGATTGAGAATTCACTTACTATCTACAGTATATAATATCAAAGCTATTCCTGATTGGTAATAAGGCGTTTCTATAGATTTTAGTCATTTATTCATATTTTAAAAATATTTTTAAAATATTCCTACACAATATGCAGCAGTAGTCTGTAAAGATTCCTAGGAGTCTGTAAAGATTCCTAGTTGCTATGCATTTATGAGAGGAACTAGAAAATACAAATAGGCTAGCTATTACTACTACTATTCTAAAGTTATTTAGTATGTGATGGGGAGATAAACGGTCCGGTGCAGAAGGGCATATGCGTAATTCGTAAGCCATTGGTCAAGTCGACTCGTAGGCACTTTGTGTCCCACACCCAAATTGTCAAATTGTGTGGCCTCCACGTGGTATCTCCCGGAGTACTAGATCCAGTGTATATCTGGCTATATACGCTAATTCGAGCGACGAAAAATATATATTGTAATCAATATAATACAATTGCCGTGGCGTTTTCCCCGTTATTCAACGGGGTCGGCCAAATAAATCCATTTTACCCACGGGTACCTTGGTAACTTAAACCACAAAAAAAAAAAAAAAATAGTATGTGATGGCGCATTCCTTCAAGTTCCAAGAATGTATAATCCCTGCACAATATCATTTTTTCCCCCTATTATAATAATAGCCATATTTGGCATGCCTTTGCGGTAGTTTCCCAACAAATCCCACACAATCCCCCACATACACACACCACACACACAGAATAGCCATTCACAAAACAAATCGTTGGTTTGTTGGCCCATTTTCAGTGTGGCTTAGACGAACAGTTTTTCCCCCCGCATCGCCGAAAAGTCTTACCCAATCAAGTTGTAATCAATGTGAATAACATTCCAAAAACCACAAGACCGCTGCTGCCATTCTTCAGCTCTAGGCTCTATTGTGCATTGCATAATCATTGGACAAACCAAGACACAAAGGTGTCTACTGCCCAAAACAAAATTTGATTGAGCTAAATGCTTGAAATGTCACTTTTGCTTTCATCTTTTGTGAAAAGAGCAAAATAGATAAATGTTGATGGGCGGCAGCCAATTCCTAAATTAAATTAGACAAATCGACAAAAGCGATACGTAAATTCGTGAATTTGTTCAAAATGCCAGCTATGTAAATTCGCTCAAGAAATTCAAATTTTCAACACAGCAGCAGCTGCGCATGCGCACAACAACAACAACAACAGGTTACTCAGTTGTTGTTGTTGTTGTCGCTGGTGTTGTTTTTCACTCGGAGAAGCGCGCGTCGCTGTCTTTGAGAAATGTGAAAGATGAAAGCGTAAATGGTGATTAAAGATTGTTTCTGTATATAAATATGTATGCAGACACACACACACATAGAAACATCTGGTATATTGTGCATATAAATTTATATTGTAATTTCAGCGCAAAGTGAAAGAGGCAGGCAGGCAGATCTCAGTCTCAGTCTCAGTCAGTCGTTCAGTTGGTCGTTTAGTCAGTAAGTCAGCCACCTCTGATAACAGATAGTTATGATCAGCACCCGCCATCTAATTTCACAGTCATCAACTCAACGAGGCGTTGTCGTTTACGTTTACGCTTACATTTACATTTAACGTCCAAAAGAAAGCGAGAGTCTCAGTTACAAATTTTGCATGGCGCCTGCGCAGCTAACTGATTTGCACTGCAGTTGCTGCCCCCCCCCCCACACACAAATGCCCCACTGCCCCCACTTGTAATTGTTGTGTCAAAAGCATAAAGTCATGCTCAATTTGTTTGCAAAAGAAACTGAAATACGCTCAGTGACTTGCATTCAGCTAACTTTAAAGTAACGATTATAAGTTTTATTTTTAGAAATTACAAGTCAATGGGAATAACTTTGATTTTTTTGAGCTTTAAATGAAACATGGCATGTAGTTTCTTCTTTTAACATAGCTCTGTCATTAACATATGTATTTTAACATATCTAACAGCACCTGCTAAGTCTAACATAATTGTGGCAAACTAACATATACATAACATATAAATATCAACATGAAATACTTTTACTTTCGCATAGTTTAAATTTTTCAAACTCTTGTAACACTTCTATTAAATTTAATGCGTATAACTTGGATTTTTTCAGTTTTAAATGAAACATTGCATGTAGTTCCTTCTTTTAACATAGCTCTGTCATTAACATATGTATTTTAACATATCTAACAGCTTCTGCTAAGTCTAGCATAGTTATAGCAAACTAACATATACATAACATATAAATATCAACATGAAATATTATTACTTTCGCATAGTTGAAATTTTCCAAAGTCTTGTAATAATTCTATTAAATTTACACAACTGTTCGACTTGTTAGTTGAAATTAGTTTAATGATCATTCCAAATTCCCCGCACGCAATTAAGTTAATTGCTAAACTATCTATCATTTCCTCATGATTAACTATCCGCACTAAACACAACTGCAGCGAATCGTTAAAGATTATTAATTAATTTATAATTGAAAGTAAACGCCGGCATGCGGCTAATTGTAAGTGAAGCATCGCCTAAAGGTCAACTCCCATATGATTTTCGTGGAGCTTTGAAGATCAGCTCAGAGCATTTGATTAATAAACACGATTTGTTGTTGTTGTTGGCTCTGATGCAATGCAAATTACTGTTAATTAGTTATCATTAAATCTGGCCAACAGTTGCAACAGTGCTGACTTTTTGGGGTAGGTGTAAATTATCAGGGCCTTTAGTATTTGTCTTTGCTTGCTGCTTTTGTTGATTTCGCTTAGAAACAACAAATTATGATTATTATCTTTTAAAAGCCGTCGACGCTTTTGCGCTTTTGACGCCTCGCTTTGCTGTTTTTGTCATTCGGCTCTTTTTGAGCCACAAGAAAGAAAAAACTTTGCAAAAAAGACAACAACAAAAATTTGCATAGATTACGCGTATTATTTATCAATTTCTAGACGCAGCGTGGGTAAAAACTGTAGTCGTTAAATAAATTTAGCTTTTTACTGACTTTTCAAGTAAATACATATGTATATATATATATATATATATATACAGATATAAATACATAGTAAAAAATGAAGTTGACTTGCACATGACTTTCATGACATTAGAAAGTAAATTGCCATGAGGCCACTTGGTCAAACAGCAGCAACTAAAAACCAAAACAAAAACAACAACAACAGCATCAACGTCAGGCAAAAGGTAACAACGTGCATAAAACTTTATTACGAAAATGAGCAAAAAAAAGCTACATAAATAAAGCGTCAGATAAGCATGAAAATGTTTTATACTTTTCTATTGAACTTTAAAGCGCGGGCGGAGTGAATCCGTGGAAAGGGGAAGGAGACGGAGACGGAGACGTTTACGGGTATGGGAGAGTGCCAAAGAGGCCACAATTGAAAGTCAGCAGCAGCAGACAAAATGCTTTTTTATTAACTACTTATTATTATAATAATTATTAATTGGAATTGGCAGGTGGCTTGAGGAAAGTGTTGCGCCCATCTTGGCTCAACTCACTCTCACAACTTGTGCTCTGTGTTGCATTTTCATTTATGCAACCAACGAACTGAACTGAAATGAATTGTCTTCAGCTTTGTCCAAACAGACCCCTTTGGCAATCTAATCTTATCACTCAGCTCTCGCTAATGTGTGCCGATATTGTTATTTCACCAAGCGTGGTACAAAGGCCAAACACTTTAGCAAGTGCAAAATGCAAGAAGCAAGGCAATGAGATACCCTGTATGCTCAAATCAATCATTCCTGAAAAACATGATATATGTGTGAGTTGTTATAATACAAAGATAGTCGTTGATATTTACTTTTATATATAAAGATTATCTTATACTTGGAGAAATTGTAAATAAATAATAAGTTCTCACGGCTGAGAATATATAGAAACTTTAACAACGACAATAGATTGATAACGTCTGGACAGTTGAGGACAGAAATGAGGCTAGTTATTAAATGTTTGTATGTATATGGGCCACGCTTGATCACCAATTAGAAATTATAAAAAATTGACGCATTGGTGAGTCATAATTGATAAGAATTTTAAGTGATTAACAAATGCGGTAAGCATGAAATAAATAATAAAGTAAACACGCAAAAATTGAAATCATTGTTAAAGTCTCATTGAGGAAGTCCAAAATTTGCCGATCAAATCTGTGCAGCAATTTTTCTATCTTTCCGTTCAAAAAATTCCCCAAAATTACAAATAGAAGATTATCAGATGTTACCTGCTGTGTTCAGCTGTTTAAGGTCTCAATTAGTTGGCCTACATTGAAATAATACTCTACCAATAATCCATGCCAGGCGCTATGCTAATCCTCAGACAAAGAAGCTCAACTGATCCATCATGCGAACCCAGCAAGCTTAATCTGCGTTAATTGCTCGCATATCGCAAATAATTTCGGCAGCTTGTTATAATTTTTCACACATGTGCCTGACTAATCCGTGAACTTTCAAATCCTAACGTCCGAAATATGCGTTCGAGCACATGTTCCCAGGCCTCAGAACAAATCGTAACGGCTGCCTCATAAATCACCCATTAATAAATTTCAATGCACGCAAATTTCGACAGTTGAGTAGTTGAGGCAAACATCTTTTATTCAGTAGAAGGAAAAAATTACTTTGAAATTCTTTGCTAAATGTCAATTAATTATTAAGTGGAACCAACAACAGAAATGCTAAAAATATGGTCGTTTTCATATAATTATAAAGTCGCGGCATGTTCGATGGAATTTGTATGTGCCCCAAACTCAGAAGTCAGCTGCTGACTTTGACTCTGTTTCCCTGACCCCCTGTCCACCTTTCTATACATATATGTATATATATGTATATACATTGTGTTAACTCATTTCCTGCGAAAGTGATGGACAACGGACAACATTATGATATCATGCTGAGCTCATCTTTTGTGCCCCCTTTCAGAAAACAGGCATTGCAAAGTGTTCTCGCGACTTGATCCTAACCCAAAAAGACTTGTTAGTTGAAAGTTTTATGAGCAAACTCAGAAAAAAGGGTTTAGATCACACACAGCTAAAGTTAAAGGCGTTAAATCATCAGATCACTTTATAAGTATTGTTTCGGGAAGTAAACTAGGTTTTTGGTATTACAGAGCACTTCCTCTAACTTCTTCAACTGCATATCTCAGTTGATAAGCTACCAGTTAAACGCTTCTGTTTCGTTTCTTTAAGTAGGCAACGGGTGGAAAAGATATACATATTCATAATAAAAGTAAAATTTATATATATATTTGTTTGTCATATCTAGATTTCCATATACAAAATTGTTATCTATTACAAATAGAGATACACAATAGCATATTTAAACATCGATGACCGAACTTTATTTGTGACTTGTAGTTGATTTTGTGAGTTATTTATTGCATGTTTTGGGCGTAGCAATTACAAAAACAATTCACAAATGTCAGTCACGCTTAATAAACTTTAAACGAAATTGCCGAGCCATGGAGTTTCGTCCGGTCTGTGGTCAGTCTGAGGTTTGTCTCGCTCTGTAATCAAAAGCCGGCCGGTCAGCAGCACCACCACCAGCCCCAAACCGAACCGAAACCAAACCAAACCGAACTGAACCCAACCCAACCCAACCAACCGGAGCACCTTGGACATTATTATATCGCTGAGTCAACTAAATTTGTGCAGGTTATTCAAAAATTGCATTTAATTGTTAAGCAAAATGCCAAGCACGTTATGGATAGAGTTATAACAGATACTTATACATATGTATTATTTCGTATGAGTTACATATGATACAGTTGACACTGTCTCATTGACAATTTGTATACCCTGTGCGCAGCGACAGTGCTTTGTTGGGTATCATAGACCTGTGGAAATAATATTTTATAATAGGTGAATTTAAATTAATAGTGAATTTGAGTGAATAATGTCCATGGTATGTATTGGTCTGGTTTTTCCAACTACTACTAATCGGTAAAAATTTCAACCACAAATTGTAAGATATATGTATCTATAGTATGATATAACTCAATCCTGTTTTGAATGAAGACATCCTTGCAAACTATAAGATAGTCGACGTTTTTCTTTTTAATATTTTCATTTGTATGTTATAATCAATACATTTAAAACTATCGCTTATCGAAATAATCTATCGATCAATACAATCACAAATTGTAAGATATATCTAAGATTTTTATATTCTCATTTGAATGCAATATTTAATACATTTCAAGCTATCGCTTATCGATATAATCTATCGATGGTTATTTGATAACCTTAGACTTGTTTAAGAGGGTATCTTAAAAGTTCATTTCGTTTAATCAAAGTATTCTTATATATTTCCGTTGAACTGCTGTTGGTCATGTCAGGTGCCCCACCCCACTTGGACCCACCAAACCAAACCAAACCCACCCCACCCGATCACACCCCATCCCAAATGGAGCAGCAAACATGTCCGTCCGTCCGTCTGTTTGCACAACATGTTTATGATTGCTGAACCCGTTTCGAGTTGTATGTAGTTATTTTTGTTACAATTTTTGCCCGCTTGGGTTTGGCCATCAAGTGCGGAAGTGCAAAAGCACAGAGAAGCAGAGAGATACGGACGGGGAAGAGAGGGGCGGACAGACGGACGGAATTCAAAACAGTTTGCATATTTAAAAAACAAAACAAAAAGAAAAAACACTGCAATTGGAAAGGTAAACAGTTTTCATTTTAATTGCCAGTTGATCGTTACGTTAATCGATTTATTTATATATTAATTATTTCTCAAATAGGCTGTAACTGTACACAACTTTATTATATGTTATTTGATAGCCGCCTTTTATGGCCTTTATCAATTTAAAGCGATAATGTTAATAATGCAATTTCGTTTCTGTTTTCTGTCTTTCTTTCTTTCACAGCCTTTGAAAACAACAACAATCAGCACACGCCGTTTGTCTCCTCGCATAGAAAGGTGAGTCTTAAAGTTGTTTTTGTTTTTATTGTGGTGTCTTGTTTTTGATGGCTCGTTAAGAGCTTAAGATCTTTCACGTGTGTCACAACCGAACCACTAAAACTACACACAGTTCGGACTTTCGAAGTGCTCAACGATTACAGATTAGAATTATGGCTCGTTAAATCTGTGTGTAAATGAGCTTAATTTTAGCTCAGTGGGCATTTGTTGTGTGCGGTTTTATTTGTATTTATATTTTTTTTTCTGGTTCCGGTTCAGGTTTTAATTAAGTTTTAATGATTTATGGTAATGTCAGATAGTTCTTCAAATGACTGACACATGTGTGCAATAGATTCGATGCGATTTGGGCGGCTCATTTGAAATTTACATACGAATCAATCTCAAGAGTTAATATTAACACTTTAGTTGTATAGTTTCAAATTTTTGTAATAGAAAGCATCATTAAGGCTTAAGCATATAAAATATATATTTTTTTAGGTTTTAAGTTTTAGATTAAAGTATTTAAAGTAATTACATTTCTTTCTATTAAATAGACAATTTGTAATTATATATCATAGCTCTTTTCCCATTCAATAATAATATAATTCGTCTTATTCTCTGCTACCCAAACATTAAGAAATCTTGTGCAGCAAATTGTATACTTTTATGAAAATTTCCTTATTCTTAGTTAATGGTTACACAGTTCTAATAGGACCCCACTAACATACACACACACACACTCGCACACACGCACATACACTCATTTAATACTTATAATTACAAGAATTTTAAGGTACCTCAAGAATGCACACGTTTTTTTCTCACATGATATACAAGACAATGGAATTACCTTATGCTAAGCAGGGAGAATAGCGAACGACCTCCATTGAGTAGGCTGCATATTTCTCACACACACACACACACACACACACTCAACGTTACAACAGCAATACTTAATTGAAAACCAGCAACAACAACAAACTGAACCTAACTAAAAGATACATTAAAATGAAGGCGTAGAGAAACTCGCGCTTCCATGTTACGAACCTCGGATGTTCAGGCGCATCGGCATCGGCTGCTTTGTCTGCTGTAAGTGCAGGCACTCTAGCACTAGGCTGTTGCTGTTGCTGTTGCAGTTGCGAGTAGTTTTAATTACCTACCAATTCATGGCTGCCCCCAAAAACTACTACAACAACAGCTACAGCTACAGCTACTAACGATCATCATCATGTGAATTCTGTGTGCGCCTGCGCATTTCCTCAGCCCCGGCTTTTGGGCACACGGTGGGAAAACCCATCAAGCTGAATGCATTCTTCGTCGGCTCTCAAAACACTTTCGCACTTCGGCCGGGTAAAAGGGTGATCGGAACGGAACGGAACGGAGCGTAGTGGTAGTAGTCCGGCCGTAGCACCTCTGTGGAAATTACCGTAAAATTGCTGGCTTGCAACGCCATCAAGCATCAACAACAACAGCAACAACACTTTCACACATTATGCCTGGGCGCAGATGTTGTTAGTCTTGTTGCCCATTTTGTTTTATGACCTGCTAAAATTTAAGTTTTTTTTGTTAACATTTTCTAGTTTCTTGGCACGCTATGTGTAAAAACTTTTAATGTTCGATAGTTTGATATGGAAAGCAGCACTAGAACTCTTTGGGAATTATAAGAACAAATACAACAAATTTTATAAGAGAAGTTCTTCCTAGGCTTAATAGCACCTAATACAAATCATATATGTAACTTCAACTCGACTGCTTTGTCTAGAAATACTAGAAATACTACTAATTGCGTAGTGCACTTTTATATTTACGAAACTCTTCACTCGCTTGCGAGACTTTTAGTTAGTCGATTCTTATTCAACACATTTCAACCCCAAACAAGCACAATCGTAGCTGAAGGGCAAGAATTGGCCACAACAAGCTAAATTGAAACATATTTCTGCAATTATCATACATTTATTTTTGTTTTTGGGTTTCGGTTTTTGTTTGTTGGGGTTGCTTTCCCCCACCCAGAAATGAAATGCAAAAGCTGGGCGTCAAATAAAACAGCAAAAGCGACTGCAATGCGCAAATTTTCATTTCATTTTTGGACAGTTCGGTTTTGTTTGTTTCGCCTGCGATTCGTTAAGCAACACAACAATTGAAATTGAGTGAAAAAGCATTTGGTGGAGGGGGGAACTGTATTTAACAGTCTCGTCGTAAGTTTGTATTTTGAGTGCCAGCGTGTGCAGTGACATTTTCCGCTAAACTGCACTTAAGCATGTTTGACCTTTGCCTGGGTCGCTCTGTCAGATACATATGCCTGAAGTACTCGTTACTTGGCTCAACTTATGCAATCGTCTAGCGACAGACAAAATGACAAAACGACAAGATCGACCAAATGCGGAACTTATGGCATCCACATATCATGTGACTGCAGCTCCGACATTATGATGCAAAATATTGATGATCGGGCTAGTGATCAGCTGTGGTAATGGGCTAAAAGAGATATGTACTTGTGCATGTACTTATAATACACTTACTAGCTAACAAATTACTGGCAGCGGTAGTAGACTAACCGCAAAAGTCTTCATCAGTGAAACCGCTTTAAAACTGCTGCCTGCGAGTCGTCTCCTGGTTTTCCGGATTGGCTCGTGATCAGAGTTAGCTGAGAGCCGACTGCCTGCCTGCCTACTTGACTGACTAACTAACTGACTGACTGACTGACTGACTGACTGACTGTCTGTCTGTTTGTCTGTCTGTCTGCCTGGCAGCTTGCTGCTTTTCAGTTTGATATGTGGAAGCTGTTACCAGGAAGTTGCCTTTTGCGGTTAGCAACCAGCCAGGCAGCTAGCCAGCCAGCAGCTAAGGTCGCCCAAATGTCGTAGCTCTGTGTCGTATTCATTGGGTGGGTGTTGCTAAAAGACAGCTCAAATGCTAACAGCAAAGAACGACTAACATTTGCTAGCCGAATATTGGGTACACTAATTTTGGCAGGTGAATTCATTATCATTTCTATATTTATCAAGTCAGTTTTGTTAAGCTATGTTTTGTTGCTTTGAATACGATTAAATTATTAATTAAGGCAATTTACAGCTTTTCCATTAAATATAACCAAAATAATAATATTAAGTATACGTAAATAAAAACGAATGTGAATCATTGAACATATTTATGGCTGCTAGCTTATAGACTGAATCGATTCACACAAAAGCAGGCTACATAAAGTTTAAAAAACATCAATTAGAAATCAGTTTAAAACTATATTGACTTAGCTTATCAGCCAGATCAGCAAGCCATATAACGCTTATATCAGCATGTGCTTTTTTTCCCCTTTGTGTTCAAGTTTTAATATACCCTGGCAAGGGCATAGGGCATATTGATGCGCCTCACCACACTCGACTGCATGCGTAAACCTTCAAAATCGAAAAAGGGCTTGTCTCTCTATAGGTTTGCAATGCATTTGACATAAATGGCATTTGTTGCTCGTAATTTGTGTTATTTGTAGTTCAATTTACAATAAACCAATAAAGCATTGCATTGACTGACAGTTAGACATATGTGTAGGCAATGAGCGGGGAGTTGTTTTGTAATTGGTTTATAGGTTTTCAGTTTTTGGGTGCGGCCCTCTTCTGGTAAACTTGTGACCCGCAGTGGCGACAATTCGACATTTGAGAGGGTTCCAGGCAGCCAAATAGGATTAGTTTTCTACACATTTGACAGCTCTTTTAAATTGAGTTAGGCATGTGTTGGCGAATTGCTCAAGATTCCCATAAAAAAAAGGCAGGGCACAATACAGAAAATAAAACAATCCACGATTAAGTAATTAAAATGCTGATTGGGTTATAACCATATCCGGAAGATTTACTTTTTTGAATGCGTATTTGATCGGTTTTTATTCAAGAAATTACTATGAGGCATTAAAGTTACAGATTCTACAAGCCAAACTGAATATTTTATAGTTAGTCATATTACAAAGTACAATACTCATAAGCTACTTGTTGTAACCTGCACCCAACACTCAATTAGTAAGCAATTTGTAAATTATTTAATACTCTTTAATTACACAAAGGCAATTGCATGTTTATAAATACAGGGGACTTATATTAGATTCTACTGTAGGAGAAAAAAACTAATTACATGCCAACCAAATTAGCTTTATTGCTGTGTGATATCTAAAAGATTCCAGTTCTAATCTCAACTTATCATACATTATCCAAGCATTTTTAACTGTCATGTGTGTAAGTCTCATGCTAAGTTTTCATATCTATAACATAGATAAGACGCAAACAAGAAAAGCCGTGGCCCAAATTGTCTAACAGCTATCGGGTCTCAGGAAAAACTATATTATTGTCTAGGCTATGAATAAGTGCAGGCGATGAATAATAATAATAATAATAATATACACGTTCCGCTATTTGGCATTTGAAATGAGATGTTTTCATTAAAGAAAACCACATGTAATAAGACTCTAGTCGAGATTGAGCGACTTGAAAATACCCTGTATTCAGATTTATACTATGAACAATATGATATATTCAACAATTTATTTACAAATGCTTTCAAGGCAACCCAAACCAAATGAAGCGATTTTAAAGTCTCTGAGCTTATATGGACTTTTAACAGTAGATATGTGAGCTTGAGAAATTAAATTCTAACAGATACTTTATGCTTAGAAGTGCTTTAATAAATATTTGAAATACCAGCACATTTGCCATTCAAAACAATAGCTTTCAAATGTTTTATACACACACAAGTACAGGGTATCCAAATATTTGTATACTGTGTCTCATTGCAAACAAAGGGCATTCAGTTCAGCTATCGACTTTGCTACAGTAATGAAGCGTTTCTTTGCTGGTCAATTTGGCATTGCAATTATTGACCAGACATCCAATTCTCATGGAGTCTCAAGGTCCCTCTAAAACAAAGCCCCACCAACAATATTAGCTCAGTTCAAATAATGTGTGTGTACAATTATTTTCCGTAAATATTATTGTGGCCATAATTGAAATACTTAAGATCAGGTGTGATGATGGCTTATTGTGTGGGCTGTGACTCAGTTAAAGTCTTCGCACTGCTGCAGCTGTGTGCTGCAATAATAATAATAATGGCCAAGATCCTCTCTCTCTCTCTCTCCCTCTATCTATCTTTCTATATCTATCTATTTGGTATTGTTCTGGCGAAAAGTCATAGCGCTTTTTTTGGAGCGTGAACAGCTGGAAAAGTCGTACCTGTTCCATTTGTTGGCCCGCCCGTACTTTTATGGGTTCGTCGGTACCTTATGCTGTTGCCACAAGTAACAAATGTTGCAAGTGGTAACGGCTGCTGTCTGTTGCCTGCCTCAAAACAATGGCTCCACTTGGCCAACAACAACAGCAGCAACAATGCGACTTTGGCTCAGACTCTGACTGCGACTTGGTTGAGTGCCTTTGCCGTTTGTTTTATGCTCCGACTGGCTTTGGATCTTGGCTCTAGGTCTCGCTTTAGCTCTGGCTCTGACTCTGGCTCTGGCTCTGGCTGCTTGGCTGTGACCACGCTCTGTGTTATTGCTACGCATTTATAATAAGCGGAACATGGCACAGTGGGCGACTTCCTGTCATACGCAACAGGAAAGCAAAAGGAAGTCAGCCTAATGCAAGTCGTTTGGCTTTTAGAACTTCCTTGAACTTGGCACTGACTTGCTTCTGATTTTTATTGTTTAAAGTTTGAGCATTTGGAAAGCGTTAGCTAAAGTAGAGAGTGTAACATTTTTTTAAAATATACTCATATAAAATACTTTTTAGAACTTATCTTAGAACTAGATATTGTCTTTAAGTTGCATTCCACTTGAATATTTATAGATTCCTTGAACTTGGCACTGATTTGCTCTTAAGTTTTATGGATTAAAGTTAGAATATGTGAAAAATGTTCGGACAATTTATCCTAATTGAAACAAGTTAGCAAACGCGGAGAATTTAAAAATTTTTTAAAATATACTCTTATAAAATAATATCTATCTCTTAGAATTAGATTCTGTCTTTAAGTTGCATTCCACTTGAATATTTATAGATTCCTTGAACTTGGCACTGATTTCCTGCTAAATTTTATGGATTAAAGTTAAAATATTTGAAAAATTGCCGGACAATTTAACGGTTTCTCTTATCTATCTTATAGTTCCTTCTCAGTACTTGATTTAATAGCTTCGTATATAATTTAATTTGACATATTTTCTGTGAATATTTGCACTAAGTTAAGATTTTAACACTGAAATTAGGTAATTTTTGTAAATCTTTATTTATACTTCCCTTACAAACCAAGTGGTACATATTGTATAGGACAACTAAGCCATTTTTATAAGACAAGATGATATGAAATTCTCAGTTACAAGAAACTTGCCCCACTGTGCATGGTGCTGGTTGTGTGCGTGTGTGAGTGTGTTGGGTCTGCAGCTGTTGCTGGCGGCGCATCGGCGCATTGGCGACCATTGCGCATTGTTCTATGGAATCAATCAATTGGCTTGGCAGGCGCAGCACCAGAACTGCCACGAACGAAGACGACATCCAACGACCAACGTCAAACGTCGATCGTCCATCGTCGATGACAACGCGCACGACGTCAACATAAAAGTGTCGATCAACTAAACGCTGTCGGCGCTGTCTGCCTGACTGCTTGTCCCACCGTCTGTCCCACAGTCCGTCCGTCCGCATAGAGAAGCATCTATAGCTGAGCGAAAGGCTGCGGCAGAGCTATTATAAGCTTGGCTTAGGCATGGCCAGCCAAGAGGCAAGTTCATGGCTCGCTGAAGCGACGACAAACGGCGGCGTCTGCGATTGTCTTTTCACTGCCCTGCCACATGGTGCCGATTCTTAAAGCAATTGTATTTATGGCTGCATGTAATTGCATGCGTCGTGACTACCCCACCCACTCCCGTTCCTACCCTCTCCCTGCCAACACCAAGCCCAATCCCCAATCCTCAATCCCCAATTCCAGCAAACACCGTGTGCGGCATGGAGTCCAATGACCGCCAAAGCTATACCATTTTTGGGGCGCCTAAACAAACACTGTTCGTATTATTGAATGCATGTCACTATTTGAGTGTTTGACAGCTGCTGCTGCTGCTGACCGTTAGGCAAACAAACCGAAACCTCCGTCTATTATTGAATTGAATGCTAGGTTCAAGTGTGGCTGCACTTGAAATTAGAATAAAATGCATCGAAGCTCGTTCTCCCCTTTGCGCTGTGGTGGGAACCAACTCAACTCAACTCGACTCAACGATTGCGCTCACAATGAAGCCATAATTCTTATAGCGATGCCAAAGCAGTCTCTCGTACTTGCCACATGCGAGTCCGACGTGATAAAGGACTCATTAAAGCATCACCTGAATGGGCTGGTCTAGCAGCCTCCATCCAATACGTATTCCAAGTCACAGGCACAACCAAGTTGCAGATGTACTCACACACACACACACACACACACACACACACACATATACACACGCATACCAGTGCACTTGTTCAATTGCTTTGCCACTTTAAGGCACTCAAGAGCTAACCAGTCTTTTAATACGCTTACAAATGTGGGCCGTATTAGCTTGGATGGTTTTAAGGAATACTAAAATTTCATATAGTTTAAAAATGCAATATTATTATTTATTATAAAGTATTTATATATTTTGTAAAATAACTAAAAATTATTGAGAAATTATTATTAGCTTGGATAGTTTTAAGGAATACTAAAATTTAATATAACTTAAAGATGCAAATATATATATAGAACAAAGTAAGAAATTATTGAAAATATATAGAGAGAGCTTTACTTTCTTTGGTCAGAGATATTTTACTAAAAAGTGTTCAAGAGAATTAGCACAAAACAAGAGAGATTTCATAACTAAATCATATTCCATTTTCTTAAAATTTAATTAGACTATTCTAATAACTCTTCTAGTTCTATGAAATGTATAAAATTACTCCTTGATAGACTTGAAACACAAATTTATTTCGTTTGAGTAATAAAACTGGTTGAATAAATATTTTTCTAGATATTTATACGTAACATATCTTTTTATGAATATCAACCCTTCAAATCAGTCAAAAATTTAATAGTGCCACAAAATCTGTCACATTAATAATATTTAATATCATACAAGATTATTATCTTTATCAATTTTAGTAAATTAGTTATTCATTTGTTCCTTTTTAAATATGGAATCTTCCCTGCACTTTCTTCACTAGATCCAAGAGTATATTCACTCCCCTCACTCCTATTTATTTTGGCTTGAAGGCTTATCTAGCGTTGCTTGCATATATTCAGCAAAATAGAAAGAAGACTCAAACGAGTTGCCTGCCTGGCTGACTAGCTGACTGGCGAGTAACAGTTACTTTTCTCTATATATATATATATACAACACATACATATATAGTTTTCGGGGCCTGCTGCTATTGCATTATAGACACGACAGAGAGCAGCTATAGAGCTGCCCAGAGCTGCCGCCCAGTTTGTTGCCATCATGGGAACTGTGAAGACGCTTCTTTGGCTGGCTAGTAGTAAGTAACTGGTTGTCCAGTCACGAGCGCAGTCAAAGACTTCCCGACTCGACTCGACTCGACTCGACTCGACTTACCATTCTATTCTATTTCTTGATGCCAGCCTGACCCAAACAGCCGTCAATTCATAAGCTTACACACAGCTTACAAACACACATTTCCCTCAAACCTCCTCACGCCTCCACTCTCAATCTTGTCTACACTTGCAATTTAGTTGGCATTACGTTTTCGGGCCAGTCCGCAAGTCCAAGTCCAAGAGGCCCACTCCCCATTTTTGTATTATTTTTGTGTGTTTGGTGTTTTGGTGTTTTTTGAGTCATGTGCGAGTATTTCAATTTGGATGGTGGTAGGTAGTGTAATACGTACGGTACTTGAGCCAATTACCCAATTAAACGCCAGCGTTTTGTGCAATCTCATTGCCGCCATCGCCTTCAGCCTGACTAGATGGCCAAATATTGATATCTGTATAGTTTGTACAGTTTTGTGCAGTATAGCAGTGTGTAGTAAGTATGGCAAGTATGGCAAGTATGGCATGGCCCATGGCTATTTCTCTCTGATTTGAGTCATGTTCTAGAGGCGTGCACAATTAGCGTTTTGTGCGCGGTTCCGTTATAGCCTGGCCAAGCACAATGCGCCCAGGGATTATGTCTTGGAAGTCGCGTTGTGTCGGTCAAACTATGAAACTTGTTTGCCGATTATTATCGATTGTCGGGCTTGGTCTCTTTTTCTCTTTCTGCGATCGCTGCCCCTCTCTCTCGCTCTCTCTCACTCTCTTTCTTTCTCTCTGTTTATTGTGTGTACTAAGTGCTTCTCCAGGTGGCCCATACTTGGGATTTAACCTCTCAGAGCCATCAATTCGATTTGGGTTGAGCAAATGAGTTGCAAATTGTTTAGAAATTTGGTGATAATGTTCGTAAATCAAACCAAGTACAGTTGCGTCTTTCTATGCAATTCTCAAGACCTGACCTAAACGGGCCTAAAGCAATTTATCCATGCAGCTCTATAACTTGACTTTATGGTGATTTGTACCCGGGCATCTTGCTGCGTTCATTTTTATTTATTTTTATTTTTTTTTTAAAGTTTCTTGTTGTCATTTAAGTTTTGCGCAAAAACAGTCAGCAGCAACGCCACATGGGACCCGTCTAGACCACTAGAGCGCTATAGCTGACAAGAGCAGCCAGTGGCTTTGCAGTTTTTGTCGCTATCAGGATTCACATTTTATGCAATTGTTTCCATAGAAAGAATGCCATGTCTAAATACACACAACACCACAACTAACAACAACAGCAACAGCAGCCACCGACCAGCAGCCAAGTAGCTCTCAACTTGACTTGGAAGCGAACTTGTAATAAGTCGGTGCACAGGTCTGTGTCTTGTCTATCTGGCCAGTCGTGATCAATGTTGGCCCATGCAGAGCACACCAGAGCAGGCCAAAACAACTAGGAATGCTGAAAGCGCTAATGGTTGACTAGCACATATCCTATGATATTTATTATTGTTGTTCCATTTTTGAAAGTGAAGTTTATTTGTGTAAATGTTCTTATTTTTAACAAAATTTAAATAGTTACTAAATAAACTTGATTATAAGCGAGCTTTACTCTAACATAGACATTGCTAGAAGTTAATTGGATATGAACTCCAAATACAATTTCTTATATCAAGTTATTGTTTTGCTTTTGTTAGATTGTTCTTAAAAAGTTTAAATAGCATGAAGTTTAAATAGCATGCGACAATAAATAAACACATAAATAATAATGTTTGATACTTAATATGTATGTTGCTTGAAAAACTATATTTTGTAGAGAATATGCTTAATGGGTCATTTCACTTTTCCCATTTCTTGCCACTTGTCACTGCATATTTATTGTCTTCTTGCTATATCCTTTGATTGATTCCAAATGTCAATTGCCAGACGATGCCATCAATAACTTTGCTTTCTCAATGCTACAAGATCAATAAACTATACTAAATACTCCTGCTTATTGTGGCAGGCAGCTTTAGCACCAAGTTAAACTACCCCCTTAGCCGCCATATGCGTACAGGGTATAAAAATGCGGCGACAATGTAAAGCAGCAGCAAATGCAGCGAAACGTTGAAATGTCGACAAGGCGCTCGGCGACAACGATTAAAATCTCTAGGGGATCCCAAAAGAACGCCAAGAACGAGCAAAGCGAGAAACTAGCGAGAGACACTCGTACATAGAAGATACTATAGTAAGAACAAAAGAGAAGAAAAACGCAAAAAAAATAAGAAAAGCCAAACAGAAACATGCTCTATTCGCATTTGCACTGCAACTGGAAATATATTTTGCTGCCTCTTTTTGTTGTTGTAAATTACAATGCAATTTTATGCCACACAAAGGTTCCTACTGCCACTTGGCCATTAAGCACTTTACATTCAATGTGGCAAGATCAAAGTGGGCGCAATTTATGGCTGCAGATACAAAGATACGCAACAGAGCCGGGCTTCGATGAGGAACGGCAGCGGGGAGGCAGCCAAATGTGGTTAGTAGAGATGCGTTTATGCGAGTGACAATAAACAGCTACCAGACTCGAAAGACAGACACATAACGATCGATTATAGTAATACAAGTTTTTTTTTTGCTTAAAAGTATTTTTTGTTTTATTATATCGGTTCTTTACATTTGTATTTTATTTAAATATTCTTACTATAGCATTGTGTACAACATGCTCATTTTCATAGCTTTGTTTATTGATATTTTACACATTCCTATTTCATTTATTTCAATATTTGACAATATAATCGTATATTTATTTTATAGATATCAGTTTTCTCAATACAGATTTGTATACAAACCGTTCAGCTCTAGTTCTAGAATCTATTATCTTGTGAGCATTTTCAGGTTGAACGCAAACACGTGTAAACCGCTCACGCACACATCTCTAGTAAATATTTATTTATTCGATATCAATCTCCAATGATATTTTCGATACTTTTGCATATTAGAGCGCATAATATTGATCAGCTTGACTGCAAACGCGTATTTCTAATGAATATTTCGATGTTTCTAATTAGATATTATCGTAAGATTTTCGTGTTGCATGGACGAAAACACGATCAGGCGATCACGAGCTCATCTCTAGCGGTTACAGCGGTTAATGCCGCCAGTTGCCGGAGCAGGTTATACAATTTTAGATTTGCGCTTTTCCAGTTTGGCAGCGACAAGTCTGCGAGTCTCAGACTCAATGAGTTTGCATGTTTGACCCAAATACGCGGACTAACAGAGAGAGAGAGAGAGAGAGAGAAAGACTAATAGACAGATAGAGAGAGAGAGAGAGGGGCATGGGAATAGATAGAGTTGCAAAAATTATGAATTTTAAATGCAGCTAGAAGTACAAGTTTTGGGCCGCATCTCATATGCAAGACATGCACAGGTTCTCAGTTTATCCGGCGGGTGAAAGTGAATGTGAATGAATAGACAAACAGAAGTGTATGAATGCGCCACTGTGAGTGTGAATGAGTGCGTGGCCTTTTTGTCGGGCTATCTGTAGCTGTAACTGCGGTATTTCGAATCATAATATTTGCACATTTGCACCGCACACGCCTGCAATTAGAGCTCATACAATGGCATAGCCACAGCCACACCCACTTACCGCCCCCCACTATGTCTATAAGCACTCTAGGTCTTTCAGTCTCTATATATATATATATATGTATATGTATATACTAGTACTTATCTATGCTATGCTTTGCACCTTACTGTGCATGTTTGTGTATTTTCTACATTTTCTTCTGCTTTTGTGTTTGTGTTTGTTTCGGCATCGACGTGCGAACTGGGTTAATTTTCTATATACAACATATCTATATCTCTATGGTATGTATAACTACTTAGGTATTACAAGTCTCAAATTATTGTTTGTACATACAATAAAAAGATTCGCACGATTTGCGACTCGCTTGCGCTTGCCAAAGACCTGAAATATGTATGTACATACATACATACATATAACAATAATAATTTCACATTATTTTCTTTATGAATGAAGTGAGTTTTGAATGAGATAGCACCCGATCTCTCAAAATGATATATAGCAGTGCGCTTAAAACACTGAGACAGCTGATGAGCAGTCTACTTTTGAGATAACTCGAGTACACAGCAATTGAGATGAGCACCGATTTTGTTGCTCTGCTCTGCTTTAGAGTGTCGGCTTGTGAGATCTGTCAACTTGGCAACAGTAAAGAAAATAGCGATAAGAATCGGTTGAGATTACCGGACAACACACTGAAACTTTTTTTATGTGTAACGAAATTAGTCAGAGATTTATTGGGTTATTAAATCAATAACTAGCTGACAGCTTGGTCTGTTTTCGCGGAAAGATCCAAAGGCTTTTTTTTATTGCTGTGAGCTTTGCTTGGAAATGGGTTTTCATATGAAAACATCTAGTATATGCTTAGCTTTGTTTTAGTTAAATGAAATTCTTCCTAACCTAACCTTATAGTTGTATATATTTTACAAAATTTTCATTTCACCTTCTAAACTTTGAGAAATCGTTTTTACAATGCACTTTGTTACACACAACCTTTATCACTATGTACAATCTGCAAATTTCCTGCCGAACTAACCTACCCTTATAATTAACAATTTCTACCAAGGGAACACTTTTATTCCCACATATATGTAGCTGCCCTGGATGATACATACTCCCCCCAGCCCAAATAAAAAACTTAAAGCTAATTACACGCCCTGTTTATGCTAGTCTATATAACAGCCACGCCCACTCGCTTTGTGGGCGCTGATTCAGCAGAAATTCGTTTGTGGCTTGTTTTGTTTTTTAGTTTTTTATAAAGAAACTAAACTTAGACAAGCCAAAACACACAGAGTCAAAGCCAAAGAATAGCCACAACGGGCCAACAATAACAATACCAACTAAAAAGTGAACATGGAGGTCACTCGAAAGGTTAAACTGACAAGATTGACAAGCGGCACGCCAAATGGCGGTGACGACAACATGAACGGGAGGGCCTCCAAAAGAGCAGACCCCGTTTTTCGAGAGAGGGAGAGAGAAACCCCTCAGCGCTGTAAGGTAACAGTCCGCTCCGCCACGCCCCCCGCACCGCCCCTCGCTCTTCAGCTCATTGGGGTGTGTTGGGAACCATTTTGGCCGATTTGTTGGCCAAATAAATGTTGGCTGGCTGTGTGGCAACTAGAAACTCAGCCTGCTGATAATTGGCGCGTTGCATGTTTGCGCTTTGGATTTCAACTTTGATATTATTGAAACGGAGCACTACTTAAAGTGTGGTGAGAACACGAACTTTTTATACTCTTTTCGATGAAAATAGTATATTAAGTTTGCCCTGAAGTTTGTAACGCATAGAAGGAAGCGTCGGAGACCCCCAAAAGTTACTGCCAGTATGCTTAGAGTGACAATACAAATTGATCTAGCCATGTCCGTCTGTCTGTCTGTCTGTATGTATGCAAACTAGTCCCTCAGTTTTTGAGCTATGGCGATAAAACTTTGCACAGACACTTAATATTCCAGGGGACAGCACATTGGTCGGAGCCGGCCTGATCGGACCACTATATCTTATAGCTGCCATACATCTCGAAGTCGGTTTTGGCCATATATCCCATGTTTTTAAAGCTATCGCGATACAACTTTGCACAGATACTTATTATTCAAAGAGATATTACATTGGTTGGAGCCGGCCGGATCGGATCACTATATCTTATAGCTGCTATACAACTGGCAATGAATTAAATATTCTTAGAACAAAAAAAAAATGTTACGCGACAAAACGATTTTGTACAGCTTATGAAATTTCAGTGGTGCAGTTGGCAGAGTGAAAATTGCCTATAGGTTCGAAAAGAGTATAAAATCTTCGGCACGCCGAAGATAATCCTTCCCCACTGGTTTTTGTTGCTTTTGGGGCCGCGACTCTTGAGAGGGTGTGTTTTTCTGTAACTATGGCGTATACTCGCTCCATATACTTACTAAATAGATATGCAAAGCGAACAAATGCCCCTTTGGTATTTTACTTGTGCAACTGTTGGAAAATATCTTAGCCGCAAAGCACATGTTCCCAGTCTTCCAGTTGGGTTGTTCTCCTCTCGACTAATTGCATGAGAAACTTCACAGGCACTGCGGACGGCCCCTCCTTTAGAAGTCTCCCATGGTCGTTATACATTTTTTGTTGTTGTTGCAATCTTTTGTGCACACCTCACTTAATTAGAGCCTTGCTAAAATGTGTGTTGTGGGTTTGTCACAATGCTTTTCAGCAGGTAGCTGGGAAACTATCCACCGTATATTGACTAGTGAAAACTCATTATGCTTTAGATAGCTTTTGATTATCCAGCTGCGCCGAACTATGTCAAGTGATTTCCTTTCCAGGGTATACAAACTTCCACTAGCTGCAGTTTTGTCTTTTCACACTAATTATGCGTTGTTGCGAATGATGTAAGCGCTTGATGTCAGCTGCCCCGCCTCCCCTACATCCTCTTCCTTTGTGTTGCCGAGCTGCAAATGCTGGGAGCTGTTTAGCCGCCATTATTTACCACATGCCACATGTGTCAAGCTTTGAAAATGCCAGTCAGCTCCCAGTGGGCAGTGGGCAGCATCGAATGCGCAGCTGTCACAATGTTTTATCATTTAATTTTCATAATAATAACGAAATCAAGTGGAACAATGGCAACTGATGCGCTGACATAGTAGACCTAGGCGAGTAAGCTATGCTTATGTCTTATAATCCCCCGTCGAAGAGAGAGAGGGAGAGAGAGAGAGCGAGAGATGGGAAACTTTTGCGTGGGCGATCAGCTTTGGATGATCGAGTTTTTTTTGGGAGTGGGGATTCGGATGTCTCAGGTTCACTGGCGGCAGCTGCAAACTATTATTTAACGGCTTCTTCGGTTTTAGTGTTTTAACACTAACACTTTTGGCAAGTGCCAAAGTGAAAGTGAACAATAGCAACTAAAGCAAATAAACAACAACACTGCCACTGCACTTGGGCGTTTGATGTTGTCATCGTTGTTGTCTTGAAGTTGAAGTTGAATTTGAAGTTGAGGCTGCCGCCTGCTGTTGCACCTGAACTCGAACTTCAACAGGCAACAGGCAACAAATGTAGCGCCCGAATAACAACGACAACAACAACAACAACAACAATAATAATAGCAACACCAACAGCCCACAACAAACAACAATTAGTATTTATTTGCGCGTTGTTGTTTCAGTTTCTACGAAGCGTCAACTTCAACTCCAATTAGAGTGTCAGTTTAATGAACTGACAGCAAAACTCCCTCCGGGGCAGCCCAGAGGCATAACGAATAACTGATCATAGCAACCCCAGCTAGAGATAGATGGTAGTAAGAGGCAGAGAGATAGACCCCATGCAGTTTTTACTGCGTAATGCTCTGCTCTTTTTTATATGATCCGTTGTGCATCGAACCTTTGAGCTTGTTGCACTGCATCTGGAAAACTTCAATAATAATAGTAATAATAATATTTCCTATCTTTTATATTTACAGATTATAAGCGAACTGGCTGAAGTTGTTTATGCCGCCTTGGATTACAATTTTGGCGAGGACGATGAATGCCAAATGTCGGAGGAACTTGAAAATCTGTTTCACTTTATGACAGCAGATGGTAAGTTGAAGATTAAAGCAACAATTAAGCCACGTTAAGGCTCCCAAGTCCCTGGAAATACCTTTCAAACCCCTGAAGCTCTCATAACTTTGTCAAAACTAGTCAGATGTCCGATCCCGATGTAATTTTGATCAAACAGTGATCTATGTTAAATCTGCATTAAAGTTTCAGGAATATTCTAATTCCTGATTTTGTACCAAGCACAAGTCCATAGAAAAGCCTTTGAAACACCTAAAGCTCCCATAACTTTATCAAAACGGATCCGATCCGATTTCCCGAGGCAGTTTTGATCATGTTTTATATTAATTCAACATTTAAATCTGAATCATTTTCGACATTTCGATTATATATGAAAACCAAACAAACAGTTGCTGAGCTGTGAGCAACTTTATCTGAACTCTATCTTTGACCCACTTAACATTAAGAAACATACTATACATTCAGTCTGCTGCTTGAATCAGCAAGTGCACTACGACAATAACAAGATAAGTTGACTGAGAAGAAAAAAAAGTACAAAAAGGCATTCGATCAGCTTCCATAAATATAACATCTATCATCCAAGGGCTCTGTGTAAGGCTGCAATCAGTTTGCAAGGTCACCAGATGAATCACTTAGGCACCCCCATATCAGGAGGCATACTTTGTATGTGATTTACTTGAAATAATAGCAAAATATTGTGAAAACCCAGCGACTGGGCTTAGTTTAACGCATTCGTCACACTTAAAATAACTCGTTGAATGCAATTTGATTTATCTAAATGTGATTTTGTGTTGTTATTGCAGAAAATGACGATGACTGCATTGATGAGGGCATCGAGGAGGGCGACAAGCGCTGGGACGATGAGACGGAGGAGGAGCGCAACAATACCAAAGAACTGGAGCACATTATCGAGGTAAGCAACTCAACTCTTGACATTTCGACATTTTGGCAGGCGGCAACTGATAAATTGCCAACACACGAATGCAAATTGAATCAAATCAAAGTTTTGCCAGCTCCACTGAACTTTAGGCGCCATTAGTCAGTTTGCGTTCCGGTTTATACCCTGTACGAAACGAGTTAGTGTAAATGTCCTTTTAAGACTTCAAGCTAATGTCACTTTGTCAAAACTGAATAGATTTTACAGCTAGAGGGGTTTTGGTTGAATTATTTGTCTAAAATGTATAATTTTCTTGAGAAAACCAAAAACTTTTTTGAAATTCAGTATCTTAAGAAATTACTTTTTTCGATTAGTATTAATTTTCAGATATTACGTAATATATGTAAAGAAAAGAAGTTATTCAGCTTAGGCTAATTTCTGTGCAACCCTTTGGGTGATTACAGGGTATATAGCTGGCCTACCTCTGAATTACGAACAGTCTTACTGCCTATGGAGGTGCGCCGTCATTTGGATAACCTTTTGACCAGGCTTTGACTGCTCCATTTGGCGTATATATGCACACATATTATATATGCGAGATATGGATATGGGGATATGCAATGCAATTGTTGGTACTGTGGGAAAAACTTGTTTGGCGCACGTTGCATGGATGCAGCAACAGCAGTTGCACTTACAGTTAACCATGTGAGGCGCACTCTCAGATACTTGTTGGCTGCGTTTGTATCTGCATCTGTAGCTGTGGCTGTAGCTGTATCTGTAGCTATATCTATAACGCGGCTAACCGCAAAACAACAAGCGAGCGCTCTGCTGGCCAGCTCAATTGCCCGGGTTCTAGATTACCCAGACCAGAGCCGACCACATCTCAACCAGTCAGCAATTTTATATTGCGGCAGTGCTGCAGATATTAAATAACCAAATAGCCATCAAGTTGCGGCCATTTCGTAATAGGAAATCGCTCTGCACTTGATTTCACAGCTAAATGCGTTTTAGGAATTCACAATTGCACATTGCACATTGCGCTCTCCGCATCCGCATCCAGCCAATCCAAGCCATAACCGAAAGATCGCGATCATTTGGTAATTTGGCATTGAGGCGTGTGATAAACAGCATTGCATTGCATTGTTTCAGCCACTGGCTATCACAACACAGCAAATCCATCTGCATCCCGCCTCCTCGTTCCCCGTTCCCCGTTCCAAGTCAATGCGCATTTGCTCATCACATGCATCGATTGCAGCAGCAGCGCCACCTGGCGGCGCGTTCTACCCTCTCTAATGAGCCACTTTATAGAATTGACACATTACTGTCAGGCAACATTGAGCAGTGGAAAACAGAGACAAAGCGACACACAGAGAGAGAGAGAGAGAGGAAATCGCATCGGTGGCATGCAATATTTTCCACTTGCCTGACTTTTCTGACACATTTGCGCCAACAGGCTAACTAAATGGAAAAAAACGTTCCGAGTACAAACAAAGCATCTGCAGCAGATCTGGCATAAATGCTGCATATGTGCATATATGCATTGACCGTGCAATCGAGCTGGTTTATCGATTGTAAAACATTCATGGATATGGCCCAGTTGGGCGAGTTGTTAGCCCAGCTGGATAGCTAATTAGAAAAGTAGCTGCAGCTGTTGAGAGTTTGCAATGTCTATGTGATAAGTGCATGAATAAATAGAAGCAAAAGCAGCTAGCTAACTATACTATAAAAGGATAGACGGAAGAACTAGCTAAAAAGTATCGGTAAAACTTAAATTCGAATGGCAAAAGCAAATAACTTGTAAAGGGAAATGCACATATCAAATTATTAATGGATGGTAGTTAAATGTAGATTGATGGATTAATGGGCAGATACAAGCATATATAGATTATATACATATAAACAAAATATTGCGCTTTTAGTTATTAGATATACAGATATATTTCAGAAAGATAACTAAGCACATATCGATAATTAAATAGATTGAAGACTTTAAACTGGCATAACTTTGGCAAAACTGAACCGATTTTGAAGTTCCAGACCAATTTTGCCTCTTCTGTTACTCCACATATAGGTTTTTTGTTACTAGATAAATATATATACAATATTTCAATAAAAATTGTAAATTCAATTCATGTGGATTTCATTGGAACTGAACCTTGTTCAACTTTATTTCAATTACAGACCTGCCGAAACCATATTAAGCCCGCAATACCAGAGAACCATTACAAAGCCGTTTGCCGTGCCTTAGTAACGGAAACAATCGAGCTGCGCATATTTCTGCAGAAAGTCCTTAGCAAAGGTAAGTTCGATGAGCAAACATATAGACTACTATATATAAACATATCTTTCTATAACTCAAATTTTAGATGCCCCAAAGGCAACTGAATCATATCCAAGCACACAGTATGAGCTGGCGAAGCTGGGCTTCAGCGACTGGGTAAGTCGCACATCCTATCCAATAGTTTTGTAAACACACACCATCTATAGTAAATAGTACTATCACACATTCGATATGTTATGCAAGGCATTTACGAGAAACCGCTAATGGTCTTTAAAGTGGGCTACACAGCGAATATCACGATGCGAGTGTTTGGCTGCTATTTTGGCGCACCTCTTCCAATCCAATCCAATCCAGCAGCAGCAGCAGCAGGCACCCATCATCATTATCATTAACATTAACATTATCATAGCAGATCACGCGCGATGTTTCGCGTTTTTATACCCTGAACCCATTAAAAATGGGTAAAAAGGGTATTATGGTTTTGTGCAAAGTATGTAACAGGAAGTATGTATAAGAAAGCATCTCCGACCATATAAAGTACATATATTCTTGATCAGTATCAACAGCCAAGTCGATTTAGCCATGTCCGTCTGTCTGTCTGTCTGTCCGTCCGTCCGTCCGTACGTCCGTCCGTCCGTCCGTCTGTCTGTCCGTCTGTATGAACACGCAGATATCAGAGACTATAGAGCCGGTACAGTACGAGTTTATTTCATTTTGTCGATAACTCGTCCCGTTCAAAAGTTATCGATAAATTTCGATTTCAGACTAGCGTTTTTGGGCCATAACAATAAACACAGAAGTTATTTAAGATTTTACTTTCCATTACATGTATGTATGCACACTGAAGATTAGTATGAATGTAAGGACTGGGTTCAGGGTATTTCCTAGTCGGGCACACCCGACTAGAGCACTCTTGTTATACATACTATATTGTACAAGAGATGAATGGTGGGGTGTCTTCCGCCTCAGCCACCTCAACTGGGCCAAGTGAGAGAGAAACAAAAACAATAAGACGAAGAAAAAAGTGAAGCATTTCACGAAATTCACTTTTAATTTTAATAATCGACTCGCAGCGGTTTCACAGAGCACCCATTATCCTAATGAGTTCGACTCTCTGTGTGTGAGATATACATTTAATGGGCGACACATTAGCGCCAAATATTTCGATTCCATATTCACATTTATATATATGCGACTTTTTGTCTTGTGTGCCTGACCTTTCAATAAAAAAATGTCGAGGCCGTCCAAGGAATTCGCTTATGGTTGCCATTGGACCTCCGAATCCATTGAGACACACACGTAAATTGGCCAAACACGCAAGTTGAATAGCTTTTAGGCCAAAACCAAAAAAAAAACATGAAAAACGGACAATTTGCAGCGTTTTTTGTAGGTCAACTGTTGAAGGTCTTTCGATTCTCTGGAGTAGCTTGTATAAGTGTTAGGTTATATTTATTGCATCATTTTTAAAAATATATTTCTTACGCTGGCAAGGATAAAACAATTTATAAACAGATGTCTCAACAACTTTAAACATTTTTTATCGATAACTTTTCAAAGTTTAGTAGCTATAAAAAATTTATTCAATCGATAAATTTGCTATAGTGATTGAAAAGTTATCGATAAAAAATGTTTAAAGTTGTTGAAGTTTAGTAGCTATAAAAAATTTATTCAATCGATAAATTTGCTATAGTGATATAAATATATAATAATTCTAAGAAAAATGTCCTAAGAAATGCGAACAAATTTCCCCACCGATCAATGATTTAATCAACTTGCGGCTACGATAGTTCTCTATTCTATTTGTAAGCCTCAATACACCTGATTGGTATACCTTATACAGCCTATTAGAGTATCCAATATCCTATTATGCCCAAACCGACAATGTTACCTTGGGGCACACGCCCCGCACACACAGTATTTTGCATGTTGATCAAATGGGAAAGAAAAACCACAAGAAATAGCTTCGCGTGCGAGTTCGTATCATATATCCATAAATAATAACCCATCCTAACTCATGCCCGTATCAACTCAACGCCATATTCGCAATTAAATAAACACTATTTGCATTGCGTTGAAAGGCGCTGATTAAAAATCAGAAAAAAATGTAAAAATAGGCGCAGTCCAATTAATATCCATGACTTGCTGGGCAAATATATCATATATATATATATATATATATAGCATATTTCCATTCATATAAAATGCGAAATGCTACCAATTTATATATATTTTACAGCAATATTGCCTCTGAAGATATATGTGTAATGCTTACCAATTGTAAGGTTTGATTAAAAACTGTCTGTTATCAGACAAAGCAAGTGACTGACTGACTGTTTGTACCCATTGAATTGATAAGGTTTGCACCCACAGACATACATGCTTCTTGTCTATTGTTTATATGGCAACTTTATAACTTGGTTGGGCTTTAATTTTTGGTTCGTCTGTTTTTGTATTTTTGGTTTGAACTCAGAACTGCACAAACTTTTTATAGTCAGCGCTTTATCAATTTCTCAGAAGCCAAACAGCCTTCAGAATGTCACACATTAAATAGTTGCTCTAGCCCCTTCACTCCCTTTCGTCTATCGTACTCCCTCTGAATGTTTAGACCGGAACGACGAACCCACGCGATATGCCAACTTTAAGAAACGGTTTCCGATCTTTTGATTGTTGCCCTGATTTCGTATAGAGTTTTACGCTGGAATTGCTGAAATTCTTTTGTATGTTTTATTTAATATTGTGTTGTTGCTGCTGTTTTGCTTCATGCTTTGCTGAACTTGTTGCTGGAACAGTTGCTTCAATGGGGTAACCTCTGCTGCTCAGTTCTAGTTAGCTGGCATTGTTTTGGTTTTTTTTTTTGGAGTACGTGCTATGTGAGTTGGGAATGCTGTGATTGCTGGCTCGATTGCGATTTGACTGCGTTTTTCTTTAACTTTAAGCAATACGGGATTCTCGATTAGAAGTCTGATCCATTGCGCTGCATTCGAAGTGTTCAAAGTCCAAATACGCTTCAGCTTAAGTGTATACTTATATTTTCTGCAAATCAAACAGTAATCTTTAGTTGAACTAAATCATATCACACTACTAAAGGCATATGATATTGGTTGTTATTATGTTTGTTTTAGGTCATTATACTCTTTTCGAAGAAAATAGTATATTAAGTGTATGCTGAAGTTTTTAACACATAGAAGGAAGCGTCGGAGAACCCCAAAAGTAACTGCCAGTATGCTTAGAATGACAAAACAAATTGATCTAGCCATGTCCGTCTGTCTGTCTGTCTGTATGTATGCAAACTAGTCCCTCAGTTTTTGAGCTATCGTGATCAAACTTTGCACATAGACTTATTATTTAAAGGGACAGCACATTGGTCGGAGCGGCGGATCGGACCACTATATATATCTTATAGCTGCCATACAACTGGAAATAAATTTAATATTTCACTAGAAAATTTAAATTTATATGATATCAATTTTCACAGCTAATGAAAGTGCTGCAGTTGGCAGAGTGAAAATTGTCGAAAGGTTCGAAAAGAGTATAAAATCTTCGGCACGCCGAAGATAAACCTTCCCCACTTGTTTTCATATACAAAACACTTTGAGCTATCCAATTTCAAAAACTTTAAAAGCACTGGAAAGTTTCTTATGATCTTAGTACTATCACTGATAAGTTTATACAAGTAGGTTTGATTTAAACTCACAACTGACTCACATTGCTACAAATTAACTTTATAAATATATGTATATTTTTACACATGTAAAGCTTTTGAAGTAGATGCAAGCTTCTATTAAGTTTACGCAAAGCTTTCAGTTCTTTAAACTATCCACAATTTGACAAGGTTCTGCTCCAACATTAAGCTCAAATACATATTCCCCCATTTTTGCTGGTGCGTATTTCACTTAGTTTACGGGCATCTCTTTCACCTCTTAAGCGATGCTATCGAGCATATCAGCATAAACTGCATTTTCCTAGATACAACCCTACAACTGTTTCGCTTTGCTGCCTGCAATGATAATGATGATGGTGATGATGATGATGATCATTATCATCGTCAAGTAGCTGATGTTTTTTTATGCTAATATTCGTTGATGATGATGCTGCTGAAAAGTGCCTGCCTGCCGAAAAAAAGGTGGATTTTGTAAGCGCTACGCACATGTGCGATATTTCATGCAACATGGCAACTTAACAACAAACTGTTGCAAGCGCTTCCGGAAGCTGCCACACGTTGCCCATGATGCGCAGTTGTATGTTGTTGTTGCTGCTGCTATTGTTGTTGCATTTATTGAAGCGCAACAGCTACAACGTTGCGCTGAATGCAACATTTGTCGACTCTTGCCGTTGGTATTTTGTGTGTGTTGTTTTTGTTTCTTCTTTTTTGTTGTCTTGTGTCGATTATGCGATTGTGTCCAAAAAAAAAAAACAAAAAACATGTGCCGCCGCTGTGGGTGAAAATTAGCAATCACCCACCACCGCCGCTTGACTCTTGCATATTTTTTGCATGTTTAATGAGCTGCCTCGCAAATTTATTGCGGCAAATTGACGCAGCCGTTGACAGGAACAGGAAAAGCGACGACGCCATGAAAAGTGAAAATGCGAATCACTGTTACATCTAGTTTAAGTAGCCAAGTAGCCATGCAGCCAAGCAACCCGACTGCCTGCCCGTTTCTCTTTCATCCATCTCTTGCTATTGTGTGCTAAATACGCTTCCTGTCATCACACACACAGACACAGACTCATTACTCATACGCACTGTTAACCCGCCAACTGCAAGTGCAACTGCCACAGCTATCATCCGAAGTGTCTCGTGTGCGTGTGTGTGTGTGTGTGTGTGTGTTGCATGTAATGAGCAGCGATTGGTTTTGAGGCACTTGACTTGATCACATGGCTAAATTAATTAAAATATACACCATTCGCCATTCGGCGAGAAAAGCGAAAAGCGAAAAGCTACAAAAAACCCGCTGTGCGTTGCTGATTAAAGTGAGCGGCAAATGCAATTTGCTAACCCAAGCCTCGTCTTCTTCTTCTGTCTCTTACTTTCGTCTTAACCAGCACGAACTGGAATTGTGGAGAACGTTGCAAGTACGCTGCATAACAAGAAATTACTCCAATATGCATGAGTCCACAGTTTGTTGCATGTCTAGTTTGGGTATTCTTACTCAATATTATGAATAGGATTTGTTGTTCAATTTCAGGTTTTGTTGTTCATTAACTTTGCATTCTATTCAGTTGTTATGTTAATAGTAAGTTATGTTATAGTATATAGCAAATGTAATCTAACAAAAACTGAACGGTCCCGTTTAAATAACCCTTTAATATCAATTATAATAATATTTACAATATATTAGATCTAATAATATACATAAGAAAACTATCGCCGAACTATAAACCCCACTCATGCTCTCTTTCTTGCTCTGATCTTATAGGCATGCTTCTGGGTGCAGGTAATCGATGAGCTGCGGCGTGGAGTACGTCTCAAGAAGCGCAACTACGAGCGGACGCCCATCGAATACGAACTGACGCCCTATGAGATACTTATGGGCGATATACGCGCCAAGTGAGTAACCACAAAAGCAAAAACAGCAGTCACCACTGCACGATACTCTGTTCGGAGTGAAAAAGAAACTATCAATCTAAACTAAAACTGATTTTGATTACACTTTTTAGGAGATATTTTAAAAAATTCAAGATTTTTGGATGCAAGTCATAAAAATATGTTTAGTTTCATTTGTATTTAATTATATTGTTAGATATGCTTCAACTTGAGTCTCATAAGTGTGCGAGACTTATACACATATATATATATATATATATATATTTAATGTCAACTCTTAACGATATACTCTTAGTTACTGGTTAGCAGAGTATCAACCGCAGCACAGTCAACTAATCAAAAAAAAAAAGAACTGACAAACCACACGAATTTCTCTTTCTTTTCGTTGGACCACAGAAAGTACCAATTGCGCAAGGTGATGGTGAATGGCGATATTCCGCCTCGCGTCAAGAAGGATGCCCATGCGATGATCTTGGAGTTCATTAGGTCACGGCCGCCATTAAAGAAGGTGTGTGTTGCGTTCCCAATTCCCAACTCAAATACCAAAACGAATACCTAAAACTATCAATCCAATCGTCCATTGCTCCATGCTCAACTTCATGCATTCATTGTCACTGGCTCTTTCTATCGCTCTATTTGTGCAATTCTTCGTTGGATAATATGTATTTTGACCCAAATAAAATAATTGAATTATTGTTAATTTGTTTCGTTGTTGTTTTGGCATAAAAAGAATTGAATGTTTGCTTAAAATTATTAATTCATTCATTTTGTTTAGGCCTCGGAACGTCAGCTGGGCCCACCAATGAAGTGCACCCCTTCACTTCGGGAACAGCTAATGGAGTCCATACGCCAGGGCAAGGAGCTGAAGCAAATAACGCCACCAGTGCCGACCCTGAAGGAAAAATGTAAGTGCAATTAGCATTAAATATTTTAAAGGTTAAACACAAATGCTGTCAACAACAGAGTTCATAATGGCAAAAATCATGCAAAATCCCAACCTGTAAGAGTTCAACTTGGAACTTAAGCAACATTATCAAGAAAAAACTGGCAGCTTTGTTAAATTTGAACGGTTCACTCTTCGGCTTTCAGTCACAATAATTAGTTGTTTTAGTCAAATTTGGGAGAAGGAAGTCAATTATATGTCATATGTATGCATCAGAGTAACCACAAGATATATGTAAACTGGTATGCACAATGAAAATAAAAATAAATCAATATCCGGAAGAAAGCAAGATGAAAAGGCATGCCGCCTTTTTTAAATTTCTGGGTTGTATAAAGATAAGATTTCGCAAATCAAATATTTAGCTTGAGAATGTTCTGGTATTTGGATATTCTTTTACAGATTAGAGTTTTTTTTGCTGTAGTTTTTTTAATGCATATATTATTTTTTATGAAATATCCAAAAATCCATCAAATATTCATTTCCCAGTGCTAAGAAACTAAGAAACAGCAGTTTTCTTAGCTAAGCGTTATAGATAATCTACCACTGTGCCCTTTTACACATGCAAATTTGCAACTTTGATCAAAAACCGCCTCTTATCGTATTTGCTGGGTGTGCAAGCCACATTCGCTCTCTCATGTTGTCATCAGCGTTTTCCAAAATTTTAAACGCCAACCGCTCATAAATTGTTGTCATACACATAATGTCTGTCTGTCTGACTATCTGTCTGTCTGTCTGTCTGACTGTCTGTCTGACTGTCTTAGTCTTCTGGGCAAAAAGAGAAAAAACTTGTTAGCCACGAAAAGTTTTCACTGCACTTGTCGGTGCCCCATTGTCCGCCCCTGTCTTAGCTCCGCTCCTCTACACCGCCTTTCTCCCTCTGTCTGTCTGTCTGCCTGTCTGTCTGTCTGTCTATCTGTCTGGCTGTGTTTGTGTTTGCTTGGCCAATTGCCGTTGCTGGCATGCGCATGCCAGCATAGATCAAAAACGGCAACATTTTCCAATCGCCTCTGCTGAAGGAAGCGTGCAGAATTGTGACACACAAAGATAGCGACGACGTTGAAGCGCTTGCAGCAGCAACAGCAGCCGCAGCAGCAGCAGCCGCAGCAGCCGCATCAGCAGCAGCAGCAACAGCCGCAGCCGCAACACGACAACCTCAAAGACGACGACAACAGCGACGACGACAACGATGATGATGACAACGACTCTGACTCTGACTATGACTATGACTCTAGCTGTGGCTTCGACTGCGGCACCGGCGCTATGTTTGTCTGTCTGCTTTGTAAGCTTTTGTTTGTTTGGCTCTGCAAGCCGCTGCATTCGTACGTTTATTTATAGACAGACAACAAACCGTTCGACAGGCGACAAAAGCGCGTGGCTATTAGTTATTGCAAATGTGTGATAAAACAGTGTTGCATACCCACGTGCGCTGCCTAACGATTGACGCTTTTTGTGAGTTAGCCTAAAAGCAGGCAGCAGTTACTATTGCATTGCTCTAGCTTGGAGGCATGCTTTCAACAAGTTTCTCTTTTGATTAACACAGTTTGTGTGGAAGTCTTTATTATAATATAATAGTTATTTGCAATAGTTGTTTGACCAAAACAAGAAAAATACTTGACTATAGGTTCATTTAACGTATTTCATTATGATATATAAATCATCAAAAGTAAATCTTTAATTTCATAACGAAATTTGGTATCTCTACTCAACTCTATTTCATTCAACAACAAGCTATCAATTTAGTAACATTAAACCATAGAACTGCCACTTTTATAAAGCTCGTATGGCGCATAAAAAGCAATTTCAATTATCGTTAAAGACACTGTTTAAAAATAGCTTAAATGTGCATCAGCGCCCCCATTCACTTTCATTAGCCAGCTAAAAACTTTTTCAATAATCTAACGCACAGCTTTACGCATTCAACTTCAGTTGTGTTCTCTTCGTCTCCCTTAAAAACGACGTCACCAAAAGCCGCTGCTCATCTAAACTAATGACGTAACAGCAACAACAACAACAAGCACAATAAAACAGCGGCTTGTCGCTTTCAAATGTTAAATGTCAAAACAAAACAAAGCGTGTGCGCTCTCTTGCTCTTTGTGAATCGTTGCCTCTACCAAGAGCGCGCTCTCACACCCGCTCTCTCTCTCTCTGTGAATTGTTCGCTCTTTGCGCGACGCAGGCGCTTAGCGCACGAAGCTTTCCGAGCTTGAGCATATGCGTGGCTGAGACAGCGTCGACAGTTTCGTGTTAAGCTTCTGCGGTGTCGCTACGTCTGGTGGCTGTTTGTTGTTGCTGACAGCGGGCGACGCGTGGCGCGAGTGAAAATGAAAACGACCTGATTAATGGCTTTAATCGAACATTAAAATGCCTGACACAAAACTAGTATTAAAAGCGCGCAACGCTGCCAAACGGCTGGCAGTCAGTCAGTTAGTCAATTAGTCAGACGAGAAGCGAGAGCGCACACACACACACCAAAAAATGGGACAATAACTGTCAGCCCTACTACTCTAGTGGGGTTAGTTGCCTGTGCTCGGATCGATAGCCCGAATGCAACCGTGCATGAGTGGAAGAAAAAACCGTAGCAATAAATCCAAATCTAAGAGAAAACAACAAAAGTGCGATTCTCAAGTGTGGTGCGAAACTGGAGCAACTACAACAACAACAACAAAAACAACTCTGACAGGCCGTCAGGGGGGTGTTGGGCGGGGCAGTAGTTGCGGGTTGAGAGTGGCACGGCATGTTGCAATGCAAAATTTAAGCCAACTTTCTTAGCCAAAATACAAAACTAAGCAAGCGAGCAAGCAAGCAGAATGGATGCCAAACAAACGACGCCCAGTGGCAAGCGTTCAACGGCCGCAGCAGTTTTCAAATCGCATCACGTCGTACGCAACGCGGATATCGTTGATGTTGCCAGCGATGCGTCGCTCTACTGCGGCAGCGAAACGGAAATGGAGACAGTTGCCACACGCTCGTTGCAGTTGCAGCAGTTGCAGCAGTCGCTGCAGTCGCTGCCACAGCCGACGCCACGTGCTGCGCCGCGTGCTGCTCCGGTTGTCAATCCGCCAACACCAAAGCCGCGTCAGGCTGTCAAGCCATCAAAAGGTAGCAGCCAAGTTCTTATCGATGCCGCTGCTTGTGCCGCTTTGACCTGGTTTCAATGTGCCTCAAGAGAGACGGACAGCGAGAGGGAGAGAGCACTGGTGGGGGCCAGCTGGAGTTTCCTCAGCGGCCAGCTTAGGCATTTAAGGAAGAACATACTTGGTCGTTGCAAGAAAGTAGCATCTCTTAGTTATTAGAGACAGCGACTAGGGAATTCAACTTTGAGCATAGAAAATATGGCAAGACAAGTTGTAGCCAAACCAAGAAATATGTTTGAAAACTTCCATATGTTCTTTGGGAAGACATCCCAGTATTTCCAACTTGTCGAACTTTGCTAAAACTCAACTTATGTGCAGAAGAAATGTTTTTACCCAATAATTTCAAAGGACAAATGGATTTTCAAATGTAGAATCTTTCATTTTCCAAATCGCAAAATTACAAAATTTGCTCAATTAATGGCAAACTATTTTACTTGTTTCGTGCTTAGATTCATTATAGTAAACTTAATTCCTAATTGATGGAATTACTTTTCTGATTTGTATTTCCAGCTAATTTTTGGCTTATAAGAACTTAACTTTAGGCATTGTTCATAATCTCTTACTTCATTTTTGCATTCTACATTTTTATTGGTTTTATTCTATACATCTAAAATAATACATTTTAGCTATTACTTCTTTATTCTTCCTTAATCATTATTGGTGTAACAAACAATTGTAAATGATCTGCCCAACTGTCCGACATAAATTGATCAAAACTTTAGTTCTAGTTGCTCAAAATCGGACTTTCTAAATAAAAACTGTGCAAAGCTATAAGAAAAACTCTCGGTGGCAACATAAAGTTTTTAAATATAATAACTTACCCGCGTGTTTTACAATAGTCGGATATAGCATGTTGACCCCACATGGAGCTGCTTGAAGCATGAAACATGTACTTCGGGTTAATTTCCCAAGCACTTTTACGAGCATTGCACAAGCGGAAGAAAACGCTTCACGAGTAGAACCATTAAATGCGCCAACTTAACGGTTACTGGAATAATACTCCGTCCAGGCGAGACACTAAAAAAACGTAACAAAAAAACCAAGCCGACAATCAGATGACTGAGTAAAATAAGCAGTAGCAGCTGAAGAGGTTGTCTAATTGTCAAACGAGCGGAGACTAAAGGGTGGCAGGGCACACACTCAGATACCCCTCAGGGGGCAACTTGTGTAACCGACGAGCATGTTGTAATCTAATCAAAGCCGTTGCAGACTCACTTTTTGTTCCCATACCATTAATTCAGTTGATATGACTTTCGCTTGACGCGTTGCTTTCGGTTGCTTTGTTTTTGCAGTTCTTCCAAATTCAACAAACGCGACGCTGTTGGGCTCCCGGCAGCGTCTCATCAAAGTGGATTTCTCAAAGTTGCAGGTGAGTTATCAAACATGCTGCAGCACATGCAACAATCGATTATACAATGCGACCCACTTTTGTCGCTCTTCTTGCTGCAAGCAGGACGACGAGCATATCTTCGATGAATCCAGCATCAGCACCGCTGCCGCCGCACATCTCGCCGAGCTGCATCGCTACTCACAGCCCAAGATGCCGCCATATCCCATCGGTGGCTATATGCTGAGCAGTCAGACGAGACACGATTCTCCGGCGATGCTAATGCGACCGAGACGCACAAGTAAGTATCGATAATACGATATACGATATATGCGATGCATATGATATGCCATTGCAATAATACTATATACTATATATAATGTGCACAAAGTATGAAGGAACAAGTTCGCTGAAACATTAGAAACGCTAAATACTAGGGTTACAATCTGCCTAACCGCAACAAGAAACTTTAGTGGCATCAAGCTAAAGGTTTTTTTAAAATGTCTGCTGTGCTTACTTCACATTATATTTTCTGTATATTTTTATTTCAATAAATAGGGCCTATAAATATTTTGAAAATTCAGAGAAACTGCATAAAGCCTTGGACAATTGAATTTTTGAAATAGCTTAAATAAATAAATAATATATTATGTTTACGATTGAGGCATCTCAAATATGGCATGTAATTTGCTTGATCATGGCTTATAATGATCACTTATAAACAATATTCAATGTTACAGTAACAATATGTTTAAGCTACGACCTGCTTCAAATTTTCTATAGTTATTTGAAGGTCATGACATAATAAAATAATATTAAATAATTGGGCTTTAAGCTTTTCTACTTCGTTTTTTGTGGCACACTTTATGTAATATTTTATTTAAGCTACTATTATATGAAACGCGGGTTTTTATTTTAATTTACAATTTTTATTTCTTACTTTTTTCACACTTTCCCCCCCAAAAAAACAACACACAAAAATTACTTTGTAAAGGTATTTGATTGTTTGTTTAATTATGGCCTATTTATTGATATGAACACAAATACCACTAATTAATTTGTTTTTATGATTTTGTTAACAAAATCAAATGTATTATGTTTTGCCAAACGCACTAAGAACAAAAGAGAACCGACTTCAGAAAATATATATACATAGAAGGTTGCAAGACAGTTGGTGTGGGAGCAGGCTGATGACAATTGATGCTGGTTATGGATATGCACACACACACACACACACACAATAAGAAGAAAGAAAATCTCGAAATATTTGTAAAAAAAAATATAAATAAAATTAAACAAAAAACTTAGATATAAACAAGTTGTATGCATGGCAAACTTTTTTTGTTTCAATGTTCAAACTAACTTTTTGGTTGTAGTGCTTTAACTTAAAATCAATATAATTTTAATTATTATATATTCTAAAAATGCCAACAAAATACGCTTAAAATTAAAAAAAAAACACAAATTCCAAAAAAAAAAAAATACGAACAAAACAAAATCCTTGCAATTGCTGCCTTAAACTATGCAACACGTTTTTTGTTTGCTGGCCAGAGGAGCCACCGCAGCAGCAGCAGCAGCAGCAACAACAACAGCAGCAGCAGCAAGCACAAGCCTGTACACAGGACGAAAATCGCAGATTCTTCGATAATGCCTTGGAATGTAAATATGCGAGAAAACTAAAGACTTTTCTGCTTGCATCGCACACACATTCGTTACATTCGATAGGGTATCAGTTCCGATAAATCCATTTAGCGATACTCATTCAAATAATGAAAATATACATTCATATGTGCACTTTGTCAAAGTGTAATCAGTTTTGAATCGAAAACATAACTCACATACCAAATTTCATTGTGTATTGTCTGCGCATATCTTCATCAAATATTGGCAAAAAAAAATTACATTTTCTGTTTATGTCAGAGTTAACAAATCAGTTTCTTAATATTACATATATATATATATGGTCAGTTCAAAAATCAACAATGCTTTTGGTCCAATTTAAAATTTTCAATGATTGTAATATTTATATCTTTACTTTACAACAGTTTTTAAATGTATTTAACAAACAAATTGCAATATAGCAACATTTAAATTGGTTTTTGCTGATGAATTTCACTTCATTTCACAATCAACAATTTCGCTATAGAAAGAACGAAAAACTTCGATGTGATATCTCTAACCATTTGAAATCTGTTATGAATGCACCTACAATTCGTAATCACATATTTAACTAAATATGTAATGAGCTTTTAACCTTTGGAGTAGTCCACATATACATACATACATATTTGTAAAGGTCAAACATATACATACACATACACACATACTGTCGCACCTCTCTCTATCCCTCTCTCTCTCTCTCCCTTTACTCGCCCGCTTGCTTGCTGTGCAACTTTGTCCTCGTTATCGTTTGTTCCACTTCTTATGCTTATTGACATACTACATTTAACGCATACGCAGTGTTGACTGACCTTCAATGGCGCATCATCACAATGCTAATGACATCTCCTTCACGTTTTTCCTACCATCCTTTCTGCAGCCTACGACCTGGCCACACAGAGCGATTCGCAGCGAGCTTCGTTGCGTCGTCACACGATTGTGGGCTGTCAGAGCAACCTGGATGAGACGCACTCGATGCCGCCCACGCGTCCCGAGTCGCGTCAATCGGATGACGTCAGCGAGGTGAGTAACAGCTACCTGCAGTTGTATCTAGTGACGCATCCATTAACATTTACTGTTCCACCCTCAGTTGCTGAAGCAGTCGCCGGAGGTGGCGCAGTCGCTGGAACACCAGCAGCAGCAGCAGCAGCCAGCGTCTGGAGCTGGCGAGACGGCGTCGCATTCAACATCCTCGCTTGGGCCATGGAACAAGTCCTTTATGGACAAACAGACCTGGATGGAACGTGGTGATGATCGTCTGTCTGTCACACTGGCGGAAATCGTTCACATACGTTCCGTCATGACAAAGGCCGAGCTGGAGAGCCTGCCCATGGATGTGCGCGTCAAGGAGGATGTTGAAAAGCGTCGCGTCTGCTTCCTGTGCCTGCGCACACGCTTCTCCTTCTTCGGGCCATCGGGCATCCAGTGCAAACTGTGCCAGCGCACTGTCTGCGCCAAGTGCTACACCAAGATGCGCATACCCTCGGAGCATTTTCGCAATGTGCCCCTCGTGCTGATCTCACCCTCGCTGCTGTCCAGTCCGGCCAGCTCGAGCACGCCATCGCCATCGCATCATGCTGCGCACCACTCCGCGCACTCCTCATCCACGGGCAACATCATGGACGATCAGTTCCCCAAGTCACTGATCGAACGTCTCCTGCGTTCCGAGTCAGATCGCAAGGTGAGTCCAAACATATCTAACAGCTTAACGTACTAGTTAAGTAATCGTGTTATTCTCTTTACTCCTCACAGACTCGCAGCACGGTGGGCAGTGCACCCTCATCGCCCAAGCACCAAAGATCAAACATGAGCACGCCGGGCATCAGTGTTGGCCCCGGATCCGCTGCCGCCGCTGCAGCCGCTGGCCAGGCCGTGGAGGCGCTGCACGATCAGGCATCCATGTCGGCCTCCTACTCGGCAGCGATGCGGCCATCCGGCGTGCATCAGTACCAGCAGAAGCAGCAGCACTACAACAACGCCATGTCGCGCAGCATGGAGGGACCGCGCAGTCTGCCAGTGCAGAGTCCGGCGTATCGGCCGCTGTCCAACAGCAGCACACTAGAGCGCAAGTGAGTCACATGGCATTTGGCAAACCAAACCAAAGACAGTTGCTAATCTGCCTTGCCTAATCTCTCTCTAGATCCCGCTTCTCTCGCGGCTTTGCGCTATTCTCGTCGGGCAGCCATTTGGCACAGACGCAGCAGGATCAGAAGGAGAATCTGCGCGGCGAACAGGTGACCGTGTGCAATGATTGCCAGGGTCTGGTCAACGAGATCACCAGCTCCGTGAAGCAAAAACGCAGCTCGGCACGCAATCGGACGATACAGAATCTCACGCTGGACCTAACACCTGTCTGGAAATAAAAACAAAAACTATAGAAACATATTTTTTTTGATTGACTGTTGTATACATAAGATTGAGAGGAGCAAAGAGCAAAGTTAGAGAGTTAGAGAGAGAGAGAACTTATAGAGAGTAGGTTAGAGCGAGCGCCTGGAGATCGTTGTAAATCATTAGATCGTGTTAGGCTAGTGATAAGTAAGAAACCATAGCAAAACGAAACAAAAAACGCAACGCTGTATATTTCTTCTTCCGACTAGAGAGACTAGCTTGAGCGCGCACCCCACCATAAGAATAAATTCGTAAATACTATACTGAACTACATATACATACATACATACATACATATAGACATAGGTAATGAAAAAAGCGTGCGATATGTGTTAATCGATTTGATGCCGTTGTTTCTAATTGTTTAATTTATGTATAAATGTTGATTAAGTCTTGTCTAACTCGTATCTATGGATGACAAGTGCACACAACCTAAAAAACAAACCACACCCGAACAATACAATATATATATACTACATATAATATAAATATAACGACATTAGCAGATACAAATATATATATATATATAGGTTATCATTACTCAAATCCAAAGCACTCCACAGCTTATGCCTTCGATTTTGCATAAGCCTTAACGATTGAATCCTTAAGTTGCTAATAGACAAAATTAATGAAATACTGTTGTATATTATGTGCTTGCACAGATCTTTTTTGTTTCGTTTTTTTCATGTAGAACTGGAAAAAAAATAGTTTGGTCTTTTTTTCATTTAAGTACCCCGACTCCTTCAAACCACTATTCTCATATTCCATACAACACTATATATAAATAATTATAAATTGATTAGTTTAAATATAAATTTAATTTTACAACTAATTGCAATTATAGTTAAATTATAAAATGAAAACAAAAACAAATTTTGACAATTTTATGTTTCTTATTTTTTTGCGTATTGATTGTAATTTGTAAACGCATTTAATAATTGTAATTTATGAAGTTTATATTAATTTTTATTGATTTTAAGTTGAATTGTCTGTTTGTATATTGATATTGCGATCATTTAACAATAAAAACACACACACACACAACACACAAAAAAGAACGAAAACACACAAAACAGCAATACAAATAAAAACTACTAAAAGATAACATACTTTCATTTCTATATTACTTTGGATATTTATTATGCTTGTGAGCGAGAGGCATTTAATTTATTGTTTAAATGTCTGTCAATGTTTTACTAACTGGCAGGTGTGCAGGTAAAGCTAATTGTGGTATACTTTTGTTAGTTTTCGATGTGTGTTATACCTTTTTTCCCACATTTTGTGTACATGAAAAATTTCAAACCGCTAATAATGTGGATTCACTCATAAAGCTACACTGAAGAAAGTTGCAGAAAATGCCCGTACATCAAGTTTGACAATTTTTTAATGTATGTTCATAAAGAAAACGTATTTTTTCGCCATGGCAAAAAAAAACATAATCTTGCGCTTGTGACTTCCCATTAATTTGAATAAATAAGATATATCTCGTTTTAAGTCATTCCAGATGTCGGATGAACAAATGTTAGGGTAATGTTAGCTAACATATTCTAGTTTTATCATATGCTTGCAGACGCAATAATCCCTTGACTTATTTTGTTGTTCGCTGACGTCAACATTGTTTTTCAAACTTTGAAGTGGACGACTTTTGTTTCGTCTATAGTGATATATATAAGTCCCATTGTTGTCGACTATACAAGTATACAAATACAAGTCCACATGCATATATATACAATATAGATTACAAACTGATTTTTATTTTTAAGTTCTTGAAGCAAACAAAAATCATATACATATGTTCAGTAATTAAAATAAATTAGAGTTCCTCTCATATTATGTAAATTATACATACTTCCCGCGAGATATTTGGATCTCAGACTTATGTATGCTTAATGTTACTGGAAAACTAGTAATAGTAGCAATTGGATGTCACAAAATTTAGGTTGCTTAAAGCTAACAACTAGAACTAACATTTTCATTTTTGCTGTTGAGTCGTTAAAATCGCTACTCCGAGCGCTGCTTCTTGTTGTGGCTGCGATTGTCGTGTCCGCCGTGACGCTTACGACCAAAGCGCTTGTTGTTCTTGCCACGTGAGAAGTCTCGACGCTTCTTCATGAATTCAATGGCCTTGTCCAGGAACTCTTTCTCCTCTTCTTCGTTGGCCTTGCGCAGGGTGAGGGAGACTTCATCGTTGAACTTCAGCTGTAAAATGGAAAACTGAATAAGTAATCAAAATAAGACTGTGTAGTTGAGAGGGTTCACCTTAGCATCCTCCACTTTGGCAATGTATTTCTCTGCCGCATCCGCCTCTGTGAGACGAACAGAGCCCTTGGTGTCACCCTTGTTGAACTCAATGTAGGCAATGTCAAAGTCCTTGACCTTTTCAAATGCCTCGCGTATTTCCTCGCGTGTGACGGTGTCTGGAGCACCCTCGAACACAACAATTGCGTTCTTGGGCAGCTCGATTTCAGGTTCAGCTTTGGCCTCCTTCTTGTTCTTGCGCTTCTCGTTCTTCTTCTGGTACTCGTCCTGTTTCTCCTTCAAATAATCAACTTGCCACTTGCGCAGCAGCTCGCGCTCCTTGTAGACGATCTTGTCTTTCTCAATGAAATCTTTAGCTTGTTCCTTTTTTTCGAATGTTACGAAAATGCTGCCCTTGAATTTGTACGACTTGCTGGGTTTGTCATAATGCTTGCGCATTGTCACATTGACCACCTTCTCGTAGGTGCTGACAAAATCGAGAATCTCGGCCATCAGGGAATCCAGCGGGAAACCCTTGGCGTAAGCGGTGCGCTCCTGAATCTCCTTGCGGCGCTCCTCATTGTGCTCGGGAATGGGACGCTCAGAGTGACGACGCAGGCTCAGCTTATCCTCGCTGATCTCGACCAGGCCTTCCTCCGATTTGTTAAGCGCCTGCAGGATCTCATCCACGTCTGTGGTGAGCGATGCCAAACGTTTGAATGTGACCAGCACCGAGAGCGGCACCCAGCCCCCCTCGTTCTTAGTTATCTGCTCGCTGAGGAACTTGTCGCGATGCAGATTGGCATCTCCAAAGTAGTACTCAACCTGGCGAATAATCGCACGCTCCTGTTTGCTGTATTCCTCGGCAGCGGGAGCCGCCGATTCCTCTTTCTTTGCATCGCCGTTTTTGCCGGCTGCGGATTCGACTGCCTCATCAACCTTTTCCGCCTCCTTCACGTCGGCGACGACCTCGGTATTTTTAGCTTCTGCAACATCGGCCATTATATTTTATTTTCTTTAAATTAATTTAACTTTTCTCGAGAAGAAAATAAAATTAAACGTGCTGCGATGCTAAACACGTGTGCGTCAAGCGGCAAGAGAGCTGTCAAACAATCGATTGCCCTATCGATAGCTTGCATGAGACCCCAGCAACAGTAAAAGGTATCGATAGTAATAAGCGCTTCCCATATCGAACAATGCTGCAAATGCAATGTTATGCTTCTGTTATTTTTGCTTTAAATTTTAATTTATATTTTTTCTTTTGTTAAAATCGTTTAGATTTATTCAATTAATAATAAAAAGAGACAGTCAAGAATTTACGTAAATGGATTTATTTTGACGATTATTAATAAATATTATGTGATATATTTTAACCACTTATCAATATACCAATAAAAAAAATTATTTACATACATATATAGATTTTTGCATGATTATCTGAAATCTAAATTTTCGCATATTTTAGATCTAGTTTTTTCATGGAAATGCGCTCCTTTGATTCCATTTTGAGACGCTCCAAACGTTCGTTGGACTGGATCTCAAAGAATCTTAGCTCCAATTCCCTTTCACGCAGGCGTAGATCCATTAATTTGAAGTCCTGCTCAGACAATGCGTTATCTTGCGGAACAGCTATCACAGGATCAACAAGTATGCCGACATCTCCCGCGTGTTGTTCAGCTTCAGTTATCATGGGAGCGGATGAAGTCACAGTCTCGTTCACAATGGAATCTTGGAGGCATGGACTGTTGTTCTGCAATGGTGTGACTTCGTTTTGCGATTCTGTGATCTCTGGTTGAGCAGAAACCTTGATTGGTGGTTGTACTTCAATGCTTTTGTTTTCTTCTTTAACAAAAATTGGTTTAAGGACATTTGCGGCTGGAGCCTTGGCATCAGTTGATTTGGGCAGCTGCACCATCACTATGTTGGAAGCCGACGAGCATTCGGAGAAATCATCATCCATGTCGGATAGCATCATCTCTAGATGTCCCGTCTTACTCGAGCTAAGTGATCGTCCATTGGTTGGGCCACAAATTGTGTTCCTTCGTTCTTTTGGAGCGTTCTTCAATACTAGCTCGTGCAACTGCCAGTAATGGGGGCTGATTTTGAGCACTTCTTCCATGGGAAACTTGCGAGAGCAAGTCAACATTTCTTTCGCCTTTTGGTAGCCCTTAAACATATTGTACACTTTACAGCGCACCAACGTGTAATGCATATTTAGGCGTAGTTCTCGAGTCATCTTCTTGTAATAAGCCACTTTTGGCTTAGAAAAGGGATTGCGTCGAATGTAGTCCAGAATATTCTCGCACTCTCTGGAGCTCCATGTGCGACGGTAGTTTGACTTTGCTGGCATGTTTAGACAATGTATGCGCTTCAACGCTTGCCACTTGACTGATAGTTTACTTGCCACACATATGCATATGTATATCTGCTTGCGTGTTACTCTCGTTACCCGTGCATGGTTATTTATGGTGACCACAGCTGTATTTCAGTAATATATACCAGGTATTTACGCACACAAATCCTATGAGGCAGGACCTTGGTAAAAAAACCCACTGCAACATCTATTGCAATTCACATTGTTATGATTATTAACAACATAGATATCTAGATGCGATTTTACCTGAAATTTTCGGGAATATCTATCCTAATGATCACTTGTGTAACATAAATTTACAAATCATTAATAATGCCTCCTACCGCTACAAGCAGAGAAAGTTTACAAGTAATGGACGAATATCGATAAGTGTGATAACAAACTATTGGAACTTATCCTTGCTGTAAGTTATGTCATACATCGATATCTTTTACCGCCGGCAAAAAATGCAATGTATAAATCGGAGTCATGAACATTATTCTTAGTTTCAAATATACTGGCGCTACTGCATTTTACCAGATAATCTTCAAGTATGGCCTAGAAAGTCGAATCAAGCGTTCGTGGAGTTTTATCCAACATGCAATCTTTTCATTTGAAATCCGGAAAATATTGTAGGCAATATTGATTGATTTCCCGGCTTAACATTGAATGGACAAAACATCGATTCGTAAAACAATAACATATTTTCCTTATTTTATTAAATCATATTTCCTCGACGAGGCGAAAACGTTGATGCTGCGTCTCCGGAATAACATTGAAAAACTTCTTATAAATGGTTTGATCCTGTCTGCCGGCATAATTGCGCTGAACCCAAGTGTGATCCCAATTGGGATCGATGGTCTCGCAGCTAACGATAACTCTACCGTGCTCCATGGCAAATAAGGTGCCATTGCGTCCAAAGCCCACCTAATGGTCAATTAATCTGATTAACAGTTTATGCACGCAATATTCTCACTTACGTTTAAACCAGGATGAAAGCGCGTTGTCAGCTGCGTGGCCAGAATGGTGCCATGGGAAACGTAGTGGCCGTCAAGCACTCGCCATCCACGATGTTTTGGACGCGGATGGCCCTTCTTGTTGCGCGTGCTGCCGCCGGTTTTCTTGCTGGCATTTCGTATCGTTGCTGGGCGGTTAATGACAAAGGTCAGGCTGTTTTCTTAATGCGACAGACGGGAACTTACTCAGGAGTGGTTGATCCACCTTAAGACACTGAAGGGACAGCTTTTGCATTATAGTAAACGACATTTCAATTTGTTGTGCGTTTCGCTTAACTTTTTATGCAACTTAATAGCAGTGTGACCGCAATACTTTATCGAGCAAGTGCCCAGAGATTTAATTGTATACATACATATCTCTAAGTTGTGGAAATTGGTATAATTTTCCTTTAGAATTCGGTCACACTGGTAAGGCACATAGAATTGGCAATCAACAGCTTTTTTAAATTATGTATATTTGCTTAGTGAGGCTAGTGAATAATAAACCACAATCCCACCTGCAGCGATGGATGACACAGCCCTTCGCCATAAGATACGCGAATATGCAAAACAACAACGCAAAGACTTACGCACAGATACAACAGATGCTTTGCGCTTCGGCTTGGGCCAAATCAAGGATGAAATTCGCGAATTGGACAACCTGGGCATCGATGATGTGAAGGGCATGGCCGTGCGCATTAAGCGACGTAAGCACGCCACCGGGGAGGACATGTACCGCCTTAGCCACGCCTTCTTGCAGGGCAATGCAAACATCAAAGCCTTTGCTGAAACTCCGGGCGCAACTCAAGTGATAATCAAAGAGTTGACAGGTAGTTCGGCGTAGTTCACGCAAATTTAATCTTTTTATGTATATTTGCTCATGCCTTCATCCCAGGTACGGACGTGCAACGTCAAATTGAAGCCGCCGAATGCTTGTGCAACTTTTCGTTGGGCGAAGCGTATGTTTGCGAGAAGATCACAACGATGGCAGGCAGCTATCTGGTTACCTTTTTGGATAGCCAGGAGCCGCGCTTGAAGCGTAGCTGCCTCTGGACATTGTCGAACATTGTGGCCACATGCAAAAATTCCGCTAAAATGCTGATGCAAATGCAATTGGCAAGCAAGTTGTGGAAGATTTACACGAAACATCCAAATCATTTCAATGGCTATCACGAAGATGCCGGCATGTGCTTGTATTTGTTGGCCACTGAGGCTGCCTCTGAAATTACCGTCGAGGATCGCCAGTACATTGCCAAGCGTCTACATAAAAAGCAGCCAACAGATCCCGCTGCCGTCTACTATATGTATCTGGTGTCCCAGTTTGATGTTTGCTGTCTGGAAAAACATTTGTGTGCACCACACTTTCAGCATTTGTATAATTTCTTTTTGGCCAATCTGAATTCGGATTATAACGCGCCAATCGACAGACTACGCACCGCCTATGGCGTGCGTGTGCTCATCAACATTTTTAAGGCACTTAAACTTTGCGGCCAGTTGGACTTTCAACCGGAACAGCTTGTGAACGCATTGAACCAACTGTTTGCCATACGGATTGGCTGTCTAACCCTGGATGTATTGCAGCTGGTTAAAAATATAATAGAATCGGAACAGATGGACAACGATCTTCTGATAGAACAGCTTCGCGTCTATGCTTGATCAGTTGAAACTTTATTAATATATACAAAACATGTTTATGGAGTTTGTTTTTGATATTAACCACTGAAGTTTTTTGTCTTTGGTGTATTTTACGACTGCAAATTTGTGACTCGAAGTTAGTCTGTAGCTTGCAGCCGGGAACCAAAACCATTATACTATTGTTCCTTTGAAAATAACATTAGTATATACAAATAAACGCCATAATCTTAGTATTGGATTATACAATTAGTGAATTTTGATTTAATGGTCTCTACTAATTATTTATAGCATGACATGAGTTTTATTCGACTTTATATTGATTATATAAATATAAAAATGTTTTATAAATACTTTGAAGTTGCACCCGGGCAGTATGTGATTACATAGAACGCTGGTATTATGTACATATACATAAACGATCGGCGATAGCCACGACATAAAATGTTAAAAAATAATGCACAGTTGCCTTTTCAGACTTAAATATGATAAGTATGGAATAAAATGAATATTAACTAAAATAAATTAAATATCATCCTCGAAGAGAGCGATTATGCGACGCCGTTGGGCGTCTTCGTCTTTGGCGTTGCCGGCATTGCTTTGGCTATTGTGATGCATAACATTGTGGATCTCCAGTTCGCTGACGGAGTCGAATACCAAATTGCATTGACTGCAACGCGCTGCAGAGAAAGGCAGCAAGGTGGCACTTGTGGGCGTAGCTGGCACCGATATGGGCAAAGCTACTGTCACTGGCGACTGCTCTTGTGGCGTCACAACGGCGCGTTGCAGCTTCTCCAGAAATGTGGCACGTGCGCGCTCCTCATGTAGCAACGGTGCAGCTGCAGAAGCAGCCGCTGGAGCTGTGCACCTTATGGGTATGGGCTTCTTAACCACTAGATTGGGCGCATTTTGTGAGTTGCGACTCTCGGATCGCTCAATCGCATACAATACATTGTTTTCAACTGTTATTGGAGTGTTCGAGCCGCTATTGAACTTCAGCAGAGTGTTGCCAAAGAGATCATCTTCATTCGCGGGGGACATGAAACGTTCCCATTGGTTTGCGTCCTTTGCTGCGATTTCGGGTACTGCCTCCGCTGTTTTCTGCGTGCTGCCGTTAGTAATTTTACTTTGACTCAGTTTGTCAGCCAGCTGCGTGTCTATGGAATGTTCCTGCAACCAGGTGCAGGTCTTGTGCAACGCAAATATCATGCGCCTGATGAACTCGTGTGGTGAGACCATCTTCTGCCGCTTAATCTCCACCAGTTTGGTCACCTCAGCCACAAAGCTGACAAACTGAAATTCCACACAATTGTCCAAATGCAATTGATGCGAGTCCTCGTGCATAAAGCGTTTGGAACACGCCGAACACTTGCGCTCCTTCCACATGGGCTCCGGTATGTTCACTTTGATGTCCCTCAACTGAGCCTGCTCCATGGGATCATCCTCCTCGAAATTGGTCTCACTGTAGTTGTAGCAATTCTTGTGCTTGCGAGACAGCGCATTCTCCTCATTGTCATCGCTGGAGGTAACAGCTGCGTAGTCCTCGTCCTCGCCAGTGCCGTTGCCGCTGCCACTGCCACCGCTCGTCGACGGCAGCTCTACCTTGGCCGCTTCCTGTTGAGATTTTTGATCATTGATTATGTACTTATATTGTTAGCAACACAGTTCTTTTCAAAATCTAGACGGGGTGGTTAATCCACCCCAACTATATGATTGCAAGGGTATTGCATCTCTTTTCCTGCTTTTTAAATATAAATTACCTGCGCTGCATTTCGATGCTTATCAAATAATACGTTTAAGTAGCGTGTACGTTGTTCGTTGTTGCCGCCTTGTTGCGGCGCAGTCTGATTTAGCAGTTGCTTGTGCACTTTGTCCGTTCTCTCCGGGTTGGCGCTGTTGTTGTTCAGCAGCAGATTGTGCACCGGTCGCTGCTCCACATAGCTCAGCTGTCCGGCCGTAACGAGGGCGCTCTCTTTGTCCTCTTTCTTTATGCCGGTTCTCTGCTGGTACAGGTCGACAAGCTTGAGGCTGAGTGCATTTTTAATGCACTGTTCGCGGAATGTTACGGCGTGCTTTAAGTACGATATGCACAGTGCACAAATGTACAATGGCAGTCCATCATCTGGAGAGTTCTGTGGATAAAAAACGCTGTATTAAATATGCCACACAAGTTTGTTGAGCCGATTTACCTTCAGTCCTGATGTCTCTTCAAGCAGCACATTAATTGGCTTCTGATAATTTAGAAACTCGTTTGTCGAGCCGTGCAAATATGTGGGTATTTTGGCAAATATGTTGTAGTCGGCGGGGCTGCTACATATGCGGCAAATATTTCCCCACGTCGTCATAGTGTCTTATATATATAATTATCCCTAGTACCGGAACCCAATTTTCGCTAGACTAAACAAAACAACAATATAAAAAATAGCAAGTGTTGCTCTATTAAGCAAATTGAAGTAAAATTGAGAGTCAAAATGCTTGGCAGCTCTGGATGTAGGCAGTATTTAAATACTAAAAACGATACATATATTTAAAATACTGACTTCCTCGATATATCGATGGTTCGATAACTCTTCATTGTATTTCTGCCATCGAAGTCTATTTTCTTAAAAATGAATAATGATAATCCAAATATAATATTTAATCCACTTATAAGCTCCATACAAAAAGTCGTGCTTTATGAAACGCGGGCGGTGAGTTGTTTGCACCACGCAGTTGGCTTCAATTTAATTGTCATTGTCTTGTTCAGCGCTTGTACTTGGTGGGCAGCAACAATCGCGAGACGCGATTTCGCTTGCTCAGCATCGATCGGTTGGCGCTTAATCGCTTGAGCATAGAGGAGAATGCGAATGAGTTAAACAACTTGGAGATTCGTCGATTTGTGTCCTCCTTAACGGGAGCACCTAAAGTGACATCGGCATACGGAGTGCTGGGCTTCGTGCGCTTTCTGGAGGGCTATTATCTAGTGCTGGTTACTAAGCGAAAATGTTGCGCCCACATCGGCATGCACTTGGTGTACACCATCAAGGATACGGTGATGGTGCGTGTCAACGAGGTGACCTCACAGCGACCGCCGCATCCACACGAGGAGCGCTACAAGAGGATGTTTCAAAATATCGATCTGCGCAGCAATTTCTACTTCTCCTACTCGTACGACTTGACCCGCACGCTGCAGTATAACGAGTCCGCACCGCGTTATGTGGGCGCCAAGGTGAATCTGGATCGTGACGAACCGCTGCCCGATTGGAACAAGCTGACCAACAACGTAGCACAGGCTCACGAGCGTGTCGACTACGCCTTTCGCAGCGATTCGCGTAAGCGTTTTGTGTGGAACGCTTATCTGCTGCAGCCCATGGAGGGCATCATGCTCAAGGATTGGCTCCTGGAGGTCACGCATGGCTATGTAAGCCAATCATGCATTAGCATCTTTGGCAGGCATGTGAATGTGTGTCTGATAGCGCGTCGCAGCACGCGTTTTGCTGGCACACGTTTCTTGAAGCGAGGTGCCAACTTTCAGGTATGACTCCGGTCTATATATGTACATATGTGTGCCGACATGCCGCAGATTTTATACTCTTTTCGAATCTATGGATAGATTTCACTAGCTTACATTTTTTTTTTTGCATACTGGCGGTCTCCGACGGTTTCTTCTATGCACTACACACTTCAGCACAAAATGAAAATATCCTATTTTCTTCGAAAAGAGTATAATAATGCCAGGTGTCCAAGAGAGAAGTGTATTTTCTCATACTTAAGATACACTCTGTCAGTATCTTAATAAATTGTATGTGTAATTACATAGTTGCTACTTTCAGGGCGATGTTGCTAATGAGGTGGAAACGGAGCAGATTGTAAGTGATGGCCAGCGCTTGTGTGCTTTCACGCAAATGCGTGGTTCGATACCATCACACTGGTCACAGGATATCAGCAAAATGGTACCAAAGCCGCCCATCCAACTCGACATCTGTGATCCGTATGCTCAAACGCCATCACGTCATTTTGAGCGCCTGCTCTTCCACTATGGCGCTCCGCTGATTATGCTGAACCTGGTGAAGAAGCGCGAGCGGCGCAAGCACGAGTCCATTATTTCCAAGGAGCTGGAGAACAGCATTAGGTATCTCAATCAGTTCCTGCCACCGCAGCATCGCATGAAGCACATACACTTCGATATGGCGCGTCAGAGCCGCCAGAGTGGTGGCAATGTCATGGAACAGCTGGCCGGGCATGCGGCGAGCATAATTCAACAGACAGGTATGTTTTACAAGGCGCATCGGGGCAGTGAGCTCAGCTTCCAGACGGGCATTGTGCGCACCAACTGTGTCGACTGCTTGGATCGCACAAATTCGGCCCAGTTTGCCATTGGCAAATGTGCACTGGGTCATCAGCTAGAGCGGCTGGGCTTTGTGAAGTCAGCCAAGCTGGAATTCGACTCGGATTGTGTGACCATGCTGGAACATCTGTACGAGGAGCACGGCGACACGTTGGCGTTGCAGTACGGCGGCTCCCAGCTGGTGCATCGCATCAAGACCTATCGCAAGACAGCCGCCTGGGCCTCGCAGGGCAACGATGTGATGCAAACTCTGAGCCGCTACTACAGCAATACATTCAGCGACACGGAGAAGCAGCAGAGCATCAATTTGTTTCTGGGTCTTTACAAACCGAGCTTTACCAAACGTAAGAAATAATCGGCGATGCCTCTGGTATGCCAGAGATGAAATATCCTAGCAAACATTTAACTTAATGCCCTTTATATTTGCAGTAAACCAGCCGATTTGGGAGCTACAAACAGACTACGATATGCACAATGCATTTGTGCCGAGCACTTCGAGCGCGTCAATTACAGATTGGGTGCGTCACAAGGTGCGCGAGTGCCTGCCGTATCCCTGCGCGGACACCAACAAGCTGGTCAAGGAGCTGTTCCGTGTGCACAGCAATGGGCTGGAGATGATCGATGCCTACTCCAATTATCATCAGTCCTTCAAGTGGACGGACTTGAGCGAGCACATTGAGTTTGAGATTAGCCAACTTGCCACGCGATATATGCCCACATTTCGCACCAACTACAGTCCGTTCCAGCGGCAGATACAACCGTCGCGTAAGGGTCGACAGAATCCATCGATGACTGGCCAAAGTTCCACCGGTTCGACCAACAGCAACTCGTCCAGCTCCAGTGAGGGCGAGGACAGTTCCAGCGATGAGGAACTGAGTGCCAGCTTTGCAGAGAAAGAATCAAAACAAACGGAAACAGCAGATCCAGCTCCCTTCACGCTGGCCTCCATGCTGCCCTCCATGGAGGAGGTGTATGGCTGCACCATCAGTCCGCCATCAAAACAGAGCATGGCCATCTACAAGAAGTACGTGCAAATGGGCAAACTGTCCAGTGGTGGAGCACCACCAGCTCAAACGGCTGTGGCTCAGCGTGAGCAAGAGATGGCAAAGATGATGCGCGGCATCACGCTGCGTCCGCTCAGTGACTACGGCACAGATTCGTATCTGAGTGTACGACCTCCGACAGTGCCTGAGAAAAGTCAGCTCATTTATGCGGAATATTGTAAAACGCGCAGTAAATTTAATGCAGTGCCCAAATTTGAAGAGTTCGATTTGTTATATCGCTATGTTCAGAAACTGTGATAGCACTAGTGAATACCCTTAACGGATGATGGCAATACGTAAGGTGAGCACAATCAAGATCGCATAAAGCATTTATGAGAAAAATGTAAGAGCTCCTGCATATGAGTCTCTATGTATCCTGAGAATGATATGTGTGTAAATATCATAAAGTATTAAACTACATTTACTACATACATAGTAGTAGTAGTAAATTAAAAATAGTTATATTTTCGGAATGTATGGTATAATAGAGAACAGTTTAACTACAAACTTTGTGGTTTCACTGAGCTTTATTGAGAATACACAACTTATATAATTTTGAGCAGAGCTCGAAAAGAACTTACTCCACTTAATTTCAATGGGTTGCTCTCGATCGTCAAATGTTTAGCGATATAGTTATCTGTTTGCAAAAAATACTCATGTGTGGAGTGATATATTATAATCGTATAATAAATCATTAAATTAAATTACTAATATTGTGTTTATTGCTTGCAAATTAAACAAATTATGTATTAAGAATACTCAGAAATTGTTAACAATTGAACAGGAAACGATACCTCCCCTACTTGCCACTGTGCTGCTCTGTCGTTGGATGTGCTACTTGCTCCTCCTTGGACCTGTACGTGTATTCAGTGTGAACACCATGCGGCGCTGAATTGGATGTATGCATCGCATTGTAGCCCGGCTTGAGGCCACCCGGTCTTATGGTTGGCTTGTAGACGTTGCCCAGTTCCTGTGCCAGCATATACTGCTCCTGCTCGGGATAGTCGTGCTCGCAATGATGTTCGCCACAGATCTTGCACTCGTAAATATTGGGACGCAGTGTTGTCTTAATCCGCTGTGAAAAGGGCACAAGTTGGTCAATTTATTCGGGCTGTTTATATGGCAGCTTACCTCCCAGAAGCTGTCGCCGCTAGAGCGCATAAAGTTGATGATCGCATAGCCCGGTATGCAGACGAGTGAGAAGGAGGCAAACATCCAGCCGATGCCGTAGGCCCAGTCCGGATAGGTATAGCGTCCATTGTGATACGTAGGCTCCTTGTAGTTGATCAAACTCAGGACCCAAATGGCCTGCAATACATACAACGTGAAAAGGTTTTCAGCACTGGCCCAATAACATGCTCAACTTACAAAGAGCAGACAGGGTCCCAGGACTAGCCAGCAGGACCTTAAATAGAGGGACGGCGCTTTGCCCGTCATTTGTTTGACATTCTTTGAGAGGCGCCCAGTCCCGTAGAACCAGGCTATGGCAATCATCTGGCAGAAGGCCAGAAACATAATCGTCACGGAGGCGGCGTAGTGATCCATCAGCTGAAAGTAATAGATGCCGCCCTGTATGATGTTCGGCAGGCCAAACAGGCACGAGATGACGCACACAAAGAGCACCACAATCTCATGGTAGCCCAGATGACGCTTGATCCAGCGCGGAAAGCCATCCTGTATGGATGTGACCACCACCTCGACTATGGCAAACTGTGAGTTGAGGCCCAGACACAGCAGCATAAAGAAGAACATGACGGCCCACAGCTGGGCATACGGCATCTTGGCCATGGCCTGCGGATATACCACAAATATCATGCCCGGCCCATCGCCAATGACATCGCGCACATTCGTGTTCTGCTCCAGTGCGAGATTGCCGAGCGTGGAAAATGCAAATATGCCCACCAGTAAACTGGTGCCCATATTCACTAGGCTCACTGCCACCGTATCTCTCAGTATGTTATTGTTGTACTTGTTGTAGCTGGCAAACGAGATCATCGACCCAAATGTGATGCCCAGTGAATTGAAGTTCTGTGAGGCGGCATTGATCCACACATTCGCATTCTTCAGCTCCGACCAGTTGGGCCGAAAGAAGAAGCGCAAGCCCTCGGCAGCGCCATCGACGTGACCGCCCGGAACATGAGGATGACGATGAGCACAAAGGGAAATGTGGCCGTAAAGTAGCGAACCTTCGCCGACGACTTGATGGACTTCCAGGTGGCAAAGTACACCATCAGCCAGGCGCAAACGAGGCAGGCGAACAGCTCCCAGCGCATCATGCCCGGATATTCCAAGCCAGCGCGTGTGCAGCACTTTGTTTCTGCAAACAAAAAGTGCCCACATTACTAGTATGTAACTACTAAGTGGTATTGCTTGGCTGCTTACTCAAAGAACTCCCGGAGGGGGTACGTGATGTGTCCGGCGCTGTGGTATTCATCTCCTTGCGCTGTGGCACCCAACAGTCGGGCGTGTTCCATCTGTATGTTCCAGACAGTATGTTAGTGCACGGATTGCGATTGCTGCTTCATGACATATTTACCTGTTGCTGCAGTCAATCCACGGCATTTCCGTTTTGAACGATGTGAAAAAGTAGTATATTGAATAACCTATTATGACGCTATAGTAGGTGGACATGAGAAACGAGACGACGACACTGGCTAGACCAGCTCCTGCAAAAGAAACAGGAAAGTGTTTCCAATTCACATTTAAACAAGTCGGTAAGGATTGACTTCGGCGTGCCGAAGATTTTATACTCTTTTGGAACCTTTAGGCAATTTTCACTCTCCAACTGCACCACTGAAATTTCATATGCTGTACAAAATCGTCTTTGTCGCGTAAAATTTTTTTTTTTTGTTCTCAAATGGCAACTATAAGATATAGTGATCCGATCCGGCTGGTTCCGACCAATGTGCTGTGCATTTAAATAATAAGTGTCTGTGCAAAGTTACATCGCGATAGCTCAAAAACTGAGGGACTAGATCCCATACATGCAGACAGACAGACAGACGGACATGGCTAGATCAATTTGTTTTGTCATTCGAAGCATACTGACAGTAACTTTTGAGGATCTCCGACGCTTCCTTCTATGCGTTACAAACTTCAGCGCAAACTTAATATACTATTTTCTTGGAAAAGAGAATAAAAACAAGTGAGAACGTTGCAGTCGGGCGGAGCCGACTGCGTAATACTCTGATACCATTTTAAGAACAGCTGAAAGCAAGTGAACAGAAAATTTTTGGTCGATCTTAAGAGGGGGTGACCAGAAGTCTATCTACCAATTTTGATGACTCTAGCTCTAAAACTGTGGAAGATATAAGCTTTCGCGATTTTTGGGGGCGGAAGGGGCGTGGCCCCAAAAAATTTGGCCGATCTTTAGAGGGAGTGAAAAGAAGTCTATCCTCCAATTTTGGTGACTAGCTCTAAAACTGTGGAAGATATACATTTTCGCGATTTTTGGGGGCGGGAGGGGCGGGGCCCCAAAATTTTTTGCCGATCTTTAGGGGGGCTGACAATAAGTTTATCCTCCAATTTTGGTGGCCCTAGCTCTTAAACTGTGCGAGATATAGGCTTCCGTGTTTCGTGGGGGCGGGGTGGCTGGGGGGCGTTCCAGTGGGCGTGGCCGGAAAATCCAGGACGCAATCTTTTGGGCTGGTCAGCCCTAGTCTAAATTCCAAATTTGGGGACTCTAGCTTCAAAATTGCGGGAAATATACACGTGTTATCGAATTGTGCATTCATGTATATCGATTTTCGCGATTACGGAGGCGGGAGTGGGCGTGGTCGAAATTTTGTTTCTGTAATTGTAGAGGACGTCACCAGTAATATATATTCCAAATATGGTGACTTTAGCTCTAAAACTGCGGGAGATATAAGCATTTCAAATTAATTTTGGAGGGGGGCTGGTGGGCGTAATAATGGGCGTGGCCGATTAACCTAGGATCCAATTTTTTCGGGAGGTCACCAGCAATATACCTACCAAATTTGATTACTCTAGCTTCAAAATTGTGGGAGTTATTCACGTTTAATCGATTTGTGATTTGAGGTGTAGCGACATGTTATCGATTTGCCAGCCTCCCAGTGGGCGTGGCATAAATTTGGAATAAACTTGATCTGAAGCAGATAGCTATAATCATAACGCAAAAGATTTCAAGAGTCTATCTAATATCGTTTCGGAAATACGCGCGTTCATCCAGACAGACAGACGGACGGACGGACAGACGGACAGACGGACGGCCTGACGGACATTCGACAAAACCAATATACTATGAGTACCTTCGGTATCAGAGTATAAAAAAACAAATATATAATTTTTTTGAAACCCCTGGAAAAATACTCTTTACGCCACTTTATACCCATATACATATCTATAAAAATAATACAATGTACTATAATGGATGACTGTACGACTATAAGGAAAAAGACTTTCCGAAATTCCTTGATAATATCTAAGGTACAGATTAGAAAACCACTCACAAATGGAACTTAAACTTCTGCTAACTGAGGATCTCATTTATGAATGTCGTTAAAAAACGTGCCACTAACGCGGTGCAATTCAGACTGGTAGCACTCAATCACATGTCTAGACCGGTATTCATCTGCATAATTCTAATTGGCCGCGTGCCGTTGCATCCAATTAAAGCCGTTTGTTCGCATCTTGGCTAAACTAAATAGCCATTAATATTTATTAGTTCGCCTCTGGTTGCAGCTTGGGCGTGGGCGTGGGCGTGGGTGTGGCTAGCTTGTTCTATTGGCAAAATAATGTCAATAATTAAGCGCTTTGCAAATATGTCAAACTAATGTCGTTTATTAGATTTATGAGTTCGGCCTTTGACTGCTTGGCTTGTTGTTGAGTTGAGTTTCTAATGCGGGTCTTGAGGGGTAAGACGGTTTTCGGGGTCTCACAATCAGTCGACAGACGCGTACGTAAATCGCTCGAAATGTTTCCGTTTCGGTTTCAAGTTCGCATCTCCATAACAATGATACTAACTAATTAGCATTCATATGAATGTTTATTAGATCTTCTTCCACACATGCGAATCGCAAGTGTCTGAGTTTCACATTCTCACTGTAAGCTGCTGAGATTTTTGCAAGAGAAGTGCACAGTCTTAGCTACCCTGTATTCATAGCAATGAGTGGGGTATTCAAAAGATATGGAAGGTATCTATCTAACCTCAGATATTCTAAGAATAGGAACATTTTGAATTTGTTTATTAGAATTTTATATAGCGATGAATTCGTTTTATATATATATTTATATATATAATTAGTATAAATATTATATTTTTGCTTATCATTTACATTTACTAAAAATCTGGTAAACTGGTATGCTGTAATCAGTGAGTGTCTGAAAAGCAGGGTATTCACTAGTCAATTACCGATTACTTATTCTGATTTGGTTTTCGGCGGCTTTGTGCTTTTGTGTAAGCTGAAACCAACTATTTACCAAATACTAACTACACATGTTTGTTCAGACCTTGACAATGAACTTAGCCAAGCGGCGATTCTCATTTACAGTTCAGCATTATTTTCATGTTTTTTTGTTTGTTTTCTAATTTACCAGGCGGAAAGAATACTACTAAATTTAGTTTCCCTACGCGTGTCAGCGTGACGCATTCTCATTCGCATTTGCCCATCGAGCGTGTAAATGCCTCAGCAAAATGACGCAATGAAACAGCGCTCTAGATTAATTGGGAGGGATTTACTCACAATATCTTAAACGGATTTACAAATTATTAAATGAGCGCAGTCGATTGACGTGTGAGCTGCAAAAGGGAGAGCAGATTACGCATACGCCACATTGTGCAATGAGTAACATATGTTTTTAGGCAGTATGCATTCATTTAGCTAGCCTAGGCTCTTTTGACAAACTAAATACACCATAAGTCTTTTTATACCCTGAACCCATTAAAAATGGGTAAAAAGGGTATTATGGTTTTGTGCAAAAGTATGTAACAGGCATAAGGAAGCATCTCCGACCATATAAAGTATATATATTCTTGATCAGTATCAACAGCCAAGTCGATTTAGCCATGTCCGTCTGTCTGTCTGTCCGTCCGTCCGTCCGTCCGTCCGTCCGTCCGTCCGTCTGTCTGTATGAACACGCGGATATCAGAGACTACAAGAGCTAGAGACTTCATATTTGGAATATAAGTTCTCGTAGTGCCGGGACAGATCAAGTTTATTTCATTTTATCGATAACTCGACCCATTCAAAAGTTATCGATAAATTTCGATTTCAGACTAGCGTTTTTTAACTATAACTTACAAGTTATAAGAGCTAGAGGCCCCTAATTTGGCATGTATAATCTCGAATAGCATACACATGTAACAAATTTTTCACTTTTTGGATACCACCCCCCAATCCCCCCAAAAATTCAAAAAACTCATTTTTGAAGGTATGACCTTGCAATTTGGTTTGGTCACACATTTTATAGCCAATGTTATGTCCTACAAATTTTAAAAAGATCGGACAATAAACACAGAAGTTATTTAAGATTTTACTTTCCATTGTGTGGGGCTCAGTGAAAAAGCAAGATAACTGCTTAAACCGCAGGCACTGCTTGCAGTATGTGTGTGTTTGTATGTATGCACACTATTGGGCAAGTATGAATGGATGTCAGAACTGGGTTCAGGGTATCTCCTAGTCGGGCAGTCCCGACTAGAGCACTCTTACTTGTTATCTTATCGCTTGATTTCTTTTCACTGCTGCCATTTCAGAATATTTCGAAGAAATATTTCTGATTCTTTCACTTTCTTTATCTATTTAATTTATTTCTTTATATATGAATATGCTTAAGTACTTACCCTTAAATAGAGGACACAGCTGACCCAGTGCACCGATGGGGCCTCGGCCCGTGTACTGTCCCACAGACAACTCCATAAACAGCAGGGGTATGCTGCATATGAAGAGTATTATGCAATAAGGTACTAGAAACACACCTGCGAATGACAATAGAATACCAAGGAAAAGAAATGAGGCATAAGCGACAGCAGCTAAGTAAGCAAATTAAATTAATTATAAATATTTGAGATCAACAATTGCAAATTGTATAAGGCAGACAGCATACATATAAAGTCGCATCTCCAGTTGTCGCTGCCTCATTATAATGTGTGTGTAATGCGCCTGACAAATGTAAATGGGGCCTCCGGCTTACGGGAAAGAGCGAGAACGTGTAAATGAAGATGGACGTAGAGGCTGTCAAGTGGCTTGCGTGTTATATATGTATATACATATATATGTATACATCTAAGGGGATCTGGAGGCATGAGGCAGTGGGGTGAAGATACGTAGCTGTTCAGATGACAGTGACCGCTTTATTTTCGTCGGGTTTTTATACTTTTGCGCTGAGCTTGAACAAATTTTAATTTATGACTGTGTAGCGTTTACAGCGGAAATGCCGCATAAAGCGCGAAATTTTCCAAAAAAAAATAAAAAATGTTTTTCTAGAGCAAAGACTCGTTGAAAGATGTCGCATGGAATCAAAGTATTTGCCGAAACATGCCACACATTAGCTTGTTGCCTCGCTGGCTTCCGTTAAGACAGTGCTGGTCTTTTTCCACTCCACTGTTTCACTTACCGCCGCCACTTTTGTAGCACATGTAGGGAAATCGCCAAACATTACCCAATCCCACCGAATAGCCAATGCAGGCGAGGACAAACTGCATCTTGTTGGCCCAGTGCTGCTGGCGCGGCTTCAAGTGGGCCGCCTCGTCCGACATGTCCATGTAGCTGTCATCGTCATCGATGCCCAGCGGCCTGCGGATACAAAGCATACATCTAGTTATAGTTACACATAGATATCTATAGGTGTTTGTCGTTTGCATTATAGTCAGCCAGCCAGCCAGCCAGGCGCATCTAATTGCTGTCAACACTCTGCCCCATTGTTTAGCCCGGGCGCACAGATTACATGACCCTCAGTGGCTCGGGTCCAAGCGACCCCATCAAAACTATATTTCTGGTGCCGCCGTCAAATAGTTTAATTATAGTAATCACATGCCAGTTGCAACAATGACTTTGTCCGAGGTGCCAAATGCCAGTGCATTGTTAGTGTATGATCAGAGATTAGGGGGTGTGTTTGTTTATATTGGGGTACGGCTGGCTTAATGAGGTGTAAGGTTGTGCAAATTGTATTGTATGAATTATGTAAACTGTAAAGACTAGTTAAAGTGTCAAAGATTGTAGTGCTAAGGCATATTTTTGTTGAATAATTGAGCTTTATGATCATTCTGGCTAATAGTTTCGTTCTTAATGGGGTTCCTTTCGATTTTAGAGATAACAATATGGTTGTTTTTATGGCTAATAAAATCTACATTCAAAGATGCTTAAAGTCAAACAATACGTACAATGAGGCTAATAAAGACAGTCGAAACAAGATTTTGATAACAGTAGTTAAAACAAATTATCGCGTTTTAAAGTATAACTGAAGTTAAGATCCATATAAAAATCAAATCTAAAGTTATTATAAGATATAGTTAAGGTTAATTGCATTGAAAAGATTCAATTCATGATCTCATTGGACACGTATTTAATGTGGCATACGAGCAGTTTTATATTTAGCGAACATAAATAAATTGTATAAAGTAAAAATGGTTAGCGCTACTTTGAACAGGCCATTTATCCATTAAATCAACGTTAATATTCAATCAGCGGCATTTCGCTAATAGCCAAAACAAACACGACTATAATAATGGGGCATATAAATCCGAATTGAAAGCTATTAGGTGCTTGGTCAAAATGAAATGGCACCATTTTAGGGTTACATAACCAGAACCAGGGAGCCGGGCTTACACTTTGGCCACGCGATTGAAGCGATAGAAGGACTGCTCGGAGTGCTTGGAGGACTGGGCATCCAGATCGTTGCGATAGGGCATCTTGCCAGATAATGTGTTCTCAGGATATAGGCGGCTATATGCGAGATAAGAACTTAAACTTGATTCACGTTATCCATGCGTCCATTGATGAAGTGCACTTGGGAATACTTTTGAAGCGTTGCCGAGAAGGATTCGATTTGAGATGGTTCTGTGGAACAACTGCTCCGTTCGTAGGTCGCCACTTTACTGAAAGCCGCTTGGTGCTCTGAGCTTGGGATAATCTTGCGAATCGAACTATTCCACGAGCAGTGCGATAAGCGTCAATTGTTAGTGTCAATAGCTCAACTTATCAGGCTATGTAGATCTATTGATCTCGTTAAGGAACAGTGCTTAAAAATAGCTGCGATCCGTCGAAAGTTATGCACGTTTCATGTCAAACGCATCATGTGCCCCCTACAGACAGATGGTGTTAAAATTTGTGTGTGTTTATGGTGTGTGTGTGTGTTTGATGTGGATGCGAAGGTGTGTGATAACATTTGCCTTTTATGCTTCGACTTCAAATGGTGTCAAAATTTGCGATGAATTTTAAAGCGTTTTATGCGGGCGTCAATTGGATTGACAAGGGGCGTGCTTTTATAATGCTAATGGAGCGAGGGATGGCTAACGAACGATATACTTACTATAATAAAAGTATTTAATTAATTTAACAAAAGTTATTTGAGTACTTGCAATTTATCGATTGTCAAAATAGATATCCAAAGCTAAGTTTTTCATAGGATTTTTGGAAAAATATACCTACAATGGAAAAGATTTGGTGTATTTAACAAACTACAATACTATATATACAATACTACAATACAAGTCGAAATCAAGACAGAAAACTAGTTGTAAACAAAAAATATAAGCTAAGAAATACTCAAATTATCTAGTGTTATAGTTTTCTGCTATCTGACTAATATTTGGATTCGCAGTGTGAGTTTTGAAATGGTATTTTCTTCCACATTTCCAATTTGTAAGCAGACCGATCTAGTAATAATATAAGTCTGTTAATAATTCAACAACAGTCCAATTAGCACAACATAAATATTCGATCGAGTAGAGCACCTCAGCTGCTGTTACTGTTACTGTTATTTGTTGTTGAACTTACGGCGGCGTTTGCGGATTGACCATATCGAACAGTTCGTTGGCTGTTGTCGGCACACGCCGGATGACCAGCTTGCGTCCGTCCGTGGAGCCAATGCCGATGGAGGCGAGCGAGCGCACCGATGTCACGTCCGAGTAGATCTGGTTGCCGGCCAGCTCGTGGAATAGATAGGAGCTGCCGCTGAGCGAGGACTGCGGCTGCATGTAGAGCGGATTGGGTGCCTGCAGACCGGATGCGGCTGCCGAGCTGCCCGCCAGATTGCAACTGCTGTCGCTCAAGCCGGGCAGGTAGGCTGTGGTGGGCGTGGCATGCGTACAGAATAGTTTTGCTTAGAACAGCAGCCGAGAGAGCTTACCTGAGACCACGGAGCGCATGCTGCTGTGATGGCTGCCCAGGCGCGAGCGCAGATCGTAGCTGAGTGGGGCGACGGCCATTGCATCGTGACCCGCCATCGTTGTCGTGGTGGTGCAGGTCAGCGTGGCGGGCGTGAACTGTGTGGGCACGGCCACAGGCGCCGCATCGCAGTCGTCAATGGTGAAGGTGACCGTTGAGGTGGATGCTGCCGCCGCCGGCTGCTGCTGCTGCTGCTGCTGATGCAGTTGCATATGCTGTTGCAGCTGTGCCGGCTGTATGACATCCGAGCTGGGACGCGACTTCATCGACGGCTGGCGTGGTGGCTGCTTGTGCATTGCCGCTGCCATCGCAACCAGCGATGTGGTGGAGCTGGTCTGCCGGAATGGCAGCTGGTGCGCACTGGCCGACGAGGTCACCGGCGAGCCGGGCGTGGCCGGTATGATGATGTACCTGTGGGGCCTGCCCGCGACGGATGGGCCGCGGATGAGGCGCGTCTGTTCATCGCCATCGCCGCAGCTCTCGGCGCCGCTGTCCGACAATTGGCTGAGTCGCAGCGGCGCGAGGGCGGTGGGCGTGGCGCGTTTCGTTACCAGATTAAGGGCAGTGGGCGAGGAGGCCGTCTTGGCCAGTGGCTGGCCATCGGGAGCTCTGGCAGCTGAGTGGCTGCCATCTGGGCCAAACTGATCGGCCATTATGGCAAAAGTGTCGCTTGTGTTGCCGCTTGCTTTTTGGTGTTGTTCAAATTCGTGCTAGTGTTGTTGTTGTTGTTGTAGTGCTTGTTTGCTCAATCATAAAATCATGTTTGTCTTATGTGGTTGTTGTTTGCACTTGTTTGCTGTTGTCGTCGTCGTTGTTGTTGTTGTTGATGCTGCTTTCATAAAAGTATTTATCATTTTAATGCTCATAATTTGTAGCTGCTGCCTCACAGCTTGTTGTTGATGTTTGTTGCTGTGTATGTTTTTGTTGTTACTGCTGCGGTTGTCATATTTTTAAATCACATTAAAACCTTGAACACCACAATGCTATTATTATTGTTATTGTTGTTGTGGCTAAGTGCGCGCTGAAGCTTTTAAATTATAATTAAACCAAAAGACTCTCACTGTTTTTGGTAGTTATCATTGCCAATACTCTATCCCACTTAATTTAGGGAAAATACAAAATTATTCTGGAAATAATTGGATTTGTTTCAGGAGCTTTTGTGACATCTCTTTTGGTAATCTACAATTCAACTAGAATGTTGTTTTATATGCCAATTTATTAACATCTTTTGCAAATAAGCTTTGTGTGTTCTATCTAAATTTCTCATCAATTAACTAAAGCGCTGAATCATTTGACTATAAATGGTCACATTTCATGGCTTTCGGAAGCTAAAAAGTATGTGGGTGTTCCCTAGTCAAGAATCGCGTTTTACTAAGTTTCTTTTTGGTTCTCGTATGCAACCGGTGAAAGTATTCCTGCATATTTCTAGAAAGCCAAAAAAGTATTGCCAAATATGGCTTAGCCAAAGATTCAAAAATACATTAGGTTCCGTTCGAGTATCTTGGTAGAGTATTCTAATATAATCTTATAATATTAAAGAGTTTAAAAGCAATTTGATATAGTATGTCATCTTGATAAACACCTGCAGCTCAACTTTCACAACTCATTGCGGTTTCATAAATAATCTTGCACTTTGTTTTTGGCTGGTAACGGTTTAAATACTTTTCTCATGCTATTTACTTTTGTTTATTTATATAAATAAATAAATGAGCACATGTTCCGTATACCATGTCCCATTTTCTTTTAGTTTTATTATCGTGACAGATAAACAGTCATATCTGACTGGCACACACACTTCACATCCCATCAAAGTCACTCGCACTTCACTTCACTTCACACCAGTTACAAAATTGTATCTTATCGCGTTGTGCTAAAGGTTTCTCCCTCCTCAACCAGCTCGCCTAACCACAGTTCAATGTTAGCTTTCGTTTTTAAATGGCTGTGAGTGTGTTTTGTTTGCTGTCGGTCGAAACCCTCTTAGATGCCAGCAGTACGTCATAATCTATGTGATGATCAGTGCCCCATGGCGCTATGCTCTAGTGACTCTTTCAGCGGGCGCAAAGGTCATTGAAATGGGTTCAGAATTATTAATTACGCATCTTATAGCGACATACTACTACTACGGCTGACTACAGACAACAAGTAGCTTGTATGCATTGCACATGCCACTTTATGGGGCTTCAGTGTAATATAACTGTCTCATTGCCCGGCCATGTAATATGTAAATTTTGAAGCACATTCTTACAGAGCGTTTGCATGAGCTAAGCGCTGAATTTTGTATATCTTTGCTTGGATTATTACAATTTTTGTATGGCACGTGAAAGACTTTCCGGCTTGGAGTCTTAAATTGGCAGGTATCATTATGGAAACTTTTGATTTAAAATATCTTTGTTATTTTAAAGATGTTTCATTTTAACTGATTATAGAAAAAAGTTGATAAAACATTTTTTTTGCTATAAAACTAATAGCTATTGTTTGAAGGGTATTAAAATCACTTAATCCGTCATTTTGACGAACTTTTATAGCTATGAAAAGCATTCCCATGTATCTAGTTCATTGTTTTCAAGCTTTACAGATTAGATTAGTTCTATTACACTTTATAAGATGGTAATGATTAATTCATGGCATATTAAATTCCCAACTTTTCTTTAAAAATACAAAGAAACAAATAAACTGAAAGCTCAGCGTATTCATGGCTGTTATATATACATATAAATATATTTAATGCTTGATGCTTTTTGAGCAAACGACTGTCGCGTTAATGAAACCAGCGTCCATACTTAGCAAATATTCAAGGGAATCAGAAAGCAAAACAGCCGATTTTTGCCATTATACAACGTAACGTGTTTTTCATGTAAGCGTTTTGTGTGTGTTTCTCTCAGTTGCTGTTTATCAGTCACTAACAAAAACAATAACAATGAAATTAAAAAACCAAATTTGTTAAACATTTTGTTGCACTTTCTGACATTGATTGCCCGCACAGCCAAGAAAGTTTCTCGTGCACAAAAAAAACAATAATAAATGTCAATAATCTTCAATCATAATGCTAATGGTATATTAAGCATTTTATGCGTTTTGTCATTTTTTTTAAATATAATCAACAATTTGCAATGATTTTGTGACACATTATTTATTTTGTATTGTTTGCAATTGGCTTCGTTTCATTCATGCAATGCATTGGCCTAACAATGGCCCAAGCTCAATTTAAATTTTAATCATAATTCATAATCGTAATAATCATAATCAACACTTGGCACGGAATTGTTATATCAATTACCCGGCGGCGCAGATAACGCTGCGTATACGCGATGCGTGTGCCAGCGTCGCTCCGCAAATGGAATTTTCACTTTTTAAGCAGTTCTTAAGACACGCATTTCGCTGCCAAACATGGATTTAATCGACGCGCCGCAATTCACGATCTTTGCTTGCCAGCGTTTCTCCACGTTTCTCCAATCGACGCACCGAAATACCGCTAAACCGTAAAGCCCCCGGGAAACGTGCAAACACGCGCACTGTCAAATGTCAACTGATCCACGTTTGCGAATATCGTTTACACTTGACGTCGCTTTGGGGGCTTGGACGCCTGCGGCTCGCAGCTCGCAGCTCGCAGCTCGCTCATTCCCTCATTCGCTCTCTCTCTCTCTCTCTTTCTCTCTTTCGCTCTATCTCTCTCTCTCCGATCAGTTGCTGCGGCGCTGCTTTGCTGGTTGTGAATGAGAATTTGCGGGTTTTGGTTTTATCGTGCGCTCGTTTGGGCTTTCCGGCTCGGCATCTGATAGCAGGCAGCAACAATCATAATAACCGCAGCCGCAAGTGTTGCAATAGGGTATACCCAACTACCACTGACCATATATAAGGTTGTATTCAGTTAAAAGTGCGATCTTTTGATCGGATGATAAGCTTAACACTATCTAAACATCTTTTAAGTAAAACAATGTTTTATATTTGTTTATTCAACTAAAATTATAAATATTTAAAGAGCTTTCATTCAACTCCCTATATAGTTCTATTCAGTTTTATATATTCTGAAAAATGTTTCTGTCCTTAGCCTTTTTCTCTGCTCTATCTGTCCTGTTTTAGCATTCAATAATTATAATTATAATCATCACTGAACATAAATGACACCCCATTCATTACACTTAAAACCAATGAACCCCCTTCAGCATCTCATATAGGGTATAACTGGAGAAAACGTAATGAAATGCGGCTTGCTATGGACAGGTTTGTTCTCACATTGCTTATCCCCCAAATGCTTGCATACTATTTTTTATGATGCGAAGAAGAAGCTAGAAATTTACAAGCATCAAAGCTTAAGTTTTTGTTGTTGTTGTTGTTCCGTACTCGTTTTACCGCTTGGAGATGATTGCATTTTTTATCACTAAGCGGCAGACGCAGCGATAAGCTGATTGATAATGACGACAGGGAATAGATTTGCAGCAACGTAAGTCAAGGCAAGCTGGCAATATACGAGAGAATTTTTATTTGATTATCAAATGATCTGTACACATACTGACGATTGTGAGATACTATACATATTTATTATTGAACATATCACCTGTTTCAACTCAAAGTGGCTTATAACTTTTCATTAAAATTAATAGACATATGACAGTCGTTCACATTCGATTGACCTTAATATAAGCAAGAGGAAAGATTTAGAAACTTTCGTTTTTAGCTTTAATCGGCAAGGAACAAGTATAAACTTGTAATTGTGGAGATATCTGGAATGACAAAACCTTAATCAAAAGATTACCTGTTCATGTATTTCATTTAATTTAAAAAGTTTCCCCAATTCAATAACATAATTTTTTATATATTTTCTTTATTCGTATTCATTTAATATTTATTAGTTTACAATAAGCGATTAAAATTATGTGGTTTTTTTTGTTTCATTTTAAATACAATTCTTTATAATTACAATTTAACTATTGTTTTCTTTTACAATTCTTCAATATTTGCTGCCAGTGCAAAAAGTGTTGTCAACTTAATTCTAGTTGTTTTTTTCTTCTGGTAAATTGTTAACGGTTTTTTAAAGAAAAAATAAAAGTTGTGCGTAATTGTGAGTGAAATTGTTTGGTAGGTTTTTAAGGATTGCTTATTGCATTGCGTTACTTGAAAATCATTTTATTCCTGGCATGTTTCTGTTGCTGGGCGAAAGTTTTTGAAAGTTTAGAAACCTATACACAAAAATGCGCTACTAAAAATACCATAGTTTTTTGTTTGCCTGTGTTGTATTATTTACAATTGGTCTCTTTCTATTGGCGTGTGTGTGTGTGTGTTTGTCAGTTTTTAGGTGTGTGCGAGTTCTTGTGGTATTTTCACTATATAAAGAAATGTTTCTGGTTTCACGCTTCACGTTCGGCTTAAAGTAGTGACTATACATTTTGTTTATGTTTAATAATATTAATTTAAAACTTCATTTTGAATAATTTAAATATAGCGGCGTGCTCCCAATTCCGCCCAGGCGACAGTTGCGCTCTGTAAACAGGCGCGAGAAACTAAAAATTCGCTGCATAGTTTCAGGCGCGTTAACAGCTGCGAACTGTGCTTGAGGGGGATGATAGGGGTTGTAAGCGTGCCGGTTCGTTGCCTTTTTTAAGTACTTGCTGTACTTTTCGCGCTATTAGTTAGTTAGTGGAAGTATTTCATTTGCATTTTAAAACAATCACAACAATTTAATATTAATTGACTAAAAAACTACAAAAATAATTGGTTAATCATAGTAGTATGTAGTAGAGTTATAGTTATAGTCATAGTCATAGTTCAAATCCTCCATTAGTCGTCGATGCATTTAAAATTAAAACAAACCTTATATATTTCTCCTATGCATTATTTTTTGTGCGCTGTTGACGCCTCAGTGGCAGTTTTTTTTGTTTTATGTATTTTTTAGTTTAATTTTTTTTTTTTTTTGGAGCCGCTCTCTCTAGCTTTATTTATTTAGCTGCTTGTGGTTTGTCTGTGTGTGTGTGTGTGTATGCATGCTAAACCTTCTTATGTATAATCCAAGAAAGACAATCGTGACATATTGTCTTTTGGTTATATTCATGCCTGCTATGGAAAAAGGCTGCTCCATTTTAAGTTTATATACTGCTAAGGAGTATTATTTTGTTTTTGGGTGCATTGTTCGTTTCGTGTTGTGGGAAAATTAAGGCAGTTTTCAATTTTAAAAGGCGAGCTCAGGTCCTAAATTACACAGGAAGTAGTAGTAGTAGTAGTGTGTGTGTGTGTGTGTATATATATGTTTGTCTGTCTGTGCTATAATACAAAGTGTTGTTGCTACTACCCACACCCTAAACATTTATAGGAAGTCTTTAGTTATATATATATGTACGTGTATATGTATGTATATAACAAAATATCAATATGTAATTATAATCGACTAATGAAGAAGTTGTCGTTAGAGGACGAGAATTCCTTTGTAGCAGCTCTGTTATCAAAATACTCTATTGTTTCTTTCTAAATTGTTCTGTTTTACTATCTAAAACTTTTGGCAGTTTCGTTCATATTTCTGTTGTGTCCCTCAAAAATGACTTTTGCTAGCCAACTACGCAAAATTCTCATATTAGTAAGGAAAAATACTAAAATGTTAATACAAAATAAAAAATTATTTTCTTAAGTTATTAAATAAACGTTTGTAATGCGTTTTGTGGCATTTCTCTTATGTCGTTTTGCTTTATACAATTTTTTAAAGTTTCGTTTACGTGGGCGTTTCATAAACGCCCCACGACTACATTTTCAGCTCACAACTGTACTTTTGCTTTTTCTTTTATATCATTTCATTGCATTTCATTTGCGCGAAATTTAATTTCGTTTCTTGCTTTTTGCACTTGCTTTTCAAATATTCATCTTTTGTGTTGTGTTTTGTTTTACAAACTAAAATTATAGCTAGGTGTTTTTATGGTTGTCTTATCTGAGGGTTTTCTTTTATAGTTACGGTCTAGGAGATGTAATCCGGCGTTGGTTCGGGCGCAGCGTCCGGATTGGCAAACAGCGGATTGGGGAACTCTGGCGGATGGGGCAATGGTGCCAATGTCTTGGGTCGTCTTCTGTAGGCCATCAGCCAGCAGGAGACAGCCACGGCGACAGCGACTAGCGCCAACAGCGCCGTGATGACCAGGGCTATGATCAAGCCCACCATTGAGACGCAAATATCCTCAACGCGCTGAGCCGCCGGTTTGACTAAGTGTGAATAAAGCAAAAGTACATTAGTAATGGAACTAAAAGCCATTGTGTAGGGGTACTCACTGTTGGCATCGTTCAGGCCGGGACCGCTGCGTTTCTCGAATGTCAGTATGGCATTGGAGGAGATGGTGATCTCCTCACGCAGCTGACCCTCCACGCCGGTGCTGGTGGCAATTGCCGTCGAATCGGTTGAGTTGTCCGCAATGGAGCGGCGACGTCGCCCGAAGGCGTTGTAGCCACCGCAGTTGACCGGCTGGCACTTGCCAAAGCAGACGCGTATGTTGCACTGGAAGCGTATGTTGTCGCTGGAGGGGAACTTGAAGGCATTGAAGCTGGCCAACAGACTGTTGGTGTCCGGATTGTATTCCCAGTTGCCAAAGATGCTAGTGTCTGTGGCGCAGCCGTTCTCATCGGTTACCAGATACTCGTTCTGCACATTATCCTCCATTGTCTTGGCGATGCAGGAGCGCGCAAAGCCGCCATAAATAGCTGTGAGTGGGAAAACATGGTTAGTAAGATTCAGTATTCGAATTTCAAATCTCAAGATACTTACTGGCTGGCTCGACGTCCACTTGCAGACGCAGATTGTCGCCAATCTCAGCGGAGTTGATCTCCTCGCCCTCGTTGGTAATGATGCGCATTTGACAGATGGGCGGTGGTCCCGTATTGGCAATCGTTCCGGCCGTTGTCAGCATGGATACGTTGAAGCCAAGAGTTACATTCTTCTCACCGGTCTGGTAGACGCACTTAATGTTGTAGGCCTGTGCCTTGTAGGTTACCAGCTTAGGATGCTTCTGTATGACCAGCACAAAACTGGCCACATCCTTGACGGCTTGCATGCCGCAGCTGCCGAAGTGGACGCGGAAGATTTCGGTGCGTGGCACCGTCTCGCCGGCCAAATTGACAACGCGACGGCACTCCTCATCCTTGCTGTGTCCCTTCACATACAGCACGCCATTGAAGCCCGGCTCGGTAATATGGATCTCCACTTGAACGCCATCAGCCAGGCAGCTGACGACCATATCGGGTCGCGGGAAGTCGGTGCGGAAGTTGGTGTGATTGCAATGCAGCTCCGGATTGCCCGTATAGCCGGTAATGCACTGGCACTGGGCGCGATGATTCACTGCATTGCAGAAGGCATTCACACCACACGTTTTGGTCAGGCAGGGATCCTCGCAGGTCTTTGTTTTGGGATTGCAGTAGCGGTTGTCCGCGCACTGCTCGTTGCTCACACACTCGGGTTGCTCTGCGGGCTGGCATTCGCCCAACGGAGTCAGGCGATAGCCCAGCTCAATGGGGCAGGTGCAGCGACCGCGCTCATCAATCACCATGCCGCGCTCCAGCGCACAGACGCAGTGGCCACTCTCATCAATGCGATAGCCTTGCTCCACCTGGCACGGTGTGCAGTATTCGTAGATGTCGAGGGCGCTGCCCGGCGGACAGACGCACTGGCCATCCACATCGCGCACGAAGCCCTTCTCGATGACGCACAGCGAACGCTTGTCGCACTGCACCGCCGCATTGCCGGTGTAGCCCTCCAGGCACTCGCAGATCATGGTGCGCACGGGCAGGGTGTCCAGGACACGGCACTGGGCATTCACGCCGCAGGGTTGGGTTGCATTGCAGGGATTGACGCACTCGCCGTGCAGACAGGCGCGCTGCGTGGCACAATCACCATCACTGATGCAGATGGGCACAACGCGCTCCTGTTCGCAGCCATTGCGTCCGGGCTGGGTGCCCGGTGGGCAAGCGCATTGCGGTCTATGGTGATAGACCTTGCAGCGCTCATCGCTAGCACAGATGGCTGTGGTCTCGCAGGGATCGGCGCATTTACCATTGACACAGGCTCGGTCGGACGGACACTCGTCGTCATTGCGACAGCCGAGCGGTGTGCAGCCGATACGTGCATTGCCTCCGTGTCCGGGGGCGCACTCGCAAACCGCACGATGATTGAGGGCCAGGCAGTCGGCATTGGGACCGCAGAGCTCGCCCTGGCAGGCGGGCATGCACAGCTGATTGCGGCAGGCGTGGGTCGCTGGGCATTCCGAGTTGATGGTGCACTCGATCTTGGCGCACTCGAATTCCGGATTGCCCTCGTAGCCCTGGCGACATGTGCACACGGGCTTGTGATCCTTGATGCGGCATTCGGCGTTCAGTCCACAGTTGCATGGGTCACGGCAAATGCCCTTCACGCAGGACTTGTCGGCGGCACAGTCGGTGTCCGAGATGCAGCCACCAACCTTGACAACGCTGGTGGTTGGTCTGCAGCTGCCACTGCCGCTACTGATATAGCCATCGGGGCAGATGCAGATCATGGTGCGCACCGGGGCGGTTGGTGTCACTTGGCACTGGGCGGGTCGTTGACAGGGCTCCAATACCAGGCAGGGATCGACGCACTGTTCATTGATGCAGGCCAAGCGAGCGGGACAGTCCGTGTCCAGTTTGCAGATGGGCTGCGGCTGCGGTCGGCAGTCCACATAGGGATTGCCCAGGAAGTCCGCCGGACAGCGGCACACAGCCATGTGGTTCTGGGGGCGACACTCGGCGCGTGGAGCGCAGATATTGTGGTAGACGCAGGGATTGACGCACTGTTCGTTCTGGCAGGTCTTGTCCGTGGGGCAGTCGTTGTTGCTGCTGCAACCGATGACGCGACAGCGGTCGTACGGATTGCCGCGATAGCCGCTGAGACAGCGGCACTGGGCGCGACTCGACTGCACATAGCACTCGGCATTGTGGCCGCAGGGATCTTCGAGCAGGCAGGGATTGAGGCAGTTGCCATTGATGCAGGCCTTGCCCGAGTCGCACTCGCCGTCGACGCGACAGCCGATGGAGCGGCAGGCGGCATAAGGATTGCCCTCGTAGCCATCCTGGCAGCTGCACACCGCGCGATGCTGTTGCACCTGGCAGATGGCATTGCTGCCGCAGTTGCACGGATTGCGGCACTGGCGATTAACGCACGCCTCCTGTTCGCCACAGTCCAGATCACTCTCGCAGCCTGGCGGACTCTGCAGCACCAGTTGGCGGCACTCGCCGCTAGCATCCGGCACCTGGGACTCGGGACACTCGCAGACCATTGTGCGCACGGGCACGCTGTCCAGCACGCTGCAGTGAGCGCTGCGGGCGCAGGGTGAGATAACGGTGCACGGATTCTGGCACTTGGCATCGATGCAGGCCAAGCCGCTGGGGCAGTCGCCGTCATCTCGGCAGACGGGCTCGACGGGACGGCGCTCGCAGTAGGCGAAGGGATCGCCCAGCGGCATTTGTTCCGGACAGCGACAGATGGCGCGATGTTGCAGCGACTGACAGATAGCGTTATGGGCGCAGGGACTCAGCACGCAAGGATTCACACACTGGTTGGAAACACAGGCCAAGTTGCTGGCACAGTCGTGGTCTGAGTGGCATTCCAGGCGCACACAGCGCACAAACGGATCGCCCTCGAGACCGGCGGGACAGCGGCAGCTGGCGCGATGATTGCGGCCATAGCATTCAGCATTTAGGGCACAAGGATCAGTGATGAGACATGGATTGACGCACTCGCGGTTCAGGCACTGCTTGTCGCTGGCGCACTCATCGTCCGACTGGCAGCCAATAGGCGCGCAGCCAAACTGCGCATTGCCTGAGTAACCAGGCCTGCAGTAGCAGATCGGATGATGATTCTTCACTGTGCACTCGGCATGTGGTCCACAGTTGCAGGGATTGATGCACTGCGTATTGATGCAAGCCTCCGTGGCGGGGCAGTCCGAGTTGGCCTTGCAGCCAACTGTGATCACATCGGAAGCTGCATTGAATGGCGAGAGTTAGCTAATGTGGGGAAGTTTAAGGATGTACAGGACTTACGTGGCAGACAGCGTACGCGGGCATCACCGGTGTAGCCAGGCGGGCAGCGGCAGATGGCAGCGCGTTCCTGCACATGACAGTAGGCGCCAAGGCCGCAGGGATCGGCCACGCACGGATTCACACAGCGCTCGTTCTGGCAGTTCTTATCGCGGGGACAGTCATCGTTTCGGGTGCACTCGGCACCTGGTATCTTCGGCAGGGCAATGTCCGTGGTGTAGCATTCGATGCGTGGATTACCTTGATAGCCAGTCGGACAGCTGCACTGCGCGTAATGATCGCGTGCGTTGCACTGAGCATTGACGCCGCAGCGTTCCAGGCGACAGGCGTCCAGGCAGCTGCCATGGAGGCAGACTTCGGAACTGGCGCACTCGGCATTATGCTGACAGCCGCCGGCGATAATGATAGGCTGAATGGGTACACAGTTACCCGAGTTGTCAGACACGGTGTCGCTGGGACACTTGCAGATCATGGTGCGGAGGGGCAGTGTGTCCAGGACCGTACAGGTCTGCTGTGGATTGCAAACATGGGGTGTGGCGCAAGGATCGGCGCAGCGCTGATTGATACAGGCCAATCTTGATGGACAGTCGGCATCCTGGGTGCACTGCGGCTGTGGATCACGCTTGGGCAGCTCGCACAGCACGAAGGGATTACCCTGATAGCCGGCGCGGCACTCGCACTGCGGTTGATGGCGACGGCCCACACAAATGGCATTCACGGTGCAGGTGTCCTGCTCGCAAACGGGGCGGCAGACGCGATTCAGACGATCGCAGGCCTCGTGATCGGCACAATCCTCGTTGTATTGGCAGTGGCCCGTGATGCAGGCAACGAAGGGACTTCCTTGCGTGCCGGCGGGACAGCGGCAGACAGCCTGGTGGTTCTGTGGCAGACATTCGGCACCGCTGCCGCAGCGCACCTGTCCATGGGTACAAGGATTGACGCAGTTCTCATTCAGGCAGGCCTTGTCGTAGGGACAATCAGCATTGATCTTGCACTCGGCTGGAAATATGTGCAGAGCGTTAGTAAGGTTTGATTTATATACAAGAACCTTTCAAAGGTCTTGATAAGTTTTTATACCCCGCTTACCCATTTTGAATGAGTTCAGTGTATAATAAAACCATGTCAATTGGCACTTACGTTTAAAGCATTGAACTTGTGGATCACCGCCCCAACCAGAAGGACAGTAGCAGATGGGTCGGGAGTTTTGTACGCGACACTCGGCATTGCCGGCGCAAGGATTGGCCTCGGCACAAGGATCCTGGCAGCGTTTATTGATGCAGGCCGTTGTGGGCGTACACTCCGAGTCGTGGGTGCAGCCAGCCGTGATTTGAGCTACAGGAAATGAGTAAGCATATGGCTTAAAAACTGAATGATTGGAATGGTATGAAAGGGACTTACGTGGCTGATAGCAATTGGTGAAGGGATCTCCTTGGGTGCCCTGTGGGCAGCTGCAGATGGCGCGATGATGTTGCGCCTGGCACTGAGCTGTACGCGCACAGGGTGAAGCGTCTAGGCAGGGATTGACACAGTTGCCAGCGCGGCAGGCTTCCATATCCTGGCACTGATCATGCGACACGCAGCCTTGGTCACGGACGGGTTCTAGTTGAGTCAGAAACAAGAGATTAGCATTGTGTCGATTGGATTGGATTTAGCATTAGCGTGTGCAGCAGTTAAGTTAAATAAAAGAGTTATAGAGTGCATAAACAATATACGGTGTAACTGCATAATTGTGCAACTCTGTAAACGAATAGAAGGGGATAGAGCTGATATATCAAATATCAATTAATATATAGCAAACTATTTACAAATTGGCTGCAATGAAATAAGCAAACTCGACACAACGTCGAAATAAGTAGAGTTCCGGCTCACACAAGTGTGAGGGGATTGTTTGTTGTGCGACTTACCTTTGCGACATCCAATGTCAGCATCACCCACGTAACCAGGCTCACAGCGACAGATCATGGTGCGCAGCGGCAGAGTGTCGACAACCTCACAGATGGCATTGGCGCCACACGGATGGGTCACAGCGCACGGGTTCTTGCACTCTCCACTGAAGCAGGCCAATTTGCTGGGGCATTCGGCGTCCATGGTGCAGCCCTCGGGTTGAACGGGTAGCAATTCACAGCGCACCGCTGGATTGCCACTATAACCAGCCGGGCAGCGGCACTGGGCGCGATGATTGTCCACGCGGCACTGAGCGCCAATGCCGCAATCGCAGGGATCCTCGCAACGCTCGTTGCGACAGGCCAAATGGAAGGCGCACTCATCGTCGCTGCGGCACTCGGGTCGCTCGCAGCGCAGTAGAGGATTGCCGCGATAGCCATCGGGGCAGTGGCAGCGGGCGCGATGATTGAAGTCGGCGCGACAGATGGCTCCTGTACCACACTGGGTGAAGATGCACGGATCGACGCACTGCTCGTTGATGCACGCCTCGGTGGGCGCACATTCGCCGTCGGAGCGACAGCCCAGCAGATAGCAGTGCTGCAGGGCGTTGCCCGTGTAGCCCTCATTGCACACGCAGAGTGGTCGATGGAGCTGGACGTGGCAGCGTGCCTGCTGGGCACACAGATTGGACTGTTCGCAAGGATTGCGGCAGACCTGGTTGATGCAGGCCTTGTCGTTGCTGCACTCGGCATCGCTGGTGCACTCCGGCTTGGGTGGATCCAGTTGCGGCACTTGGCGCACACACTGCGCATACGGTGAGCCGTAGAAGTCCGGCGGACAGCTGCAGATGGCCTTGTGGTTGATGACACGACAAATTGCATTCAGTCCGCAGGCATGCAGACAAGGATCACGGCACTTCTGGCTGACGCAGGCGCGATCTCGGGAGCAGTCCTCGTTGGTCACACACTCCGGATAGCTGCAGGTGGCCGCACCGTTGTGTACACGGCAAATGCCATTGCTGCGACACGGCGATGGCTGGCAGGGATCAACGACATCAACTTGACGTGGTGCCTCGCACTGAACGAACGGATTGCCGATCATGTTGTCGGGACAGCTGCAGATGGGGCTGTGATTGATTGTCTGGCAGACGGCGCCATAGCCGCAAACGCCAGCACAGGCATCCACACACTTGTTGTTAACGCAGGCGCGATCCTTGGCACAGTCGGAACTGAGCGTACACTCGGGTCGGCAGCCCTGGCCCAATGGATTTCCAAAGAAACCAGGCAGGCACTCGCAGACAGCTTGATCCCGCTGCACACGACACACGGAGTTAAGGCCGCAGGGCGATGGATAGCATGGATCCGATATCGGCGGCGGAGTGACCTGTCGTGTGCATTGCACAAAGGCGTTGCCCGTGTATCCAGCGGTGCAGGAACATATGGGTATGTGGTTGTTGACACTGCATAGGGCCTCCAGGCCGCAGGTGCCTGGGCAGGGATCGGCGCACTTGCTGCGTATGCAGGCGCGATTGGCTGGACAGTCAGAGTTGCCAACACACTCAGGTCGGCAGCCCTCGTAGGGATTGCCAATGTATTCCTGAATGCACTCGCAGACAAAACCGTCGCCTCGCACGCGGCACTCACTGTTGCTGCCACAAGGCGATGGGTAGCAAGGATTCTTCGGTGTTGGCGATGGTGTGGGCAAAACTGAAAAGTGATAATAAATATTATGATTAGACCTAGTTATTGGGGGGTCGCCCTGCCTATATACAATATGCAAACTTGTTGGGTATTTGGACAATGGGTTCTTACTTTGGGGCACTTGCTGGCAGAGTCGGAAGGGGTCACCCGTCATGCCCGCTGGGCAATGACAGTTGGGCGTGTGGAGGGTAACCAGACACTGGGCGTGTTGGCCACAGCTGCCGGGGCAGGGATCGCGACACTTCTGACCGATGCAGGCCAAATTGTTGGCACACTCATCGTTATTGGAACACTCGGGTCGACAATTAGGCGGCGTTCCTTGGAATTCAGCCAGGCACGTGCAACGTGCCTGACCATTCTCAACGCTGCACTGGGCATTTGGCCCACATGGCGATGGATAGCATGGATCGCGAGCCTTCTCCGGCTTGCGCTCCACAACAATCAGACTACATAGCCTGTAGGCGTTGCCCGTATGGCCAGCGATGCACTCGCAATGGGCGCGATGCTGCACCGCTTGACAAACGGCGTTCAGGCCACACTGTCCGGGACAGGGATCGACACACTTGTTGCTGATGCACGCGTGCTGTTGCGAGCAGTCTGAGCTGGTGTAGCACTCCAGGCGGCAGTTGGGCGGCTGACCGAAGTATCCAGTAATGCAGGAACAGATCGCAACTCCATTGCGCTGAATGCACTGACCATTGGAGCCACACGGCGATGGTTGGCAGGGATTGACGATCGGTTCGTCGCGCACTGGTGAGCAGGCGACGAAGGCGTTGCCCGTCATGCGTTCCGGACAGCGACACATGGCAATGTGATTGATGGCATCGCAGAGAGCGTTCTGGGCACATGTTCCCGGACAGGGATCAACGCATTTATTGCGCACGCAGGCACGATTCCTTGGGCACTCGGAGTTCAGCACGCACTCGGGGCGACAACCGATGTAGGGATCGCCTTGGTACTCGGGCAGGCAAGAGCACTGGCCATTGCTGCACTGAGCATTAGAACCACATGGTGAGGGATTGCAGGGATCGTCGCGTGCTGTAAAATAATTGGGTGCATGTTTAAGAAAAAGCAACGCGGATTGGAATTCTTGGGGCATACTCGGTGGTGCTGGTGGCGGTGTGGGTGGCAGCAGACGACAGCTGGTGAAGGGATCGCCAGTATAACCGGCAGGGCAAGAGCAGCTTGGAGTATGGTTGATGACATTGCATTGGGCTGCAAAGCCGCAGGCACCGGGACACGGATCGCGACACTTCTCACTGATACACGCTAAGTTGCTGGCGCACTCCGCATTGATGGTGCACTCGGGCCGGCAGTTGGGCGCTGCGCCTATGTAGTTGGGCAAGCAGCTGCAACTGGCGCCGCCATTCACTTCACGGCATTGGGAGTAGGGTCCACATGGTGTCGGCACACACGGCATCGCTGGCGGAACTGGTCTATCATCTTGTTTTGGCACCAACGCACAGGCAATAAAGGCATCGCCTGTGTAGCCAGGCTGGCAGGAGCACAGCGGACTGTGATTGCGCACATGACACTGGGCATTGCGTCCGCAGGCACCTGGACAGGGATCCTGGCACTTCTGCTTGATACAGGCCTTATCCGCTGCACACTCAGTGCTGATGACACATTCGGGTCGACAGGCGGGCGGGGTGCCTATAAACTCTGGCAGGCAGCTGCAAATGGCTTGACCTTGAGATTCGCGGCACTGAGAATTGGCGCCGCAGGGCGTTGGTTCGCAGGGATTCACATATACAGGGGGCGTGGCTAAACAGGGTAGATAATATAAATTAGCTTGTATACATGTTGAGCGGGTAAAAGCGAGCGAAGCGTTTTCTAAGCAAATCAAAAGCGTTTTTAACTACGTTTAGCAAATTGTCACGAAAATTCGATGTGATTAAGTATTGAATGATGCATTGATGAGAGAAAATCAACCGTAGACAAGGTCGGTGAAGAGAAGGTAAGGCGTAGAATTGTTGTTGGACAACGAGCAACAAGATTTCCGAGAGTTTGGGTTTTAGTCGTACAAGCTTAAATATCAAAATAATGCATTTAATGATAAGATAATTAAAAAGAAACAATTGTAAAAAAGGGCGCAGAAGAGAAGAAAAAGCGTAGAATTTAACACTGCGTTGTTGTTGGTCAGAGAGCAAGAAGATCACGGAGGGTCGGGATGACACAAGATTAGATGACAACCTTAAGTATTTGATGATGCAATGGTTAATCTGAGTTGAAATTAAACAAGGTCGGAGAAATTGAGTACTGCGTTGTTGTTGTTTATCAGAGAGCAAAGAGTTCGGTTTGGTTTTTAGTGGCACGAGTTTAGCTTGCAACTGGTTGTGGCTTTTCTTACGTTCTTGCTGCACGAGACGACAGCTTTGGTAGGGATTTCCCACATAACGGGGCTGGCATTCGCAGACAGGCGCATGATTGATAGCCTGACAGTAGGCATTAATGCCGCAGACACCGGGACAGGGATCGCGACATTTCTCATTCACACAGGCCCGATCGCTGCTGCAGTCCGAGTTGCGTGTGCACTCGGGTCTGCAGATTTCATAGGGATTGCCATAATAGTCCGGCAAGCACTGACAAACACTTTGGTCATACTGCGGCCGACAAATGGCATTGATACCGCAAGGATTTGGATGACATGGCACAACCTTCGGTACAACTGGAGGTGGTGTGGGTCGCACACATGCGCTATACGCATTGCCCACGTAACCCTCCGGGCAATTGCAGTACGGACTGTGTGCTATGACGCGACACAAGGCCAGCTGGCCGCAACTGCCGGGACAGGGATCGATGCACTTGCGATTGTGGCAGGCTTTGTCAGCGGCACAATCAGCGCTGTTAACACATTCAGGTCGGCAGTGCGGAGGTGTGCCTATAAATTCTATAAGACAGCTGCAGCGAGCACCCTGTGCTGTGGCCACACACTCTGAGTGGGGGCCGCAGGGTGATGGCTGGCAGGGATTCACCTCGACGGGGTCTCTTGTGGGTGATGCAGGTGCTACAACTGAAAGAAGTGCATTAGAGATTGTTGGCAAGTTGAGGTAATGCGGCATACCTATGTGTAGACAGGATATTAGGGGATTACCCGTCAATGAGGGCGGACACACGCAGATGGGACTGTGATTCTGAGCGTGACAGACAGCACGGAAGCCACAGGCGCCCGGACAGGGATCTTGACATCTGAGATTCAAGCAGTATTTGTCAAGAGCACAATCCGAGTTGCTGCTGCACTCCGGACGACAGGAGGGTGGTGTACCCAGATAGCCAGGCAGGCAGTAGCAAATGGCTTGCTCCTTATATGCACGGCACTGAGCATTGGGACCGCATGGTGAGGGCTTACAGGGATTGATTGGTGTGCGTGGTGGTATAATTGCAGGCAATGTGCTGGGAGTTGGGTCATGTGTTATGGTTATCGGTGGTTTGGGTACTGGCAGTGGGATCGGGTTACACCTCACAAAGGCGTCACCCTGCATTTGAGGTGGACACGAGCAAGTGGGAATGTGATTGTAAACATTGCACACTGCGTTTAGTCCACAAGTGCCCGGGCACGGATCCTCGCACTTCTGCCGTCTGCAGGCTTTGTCCTTGGTACAATCCGTATTCAGCACACACTCCGGCCGACAGCCAACATAAGGATCTCCATGATATTCGGCAAGGCAACTGCAGACGCCATTGTTGCAAATCGCATTAGGTCCACAAGGTGATGGATAGCAAGGATCCTTTGCTGCGGTGGGTTCTCGTTGCACGACTGCAGGCACGGGTGCCCGTTGGCATGATACGAAGGGATCGCCGGTGTAGCCCGTGGGGCAGAAGCAGTTGGGCACATGGTTTTGTACTCGGCATAGAGCGTTATATGAACAAGATCCTGGGCAAGGATCGCGGCACTTTTCGTTCACACATGCCAAGTGCGCTGGACAGTCAGATTGCACAACGCATTCTGGACGACAATTGGGCGGTGTACCGCTGTAGTTGGGTAAACAAATACAGGCGGCCACTCCGAACCGATTGTGACATTGTGAGAATGGACCACAAGGTGACGGATAGCATGGATTGATCTCTGCACTAGGTGTCGCAACATCATAGACTGGACGCGGTGTTGTAGGTGTTGGCTGTCCCACTGATGGAATATTGACTATGCCTTGTGTAGGTTCTGGTTGCTTCACTGGGTAGTTAACATAATACACCGGAGGCTGAGGTGTTGGATACGATGGCTGTGGTAATGAAGGTACGTTAATTACTCCAGGCTGAGGTGGTGTAGGGGTTGAAGGCACTGAAGATGGCACGAATATAGGGGGCTGTGGTGCTGGTTGCACAGGTTGTGGGAACGACGGAATATTCACTATTCCTGGTTCTTGAGAGGGTGTCGGTGCTGGGTAATTCACATCATGTATCGGAGGTTGATGTGTTGGATATGCAGGTTGTGGCACTGATGGTATATTTATAACACCTGGTTGTGGTGCAGGTGTTGAAGCCAATGGGGATGTCACATATATAGGAGGTTGTGGTGTTGGTGACACCGGTTGCGGGACGGAAGGAATATTTACAACTCCAGGTATTTGAGCTGGCTGTTGTGTTGGATAGCTCACATCATATACTGGAGGCTGAGGTGTTGGATATGTAGGTTGTGGCACTGATGGTATATTTATAACACCCGGTTGTGGTGCAGGTGTTGAAGCCACTGGGGATGTCACATATATAGGAGGTTGTGGTGTTGGTTGCACCGGTTGCGGGACGGAAGGAATATTTACAACTCCAGGTATTGGAGCTGGCTGTTGTATTGGATAGTTCACATCATATACAGGAGGTTGAGGTGTTGGGTATGTAGGTTGAGGCACTGATGGTATATTTATTACTCCTGGTTGAGGTGCAGGTGTTGAAGTTGCAGGAGGAGATGATACGTATATAGGTGACTGTGGTCTTGTAGGTTGTGGTTCTGGGAACGAGGGAATATTCACAACTCCAGGCTTATGAGTAGGTTGCGGTGCTGGGTAGCTCACATCATATATCGGAGGTTGATGTGTCGGATATGTTGGCTGTGGTACGGATGGTATATTTATAACACCCGGTTGTGGTGAAGGCGTTGACGTAGCAGGTGACGGAATAAAAACTGGTGGAGTAGGGCTTGGTGTCGGATATATTGGCCGTGGTAGGGATGGAATGTTAATAACTCCTGGTATTTGTGGTGGTGGTGGATAATATACATCGTATATAGCTGGTCGCGGTGGCTGAGGTGTTGGTTGTGGCTGAGGTGCAGAATGAATGTTGATAACTCCAGGAACTGGTGGTTGCGTAGGTTGCGGAGGATAGTTAACATCATAAACTGGCGGCTGAGGGGATGGATACGTTGGTTGTGGAGCTGAGGGAATGTTTATCACATCAGGTTGTGGAGCCGGTGTTGAAGACACTGGATGTGACACATATATAGGAGGTTGTGGTGTTGGTGGCACCGGTTGCGGGAACGAAGGAATATTAACAACTCCAGGTATTGGATGTGGTGCTTCATAGTTCACTTCATATACTGGAGGCTGAGGTGTCGGATATGTAGGTTGAGGCACTGATGGTACATTGATAACTCCTGGCTGAGGAGATGGTGGCGCAGGTTGTGGGACTGAGGGAATGTTCACTACTCCAGGGATTGAAGCTGGCTGTGGAGTAGGGTAGCTCACATCATATACTGGTGGCTGAGGTGTCGGATATGTTGGTTGAGACACTGATGGTATATTGATTACTCCTGGCTGAGGAGCTGGCGGCATTGGCTGTGGGACTGAGGGAATGTTCACAACTCCAGGGATCGGAGCTGGCTGTGAAGTAGGGTAGCTCACATCATATACTGGCGGCTGAGGTGTCGGATATGTAGGTTGAGACACTGATGGTATATTGATTACTCCTGGCTGAGGAGCTGGTGGCACCGGTTGTGAGATTGAAGGAATGTTTACAACTCCAGGCGTTTGAGGGGGTCGAGGTGTTGGGTAGTTGACATTATAGATCGGAGGCTGTGGTGATGGATAAGTTGGCTGTGGCACAGCTGGTATATTGATAATTCCTGGTTGCGGTGCTGGTATTGTTGGATTTGGAGACTGTATAAATATTGGCGTCTGTGTTGTCGGGTAAATTGGTTGAGGCACTGAAGGTATATTTATAAGTCCCGGTTCGGGATATTGGGGCCTTTGTGTTGGGTAGTTGACATCATAAACTGGTGGCAGTGCGGAGGGTGGCGATGGTTGCGATATTGAAGGGATATTGATAACACCTGGTTTCGGTTGGCGTGTAGTTGGTACTTGGGAAGTATATGTTGTAGGTTGATAGGAAGGATAAATCGGTTGTAGATGCGAGGGAGTGTAAGTTACGCCGGGTATAGCAATCGGGTAGGGTGGTGATGGTGTATCATATATTGGTGGTCGCACATTTGTGGGATCTATATTTGCCAATGATATATGATTATTAGATGGGCTGCTGCAATTGACTTTTGTATCACATTGAATCTTACGTCTTGGACTCTCGTAGCAACGGGTAAATGGATTGCCAGTGTGGGATGGTTTGCAATAGCAAATAGGATTATGGTAATGGACGCGGCACTCGGCATTAATGCCACAGGCTCCTGGGCACGGATCGGTACACCTGTGTTGCACACAGGCTTTGTCGAAGGCGCACTCAGAGTTCAATGTACATTCGGGACGGCAATAGGGTGGACTACCATAAAACTCAGGGAGACATGAGCAAATTGCTTGCTCGTTGCTTTCGCGACACTGTGCATTGGGACCACAAGGTGATGGTTCGCAGGGATTCAGGTAGACTATAGGTGCTGAGTCAGAAAGATACATGGAATGGTTACACATAAAAGAGAAATTCGTAGGGAATAGTTGCTTACAATGTTGTACCGCTGGCACGGGGGCACAGTGTATCAAGGGGTTGCCCGTGTAGCCGCTGTAGCATCTGCACTGCGGCAGGTGGTCAACTACATGACAATCGGCATTGAGGCCGCATGTACCGGGACACGGATCTCGGCACTTCTGCTGCACACATGCTCTGTGCGATTGACAGTCGCTGTTGAGGACACATTCGGGACGGCAGGCTTCGTAGGGATTGCCAAAGTAATCAGGCAGGCAGCTGCATGAACCAATGCCGTGATGCTGACTACACACCGCGTTAGCGCCACAGGGATTGGGCTCACAGGGATTAACGGCAGGTTGTTCATACTGCACTGTTTGTATGGCTGTCGCTATTGGCGGTGGAGTGGGTGGGGGTGGTGGCTGACAGGCAGTAAATGGATTTCCAATTAGCCCCGGTGCACATACACAATTCGGCTGATGGTTGCTGGTACGGCACATGGCGTTGAAGCCACAGAGACCAGGGCAAGGATCCTGACACTTCCGATTAATACACGCCCGATCGCTGGCGCAGTCGCTGTTGGAAATGCACTCGGGGCGACAGTAGGGCGGAACGCCCACATGCTCCGGCTGGCAGCGACAAGTTGCCACTTCCCGCTCGCTGCTGCACTCGGAGTGGGGGCCGCAGGGCGAGGGTAGGCAAGGATCAAGTGGCTCGCGTTGCACTGGAACCGGATCTGGTCGAATTGGCAGGCACAGTGTGTATGGACTACCGGTGAAGCCGGCAGGGCAAACACATTGCGGCCTGTGATTAATCACATGACAATCGGCATAATGGCCGCAGACACCCGGACAAGGATCGCGACATTTCTGATTTATACAAGCCAGGCTGAGTGAACATTCTGGATTGCTGGCGCACTCGGGACGACAAGTTGGTGGACTGCCATAAAAGCCTGGCATACAGCTGCATATTGCTTGATGTCCAACAGGGCGACAAAGCGCGTTGGCACCACAAGGCGATGGCTGGCAGGGTTGCAGGGCTGGTGGTTCCGGCGGCGCCTGCAATGGCGCTGCTTGGCACAGCACGAATGGATTGCCCTGCATACCGACGGGGCAATGGCACATGGCCACATGATTGTGCACTTCGCAAAGGGCGCCAAAGCCACAGGTACCCGGACAGGGATCGATGCAGCGATTGCGCACACAGGATCTGTCTAAAGCACACTCTGTGCTCAGCACACATTCCGGGCGACAGCCAACGTACGGATCGCCCTGATAAAGTGGGAGACAACTGCAAATGCCGTTAGCGCATTGAGCATTGGCCCCACATGGCGAAGGCTGGCAGGGATCGTCGGCAATTGGAATGGGAGCCGGCGGTGCCGGATAGCACCGATGGAATGGATCGCCAATATAACCACCAGGACACGTACAACTGGGCACATGATTCAAGACAGTGCACTGAGCGTAAAGGCCACAAGCGCCTGGACAGGGATCGCGGCACTTTTCGTTGATGCACGCACGATGCGCGGGGCAATCAGAGTTGAGTGTGCACTCGGGTTGGCAGTGTGGTGGAGAGCCGTAGTACTCAGACAGACAACTGCAGACGGCCTGGTCATTGACCACACGGCACTGTGCATACTGTCCGCAAGGGTCGGGTACGCAGGGATGGCGATATGGTTCGCGGGCCACCACAGCCTGTGGTAAGGGCTGGCAACGCACAAAGGCATCGCCAGTGTGGCCAGCGACACAGGAGCAATGGGCCCGGTGATGGAGTGCTTGACAAACGGCATTGTAGCCACAGGCGCCGGGGCAGGGATCGCGACACTTCTGATTGACGCAGGCCTTATCAGTGGGACACTCGGGATTGCTGGTACATTCGGGCCGACAGGCGGGCGGTGTGCCAAAGTAATCGGGCAGGCAGCTGCAAATTGCCTGACCCTGTGATTCTCTGCACTGGGCATTGGGTCCGCAGGGAGAGGGTTCGCAGGGATTCACGTAAACCACTTTGATGGCTGTGGAGAGGGTGCAAATGGGTGCAAATAATATATTGTTTGATGGGTTAGTGCAAATCTCTGGTGACGGTTGTTGAGAATGCTTACGTTCCGCCTGGCGCAGCTGGCAGTGACGATAAGGGTCGCCATTGTAGCCGGGATAACAGCTGCAGATGGGTACATGATTGACAACTTGACACTGAGCATTGGGTGCACAGCTGCCAGGACAAGGATCGCGGCAGTGTTGATTAAGGCACGCCAAATGGCTGGAGCAGTCGGAGTTCAGGACACACTCGGGTCGGCAGCCTTCATAGGGATTACCGTAGAAGTCGGGCAAACACTGACAGGACCCGACTAAACCATGTTGCCTGCAGACGGCATTGCCGCCGCAAGGACTGGGTGCACATGGATTAATCTGATCCCGTTCGAGTACTGGACGGGGATAGCACTTCGTGAATGGATCTCCAATATAGTCAGCAATGCAAATGCAGGATGGCACATGACTGATCACTTGGCAGGTGGCAGCCTGGCCGCATACTCCAGGACACGGATCGCGACACTTTTGTCCAATACAGGCCAATGGGTTGGCACACTCTGCTGAAGTCACGCATTCAGGACGGCAGTTGGGTGGAGTGCCAACGTAGCTCGGCAAGCACTTGCAGTGCGCTTGGCTTCCATCTGGTGTGGGCGTACACTGGGCATTGGTACCGCACGGTGATGGCTGGCATGGATTCATTGGTTCCCGTTGTATAATAGGTGGTGGCGGCAGACGTTGGCACAGGGCAAATGCATTGCCTGTATATCCGGATGGGCAGCTGCATTGCGGCGTGTGTCGTATGACCTGGCAGAGGGCATGTTGACCACAGGCGCCGGGGCAGGGATCGCGGCAGTGTTGATTCTGGCAGGCCAAATGGGGCGCACAGTCCGAGTTGATTGTGCACTCGGGTCGGCAATGCGGTGGCGTGCCATAGTAGCCAGCTAGACAGGAGCATACGGCCTGTTCATTGGCTACAAGGCATTGAGCGTTGCTTCCACAAGGTGATGGCCGGCAGGGATTAATGGGCACAATGGGATCAGCTAAATTGTGGAGTAAACATTTAAGTGCTGCAAGATGAGTTATACCACAGTGAAACCTACGTTGTACTAGGGCACACTGCACAAAGGCATTGCCAGATGTGCCTGGGGGACAGTGACACATGGGCACATGGTATCGAACCTCGCAGATGGCGCCGACGCCACAAGCCCCTGGACAGGGATCAGTACATTTACTGCGTTGGCAGGCCTTGTCGCGGGCACAGTCCGTGTTTAGGACACATTCGGGTCGGCAGCCAACGTAGGGGTTGCCATGGAACTCAGGCAGACAAGTGCACTGTCCATTGTTGCATATGGTATTCGAGCCACAGGGTGAGGGATTGCAGGCATCGCGTGGCGGTGGGTCATGTGACACTGGTATTGGCGCACAATTAACGAATGGGTTTCCTTGATAGCCGACGGGACAGCTGCAAATGGGCGTGTGATTGATGACGCTGCACTGGGCTGAAATACCACAGGAGCCGGGACAGGGATCGCGACACTTTTCTCCCATGCATGCCAAGTGTGAGGCGCAATCAGAGTTTATAACACACTCCGGCTGACAGTTGGGTGGGGCACCATAGTAACCGACCAGACAACGACAAACGGCTTGACCGCTTTGGGCATGACACTGTCCGAAAGTGCCGCAGGGCGAGGGCACACAGGGATCGCGATAGGTATCCTTGGGATAGTCGTAGCTGATGGCGGGTGCTGAAAATGTTGTTGGGTTAGGACAAGCTCAGACTAGGAGGGACAAGGTCTTACGTATAGTTCGACAACCGCTGAAGGCATCGCCTGCGAAGCCAGGCAAACAACTGCAGTGGGGACTGTGGTTAATCGTGCGACACGCGGCATTGGGGCCACAAACTCCCGGGCAGGGATCGACACAATGATGGTTGTTACAAGCCTTGTCTAGATTACACTCGCTGGAAATGGTGCATTCGGGTCGGCAGGCTGGCGGAGAGCCCACAAAGTCGGGCAAGCAGCTGCAGACCGCTTGTTGATTTGCCTCGTGGCATTTGGAGTTTGGTCCGCACGGCGAGGGCTGGCAGGGATGCACTGGTGCAGGTTCACGCAAAGCTGTTTGTAAAGACGTTGGGGTAAATACACTTGAGTTGAAGATATGCCATGGGATGGTTGCTTACGTTCGCGAATGACACTGCAATAGCTATAAGGATTACCCTCGTAGCCACTGAGGCAACTGCATTGTGGCAGATGATGACGCACATGACAGACAGCATTTGGACCGCAGGTGCCCGCGCATGGTTCGCGACAATGCTGATTGAGACAAGCTAAATTACTGGGACAATCTGAATTTAGGACACACTCCGGTCGACAGCCTTCGTAGGGATTGCCATAGAATTCGGGTAGGCACTGGCAGGCGCCGGCGCCATTCAACTCGTTGCATACCGCATTCGATCCACATGGACTGGGCACACATGGCGTAAGTGTTTCGATTACATCACGCTGAACATCGCAACCGATGAATGGATTGCCACTATGGCCGCTTGAGCACACGCACATGGGTGTATGGTTGATGACGTAGCAATCGGCATTATTGCCACATACGCCTGGACAGGGATTACGGCATTTTTGGTTAAAGCAGGCCAGATTTGTGGGACAGTCCGCACTGCTAACGCATTCAGGACGACAGTTGGGTGGTGTTCCGATGAAGTCATCACGGCAGCTGCATTGTGCATTGTTTCCAACGTTGAGACACAAGGAATTGGGTCCACACGGTGAGGGCTGACAGGGATCAATTACATCGTGTTGAATTGGCGGCGGCGGTTGTGGATGGCAGGCAATGAAGGGATTGCCCGTATAGGAGCTGACGCAACGACAGTTGGGACTGTGGTTAAGCACACGGCACTCCGCGTTCAAGCCGCAGGAACCCGGACAAGGATCACTGCAACGTTGCTGCAGACAGGCCAAGTGCAGTGGGCACTCCGAATTACTGATGCATTCGGGGCGGCATGATGGTGGCACACCCACAAATTGTGGCAGGCACGAGCAGACGGCTTGTCCATTGATATTGCGACACTGTGCATTGGCTCCGCAAGGCGATGGCTGGCAGGGATCGGCAACGACACGTGGCGGTGGTGGTGGCAGTGGCAAACACTGTGCGAAGGCATTTCCTGTCATTCCAGCGGGACAGTGGCACATGGCCACATGGTTGTGCACTTCGCAGATGGCATTCGAGCCGCATGTGCCTGGGCAGGGATCAATGCACTTTTGACGCACGCAAGCGAGGTTGTGGGCGCACTCCGTGCTCAATATGCACTCCGGACGACAGCCAATCGATGGATTTCCATGGTATTCCGGTAAACAACTACATTGTCCCTGGCGACAAACGGCATTGGATCCACACTGAACATGAAGACAGGGATCGTCAGCCAGCACAGGTGTTGGTGGTGCGCGGGGTGGTGCTTGACAGGAAGCAAACGGATTGCCAGTTAGGCCCGGTGCACACTGACAAACGGGCATGTGATTTATCACCGAACACTGAGCATTGAAGCCGCAAGCGCCGGGACACGGATCACGGCAGCGCTGCTGCTGGCAGGCCAGATGAGCTGCGCAATCGGCGTTGATGCTACACTCGGGTCGACAGTTGGGTGGTCTGCCGAAATAGTTACGTAAACAGCTACAAATAGCCGTACCATGGTTGTCACGACACTCGGCATTTTGACCACACGGCGACGGAACACATGGATTCTCATACGTATCCAACTGGACAGGAGGTGGTGCTGTAATCAGGGTTAGGAAAGGTAAATTCGAGCTCATATCGTGCGATGGGCACTTCTTACGTGGCACAGGGTAACAGCGCGTGAATGCATCCCCCTGGAAGCCTTGGTGGCAACTACAAATGGGCGCATGATGGTATACACGACAATCGGCATTGGTGCCACAGACACCAGGACATGGATCTCGACACTTTTGGTTTATGCAGGCCTTATCCGAGGCACACTCTGCACTCGTCACGCATTCGGGACGACAGTTGGGCGGTGCGCCCACATACTCCTGTAAACAGGAGCAGATAGCCTGCTCGTTGTTTTCGCGACACTGAGAGTTGGGGCCGCATGGTGAGGGCTGACAAGGATTCACATACTCTTTCAGGATTGCTATAAGACAACAATTTGTTGTTAAGGGTCTGCAATCAGATATCTTTTTACTGTAAACTCACGTTTCTCGGGCAGCTGGCAGTACCGATAAGGATCACCTACGAAACTGCTTAAGCAATGACATGTGGGCAGATGGTTAAAAACGCGACAAGCGGCATTCAAGCCGCACACACCCGGGCAAGGATCGCGACACTTTGACTGTTGACAGGATTTGTCTGATGGGCAGTCACTATCAGAGATACATTCGGGTCGACATGCCTCGTATGGATTGCCATGGTAGTCGGGTAGACATTGACATGAGCCCGCGTTGCCCTCCTGGCGACATTGCGCATTAGCACCGCAGGGATTAGGATAACAAGGCTGTGTTATCTCATCTCGTTGAATTATAGGCGTTTGGTGGCAGCTGGAGAACGGATCACCCGTATTACCAGGAGCACAGTAGCACATGGCCACATGGCTGAGTACATGACATACTGCATTGGACCCGCAAGCACCTGGGCAGGGATTCACACATTTCTGATTGGCACAAGCCTTGTCGAAGCTACACTCCGAGTTGGCAACACATTCCGGTCGGCAATTAGGCGGTGCCCCAATGTAAGTGGGTAGACAGCTGCATTGGGCCTGGTCACCCACAGCACGGCATTCGGCGTAGGGACCACAAGGCGAAGGTTGGCATGGCTGCTTCACAGGTATAACATCACGCTGTGGTGGTGGTGTTGGTAGACAGCCCAGGAAGGGATTGCCGTTGTGTCGTGGCGGGCAACTGCAGATGGGAGCGTGGTTGACCACGTGGCAGAGCGCGTTGTAGCCGCAGGTGCCTGGGCAGGGATCAATGCAGTGTTGTTGCTGACACGCCAGACGTGGCAGGCAATCCGAGTTTCGTGTGCACTCTGGTCGACAGCCGGGTGGACTTCCCACAAAATCTTCAATGCAGGAGCAGACGGCATTGTCATTGAACACACGGCAGCGACTGTTGGGTCCACACGGTGAGGGAGCACACGGATTTGTAGGCGGCGAGTATTGCACAAGCGGTGTCTCACATTGGATAAAGGCGTTTCCTGTCATGCCCGCTGGACAGCGGCACATGGCAATATGATTTGGCACATCGCATATGGCGTTGGGAGCGCAGGTTCCTGGACAGGGATCGATACATTTGTTGCGCACACAGGCGCGATTCCTTGGACAGTCGGTGTTTAGTACGCATTCCGGACGGCAGCCCACATAGGGATCACCTTGGTATTCGGCTATGCATGTGCATTGACCATTGTGACACTGGGCATTGAATCCACAGGGTGAGGGATTGCAGGGATCGTCGTTTACAATGGGCTTGGCTACGGAGAAGATAGCGAAATGGGTGTAAATGGACCCAATATCTGTGTTGTGTTTATTCTTACGTGGCTCGGGCTGGCAGGAGGTGAACGGATCACCCACATAGCCGACGGGGCACTGACAGCTGGGCACGTGATTGCGCACAGTACAGAGCGCATTGTATGCGCAGGATCCGGGGCAGGGATCAACGCACCGCTGGTTTATGCAAGCACGGCTGGGAAGACATTCTGCACTTTGTGTGCATTCGGGTCGGCAACTGGGCGGGACACCAAAGTAGCCAGACAGGCAGCTACAAATTGCTTGACCTTGTGACTGGCGACACTGGGCGTTAGCTCCACAAGGAGACGGCTGACAGGGATCGCGCACAGGTTCACGTAGCAGATGCGTGGGTGGTGCTAAATTATCAGTATAATTAGGTGAGTATTTATGGCACTGGACGCTGGCAAGATGACTTACGAGGCGTGGGATAGCAGCGCGTGAAAGGATCTCCAGTATAACCTGACTGGCAGGCGCACAGCGGTGCATGATTTGTGGCATGACATTGGGCATTGCTGCCGCAAGCGCCTGGACAGGGATCTATGCACTTGTGTTGTACGCAAGCCTTGTCGAAATTACATTCCGATGAGAGCGTACACTCGGGACGACAACCTGGAGGACTGCCCACATACTCGGCTAAGCATGAGCAGACAGCCTGCTCATTGAGGTCTTTGCACTGACTGTTGGGGCCGCAAGGTGAGGGTTGACAGGGATTAACATACTCGCGCACGGCTAGAAAAATCAAGGTGTTCTAGATTGGTTGAGGGTAAAGGTGAGTACTGCTTACGTTTCTCTTCGAGTCTGCAGCTGCGATATGGATCACCCACATAGCTGTTGAGGCAATTACAAGTGGGCACATGGTTTCTCACATAGCACTCGGCATTGTAGCCACAGCTACCGGGACAGGGATCGCGGCACTTTTGATTGACGCAGGCTCGATTAGATGGACAGTCGGAATCGAGGACACATTCGGGACGACAGGCTTCGTAGGGATTGCCAAAATACTCGGGCAGGCACTGGCAGGAACCAATGCCATTTCGTTGATGGCACTCGGCATAAGTTCCGCAAGGATTGGGGTTGCAGGGTTGCACCACTTCTGGTGGCTCATGTTGAATTGGTGAGCAGAAAACGAAAGGATCACCGCTAAGACCTGGTTGACAGTAGCAATTAGCGCTGTGACTCAGCACACGGCACTCAGCACCGTTGCCGCATAGGCCTGGACAAGGATCCGTGCAACGATTGTTCCTGCAAATCTGGGACGATGTGCAATCAGAGTTGGACAGACACTCGGGCCGGCAGTTGGGTGGAGTTCCAAAAAAGTTCTCAAGGCAAGAGCAGGATGGCGTATCCCCAATGCGGCGGCACTGGCTGTTTGCGCCGCACGGCGAGGGTTGGCAGGGATCTCGGGGCACAATATCCCTCAATGGTTCGACTGTTATTATGAAAGTTGCGTCAGATATGTAGGTCTCGATTAACAGTGGAAACTTACTAATTCTGTGGCACTGTATGAACGGGTTGCCTGTATAGCCCGGCTGACAGCTACAATAGGGACTGTGACTGACCGCCCTGCACTCAGCATAGGCACCACAGGCGCCTGGACAGGGATCGATACAACGCTGATTTTGGCAAGCACGGTTGGGGGCACAGTCATAGTTGGTGGTGCACTCGGGACGGCAGGATGGTGGCAGACCATAATAATTTGGCAGGCAGCTACAGATGGCCTGACCTTGTCGTTCGCGACACTCAGCATTCGCACCACATGGCGAGGGTTGGCAGGGATTTTGATAGACGCTCACTGAGGGGTGTTTTCAGTCGATTAGTTTCGTGGCAGAATGGGGGATTATATAGGAACCTACTTTGTACGGGGCTGCAGTGAACGAACGCATTACCAGTCATGCCCACCGGACAGTGGCACATGGCAATGTGGTTGATAACATCGCAGATGGCACCGGCACCGCAGGTGCCTGGACAAGGATCTACACACTTTTGTTGTACACAGGCGCGATTTCGGGGACATTCAGCGCTCAGAACGCATTCCGGACGGCAGGCGACGTAGGCATCGCCTTGATATTCGGCAATGCACGTGCACTGTCCATCGCCTGCGCAGACGGCATTGCTGCCACAGGGACTGGGATTGCAAGGATCTCTGGGTTCTTCATAGGCTGGTGGTGCTGTTGGGAATGGGTGGATGTATTCACGTACTGATGGTTTAAAGCTCCTATAGAGTTGCTTACGTGGTGCAGGCCGGCAAGCCACAAATGCATCACCCACGTAGCCATGCAGACAAACACAGTTGGGCGTATGATTAACCACACGACACTCGGTGTGCTGGCCGCAGGCGCCGGGGCAGGGATCGCTGCAACGCTCGCCAATGCAAGCTAAATGATTGGCGCAATCGGCGTTGATGGTACACTCGGGTCGACAATGTGGCGGTGTGCCGTAGTAGTTAGACTGGCATGAGCAAATGGCTTGGTCCTGCTGGTTTCGACACGTGGCGTACAAGCCACAGGGTGAGGGTACGCAGGGATCGCGATAGGGTGTTACATCTCGAAGCGGCGGTGGTGGCGCTAATGTTACGACGAAAACGCGTTACGGTAACTATTTATTGAGCTATCAGACAGATTTCTTACGTGTTGGTCTGGGTAGGCAGCGCACGAAGGGATCGCCAATTAGACCCGCAGGACATATGCAAATGGGGCTATGATTGCGCACCTGACATATTGCCTGTTGGCCGCAAACACCCGGGCATGGATCAACACACTTGCGATTAATGCACGCCCTAGTGGCTGGGCACTCAGCACTTGAGGTACACTCGGGTCGACAATTCGGTGGTGCACCCTCAAACTCGGGCAGACAGGAGCAGACGCCTTGGCTCTGAACCTCGCGGCATTGGGAATTTGAGCCACAGGGTGATGGCACACATGGGTTTACATAGTCGTGGACAATTGCTACGGTTAGGGTTAGGCAAATAGATAATACGCTTCGAATTAGTAACTACAACAACTACTACGAGTTGGTTAGACGACTCTACGAGAATGATTGGAACTAGCTTACGTGCTGCAGGTTGATTACAGTAGCGATACGGATCTCCAACGTATCCCGCGAAGCAGGAGCACATGGGCGTGTGGTTGACGACATTACACTCAGCATTCTGTCCACAGCTACCGGGGCAGGGATCGCGACACTTTTGTTGTTGACAGGCGCGATTTGACGGGCAGTCCGAGTTGAGCACACACTCCGGGCGACAGCCCTCGTAGGGATTGCCAAAGTAATCGGGCAGGCATTGACAGGCTCCGGCACCGTTGCGCTGTTTGCACTCGGCATTCGAGCCACATGGCGATGGTTGACAGGGATTGATAATTTCCACATCTTGTTCAATTGGCTGACATTGCGTAAAAGGATCACCCGTTAGTCCCGCGTCACAGATGCACATGGGTGTATGTGAGACTACGCGACAAATGGCATTGGCGCCACAAAGGCCTGGACAAGGATCGCGACACTTTTGATTTATGCAGGCACGATTTCCAGGACACTCAGCGTTAGATACGCATTCCGGTCGGCAGTAAGGTGGCGAGCCCACAAAGTCTTTCAGACACGTGCATGAGGGAGTCTCCCCAATGGCGCGGCACTCAGCGTTGGCACCACATGGCGAGGGACGACATGGATCTTGGGGTACAATATCCCGCTGCGGTGGTTCAATGATTTGTTGGCAACCCACAAACGGATTACCGGTGTAGTGGGGCAAACAGGTACAGAACGGATTGTGATTGACAACGCTGCATTGGGCATTACGACCACAAGCGCCGGGGCAAGGATCAACACACTTTTGATTCACACAGGCCAGCTGGGCGGCACACTCCGAGTTGCTGGTGCATTCGGGACGACAAAGTGGTGGTGTGCCAATATAGTCAGGCACGCAAGAACAGACAGCCTGCTGATTGGCTTCGCGGCACTGGGAATTAGGGCCGCATGGCGATGGTTGGCAAGGCTGAACAACGGCGGGTGCTGTAAAGTGAAGGATTTGTAGGAATCGCTGCATTTGATCACTCCAAAATGCCGAATATTTACGTGGTATGGGATGACACTGTACAAAAGCGTTGCCTGCATAACCTTCGGGACATGTACACATCGGTATGTGATTGAGCACGGTGCACAAGGCATTGGGGGCGCATGTGCCTGGGCAGGGATCAAAGCATTTGTGACGGGCGCACGCTCGATCTCGCGGGCAATCCAAGCTGGTGAGGCATTCGGGACGACAGCCGCTGTAGGGATCACCATGATACTCAGGCAGGCATGTACAGGTGCCTGCATTGCATATAGCATTTGGACCACATGGCGACGGGTTACAGGGATCGTCAGCTTCCACAGCTACAGAGCGAACGATTATATGACTATTTGTTGTGGGTTAGGTTTCAGATTCTTACGTTTCGGTGGTGGTTCAGGCTGACAGTGACTGAATGGATCACCGGTATAGCCGGCAGGACATGTGCAGCTGGGCGTATGATTAATGACATTGCAAATGGCACCAAAACCGCAAGAGCCGGGACATGGATCGCGACACTTTTCATTGATGCAAGCCTGACTGCTGGGACAGTCTGAGTTAATCCGACACTCAGGACGGCAATTGGGTGGTACACCCAGATAACCAAGCTGGCACGAGCATGATGGTGCATCCCCATGGGGACGGCACGTGGCGTATGGGCCGCAAGGTGAGGGCACACAAGGATCGACCGGTTGTCTTTGCACAATTGCTGTAGGCGGCGCCGCTATAGCCGGATTACAATATTTAGGAGGTTGCGTTGAGGGAGTAGCACAACACTTACGAGGTATGGGCAGGCAGCGATAGAAAGCGTCGCCAGTGTAACCGGAACGACACGAGCAAATGGGGCTGTGGTTGAGCACACGGCATAGAGCCTGCTCACCACAAGTGCCCGGACAGGGATCGATGCATTTCTTGGCCACACAAGCCTTGTCCGCTGCGCACTCCGATGAGATGGTGCACTCGGGTCGGCAGGCTGGCGGTGATCCCACATATTCGGGCAAGCAAGAGCAGACAGCCTGCTCATTGCTCTCCCGGCACTGGGAATTGGGACCGCATGGTGATGGCTGACAAGGATTCACATATTGTTTGATGGCTACAAAGGAAAGGACATTGGTTGTCATATGCATCCGATAGTTGAACTTTACGTTGTCTTACGTTCACGTTCCTGTTGACAAAGACGATACGGGTCACCAGTGTATCCAGTTATGCAGCTGCAGCTAGGCACATGATTGAGCACATTGCACACTGCATTGAGGCCGCAGGTGCCAGGGCAAGGATCTTGGCATTTTTGCTGTTGGCAGGCACGATTCGAGGGACAGTCAGAGTCAAGCACACATTCTGGTCGGCAGCCCTCGTAAGGATTGCCAAAGTATCCCTCCAGGCATTGGCATGAGCCAGCATCCTGGCGTGTAGTACAACGAGCATTTATGCCGCAGGGGCTGGGATTGCAAGGGTCCAGCTGGTCCAACTGTTGAATTCTCTTCTCCACACATTGCACGAAAGGATCACCTTCCAGGCCTTCGGGACAGTAACAGCTCGGCGTATGTGAGAGCACACGGCACACAGCGGCTTGTCCACAAAGACCCGGGCATGGATCGCGACACTTCTGCTGTATGCATGCCTGATGTGTTGGGCATTCTGAGCTGGTCAAACACTCCGGTCGGCAGTTGGGGGGAATGCCGCTGTAGTCGGGGAGGCAAGTGCACGAAGGCGTTTCATTTATTTCACGGCATTCGGCGTAGGGTCCACATGGAGAAGGCTGGCAGGCCTGTCGTGGTGGTGGTGTTGGCGGCTCAATTATTGGTTGACAGCTGACAAACGGATTGCCGGAGTAGCGATCCAGGCAACGACAGAATGGACTGTGGTTGGTTACATGACATTGGGCATTGCGGCCGCAGACACCGGGACATGGATCACTACATTTCTGATTAAGACACGCCAAATTTAGTGGACATTCCGAGTTAGATGTGCATTCGGGCCGACAGAAGGGCGGACTGCCTATGAACGGCGTAATGCAGGAGCAGACGGCCTGTTGATTGATTGCACGACACTGAGAGTTAGGTCCGCATGGTGATGGCTGGCAAGGATTCTGAACGACGTCGTGTTCTGCAAAAAGGCGAACACTGTAAAGGGGAACTTGGACTATTGGTGATTGCTTACTTGGCACTGGATTGCACGCGACAAAAGCATTGCCTTCCATGCCATCAGGGCAACGACAGTTGGGTATGTGATTGAGCACCTCGCAAATAGCAGTGGATGCACAAGTGCCAGGACAAGGATCCACGCACTTGTGACGCACACAGGCGAGATTACGGGCACAATCCGTGTGCAAAACACACTCCGGGCGACATCCGACGAAGGGATCTCCCTGATACTCGGATATGCATGTGCATTGACCGTTATGACACTGTGCATTTGCGCCACATGGCGACGGGTTACATGGGTCATGAGGTGTAGGAGGAGCTTTAACTGGTAGACATATTTAGCGTTAATATCTGCTTTAGACTTGTAACTCGTTATGGTTCTTACGTTTTTGCGGAGGCTCCGGATTGCAAACAAGGAATGGATCACCTATATAACCAACTAGACAACTACAAATTGGCGTGTGATTGATCACATTGCACTGTGTATTGAGGCCACAGGAGCCGGGGCAAGGATCGCGACACTTTTGATTGATGCACGCTTGATGGCTTGGACATTCAGCATTAATGGAACACTCGGGTCGGCAACTTGGCGGCGTGCCCAAATAATTGGGCAGGCAAGAGCACGATGGTGTGCCATGAATATCGCGACATTGCGAATTGGCACCGCAGGGTGAGGGTACGCAAGGATCAAGCGGTTCGCGTTCAATTGCCACAACAGGCGGAGCTAAGAGGGTTACAAGAATCGGTCACAAGTTGAGCTTGCAATATCATCCAATTTAATTCGATGTCTTACGTGGCACTCGATAACAACGGGTGAAGGCATCCCCCGTGAATCCGTTCAAGCAGGTGCAGATTGGACTGTGGTTGCGCACACGGCACTCGGCTTGTTGGCCGCATACATTAGGACACGGATCAACGCATTTCCGATTCACACAGGCCTTATCAGCGGCACATTCCGAGCTGCTGGTGCATTCGGGTCTACAGGCAGGTGGACTACCAATAAACTCGGTTAGACACGAGCAGACAGCCTGCTCGTTGACTTCGCGGCAGCGTGAGTTGGGTCCACATGGCGATGGTTGGCAGGGATTTACGTAGATACGTTCGGCTATAAGAAATTAGCATAAGCATCGGGCAACACAGCAAGGGTGTTATCAGGGTCGGGCTTACGTGGTTCATTTTCGATAATACGGCAGAAGCTATAGGGATCTCCAGTATGACCGTTGAAGCAATTGCAAGTGGCCAAGTGATTGATAACTTGGCACTCGGCGTTCTGGCCACATGTGCCCGGGCATGGATCACGGCACTTTTGCTGTTGGCAAGCTCTGTTTGATGGACAATCTGAGTTGAGCACACACTCCGGGCGGCAGCCCTCGTAGGGATTGCCAAAGTGTTCAGGTAGACACTGACAAGAGCCGGCACCACCACGTTCCTCACACTTGGCATTGACGCCACAAGGACTCGGGTTACAGGGCTGAATCCGTTCAACTGGTGCCTGTCTGATAGGACTACACTGGGCGAACGGGTCGCCAGTGAAGCCACTGTCACATAAGCACATGGCCGTATGGCTGAAGACACGGCAGTTGGCATTTAGACCACAAAGTCCTGGACAGGGATCCACACATTTCTGATTAACGCACGCCTGGTTTGTGGCGCACTCTGAATTAGATATGCATTCTGGTCGGCAATTCGGTGGTGCGCCCAAAAATTCGGGCAGGCAAGAGCAGGATGGTGAATCACCTGAGACACGACACTCAGAGTTGGGGCCACAAGGAGAGGGTTGACATGGATTCCGTTGCGGGACATCACGTTGGGGAATTACTGTAAAAAGTTGTTGTAGTCCTATCAACTCGTTTAAAAATATACAAGTGGCTTACTGGTCTGTTCACAGCGTACGAAAGGATTGCCGGACATGCCTCTGGGACAACTGCAGAATGGACTGTGGTTCACCACATTGCATAGAGCATTAAAGCCGCAGGTGCCGGGACAGGGATCACGGCACTTCATATTCTGGCAAGCTTGATTGGCAGCACAGTCCGAATTGGTAACACATTCTGGGCGACATTGCGGCGGACTGCCGACATAGTCGAGTAGACAGGAGCAGACTGCAGTCTGTTGCACGACACGGCACTGACTGTTTGGACCACAAGGTGATGGCTGGCAGGGATTCTGTGGTGGCGGCACTGGTACAGGTCGGCATTCAAAGAATGCATTGCCCGACATTTGATCGGGACAGCGACAGATGGGCACATGGTTGTTCACCTCACAAATGGCATTCACACCACAGGTACCAGGACAAGGATCGATGCACTTGTTACGTATGCAGGCACGATTCTGGGCGCAGTCTGTATTGAGCACACACTCTGGCCGACAGCCGATATAGGGATCTCCCTGGTATTCGGCTATGCAGGTGCATTTACCATCATTACATTGGGCATTAGCACCGCACGGTGAGGGGTTGCAAGGATCGTCCCTGATAGGAGGCGTAGTTGCTGCAAATATTACTGAGTGTGAAGATTGATGGACGCATGGAAGTTTGTTTATTGAACACCTACGTTCTGGTGGCTTGGGATTGCAATTGGTAAATGGGTTACCAATGTAGCCCTCGATACAAGCACAGAGCGGCGTGTGGTTTATAACGCTGCAAACGGCATTTAAGCCACATGCGCCTGGGCAAGGATCGCGACACTTCTGATTGATACACGCCTGTTGACTGGGACACTCTGAGTTTATGGTACACTCCGGACGACAGTTGGGCGCCTGACCAATAAACGTGGCCAGGCAGGAACACGCTGGGACTCCATTGATGTTGCGACATTCAGAGTGTGGGCCGCAGGGGGTTGGCACACAAGGATCACGCAAGGGTTCACGTTGCACCTCAATGGGCGGAGCTAGGAGGACACGAATCGGTTTGAATGAAGTTCAACTGATCGCTGAGATGACAACGTCGCTTACGTGGTATTGGGAAGCATTGTGTAAAGGCATCGCCTGTGAATCCACCGATGCAACTGCAGATGGGACTGTGGTTGCGCACACGGCAAATCGCATTGCTACCGCAGGTGTTGGTCGCGCAGGGATCTACGCACTTCTGATTCAGACAGGCTTTGTCGGCGGCACACTCCGATGAGATGGTGCACTCGGGTCGGCAGGCCGGTGGGGCACCAATGAACATAGGCAGGCAAGAGCAGACGGCCTGCTCATTGGTAACGCGACACTGTGAGTTCGGACCACATGGCGTGGGCTCGCAGGGATTTGTGTATTCGATACGTATGGCTACAGCGAATGAAGATGTGCAAGGGTTAAGAGTGCCAAATGGACAAGTGGGTGGGTGCTTACGTTCGGCGGGACGAGTACACTGGCGATACGGATCACCTATGTAGCCGGGCAGGCAGTTGCAGGAGGGCAGATGGTTGACTACCTGGCAGTTGGCATTCTGGCCACAGGTGCCGGGGCAGGGATCCTGACACTTTTGCTGCTGGCAGGCACGATTCGATGAGCAATCAGAGTCTAGCACGCACTCGGGACGACAGCCGTCGTAGGGATTGCCAAAGTACTCCGGCATGCATTGGCAGGAACCAGCACCATCGCGCTCTCGGCAAATGGCATTCGCTCCACATGGACTCGGGTTGCAGGGTGTGCGCACTTCAATGTCTCGTACGATTTCTGGGTTGCAGTGTACGAAGGGATCACCGGTGAAGCCCTGCTGGCAGATGCACTGCACCGCATGGCTGACTACGCGACACTCAGCGTTCAAGCCACAGCGTCCTGGACAAGGATCAACACACTTCTGGTTGATGCATGCCAGTTGACTGCTGCAATCTGAGCTGGTGACACACTCGGGTCGGCAATTCGGTGGACGTCCTATGTAGGTTTCTAGACATGAACAAGCAGGCGCCTCGCCAATGGCACGACACTGGGAGTAGGGGCCACATGGCGATGGCCGGCAAGGGTCAGTTGGTTGAATGTCACGCACAGGTTCAACTAGGAATGGGCTAACATTGTAGATGACTCTTTCGTGAATTAGAAAGATTATTTGCTTACTTTGTGGCTGGCAACGAATGAAGGGATTTCCGGTGAAACGCGCGGGACAGGTGCAGAAGGGACTGTGATTGACCACAGCGCAATTGGCGCCCACGCCGCAAGTACCAGGGCAGGGATCACCACAGCGTTGATTGAGACACGCCTGAGTAGGCGCACACTCGGCATTGGAAGTACATTCCGGTCTACAGCTTGGCGGTGCGCCAATGTAGCTGGGCAAACACGAGCAAACCGCCTGCTGGTTGACCTCACGACACTGAGAGTTCGGGCCACAGGGCGATGGCTGGCAAGGATTCGTGGTCACAAGGATTTCTGTAGATGGATTTCGAGTATTAACAGGGGTAGCAGAGGAGCAAAATATCCGCATTGACGTACTCGGCACAGGAGTGCAGCGTATAAAAGCGCTACCAGCGGTACCATCGGGGCATCTGCACATGGGAATATGATTGATGACATCGCATATGGCATTCTCGCCACAAGTGCCCGGGCATGGATTGAGGCATTTGCTGCGCAGACAGGCCTTGTCGCGTGAACAGTCGGAGTTGAGCACACATTCCGGACGACAGCCGGAGTAGGGATCACCATGAAATTCGGGCAAACAGCTGCAGACTCCGTCGTTGCATTGGGCATTTGGACCACACGGCGACGGTTGGCAGCGATCAACGTATTCGTCTAGATATCAGAAACAGTTAGGAATAGTTGACCCAAGGTATTGGTTGGGACACTCACTTAAAACCGGCTCTGGCGGTGCCAGGCGACAACTGCTAAACGGATCGCCCGTATAGCCGGGGGGACAGGTACATATTGGGGTGTGGTTGACGACATTGCACTCCGCTGCATAACCGCAGGAGCCGGGACAAGGATCGATGCATTTTTCGCGTATGCAAGCCATGTTCGATGCGCACTCGGCACTAATAGTGCATTCGGGTCGACAGTTTGGCGGTGTACCTATGTATTCCGGTAGACATGTGCAGGACGGTACGCCTTGTACATTCCGACACTGGCTATTCAGGCCACAGGGCGTGGGCACACAAGGATCACGGTCAACACGTTCAATGGCCGGTGCGGGTGCTGATTTGGGAGAGTCAATGTCGCTATGATACGCTGAAGAATGAATGGGACAAGTTTGCTTACGTGGGAGAACATAACAACGCGTAAAGGCGTCACCCGTAAAGCCGCGACGACACTGGCAGAGTGGACTGTGATTGCGAACACGGCACTCGGCATTGATGCCGCAGGTACCGGGACATGGATCCTGACAACGTTGACTTATGCACGCCTTGTCAGTGGGGCATTCGGTGCTCAAGACACATTCGGGGCGACAGTTGGGTGGCAAACCGATGTAGAGTTCAAGGCAGGAGCAAACCGCTTGGCCATTCAGCTCGCGGCATTGGGAATTGGGGCCACAGGGTGACGGGCGACAGGGTTGAGTGGGTTCGGGCAGACGTATAACTGTAAAGGGTAACTTATAGTCGTTGTTGAGCGGTTCAGCTGGGTCGAGCTTACGTTGAGTTGGTTCCACATGACAGTAGCGATACGGATCACCGGTGTGTCCGCTGCGACATGTGCATGTGGGCAGGTGATTGGTTACTCGGCAATCGGCATTCGTGCCACAGGTGCCGGGACAGGGATCGCGACACTTTTGTTGCTGGCACGCCTTGTTTGATGGACAGTCGGAATTGCGTACGCATTCCGGTCGGCAGGACTGGTAGGGATCGCCAAAATATTCGGGCAGGCACTGGCACGAGCCAATACCATTGCGTTCACGGCAAACGGCGTTCGATCCACAAGGATTTGGCTCACAGGGTGTGACCTGTTCATTGACTATTCGTTCTGTACTCGAAAGAAATATTGTGTTAAAGAGAGAGAGAGAGCGAGTGTAAGGGGGAAGAGAAGAACGTTTTGCAAAAACTTTAATAAGTGTTCCTTGATGTTGCGGGTTTAGTACGTTCGAACACACCTGGCAAATTTGTTTATTTTTAGCGGTTGTTGATTAATCCAATTGGGTTTTGGTTTTTGGCAGTGGGATTAGAGCACGGATTAGGTGTTGGTTTATTCCAATTAATTTTTATAAATTGGTCACTAAAAGTGCTTGCGGCGCATTTGGTTTAGGTTTTAGTGTTGTTAAACGCAGTGCGTTGCAGTGTTCTTGTGTTGTGGTGCGGTGCGCAGTGGCATTGTGCAGTGTTGCATTACGTAATATGCACATTAGGTTTGCATACGTGACGTGGCGTGACGTAATTAAAACAAGTGTTTCGTGTCAACTTATATCAATCGATTTATTGCAATATTATTTGTTAAACAAAGTAAATATTTGGCACTACAGAGTTATATATCTAAGTAATTATGTATTAAATAAACTAATTGCTAATAATCAATAAGCTCTTTTTAGTTTTAAATAGCTTTGGTAATTTGTTGACTAGTATTTGTTGATAATCCTTTGGCGAACCATTGTTACAATTAGGGCAAAGAATTTTGGGCGACAACAACGCAGTAATCAATTTGGGCAAGTTTGTTTCGTATTTTTCAGTTTCCAATTGGGGGTTAGGGTGTCAAATTCAGGGGTTAGGTAAAGTTCAATTGTACGCATTTGGGTCAAACAAAATATATATGTATAAGTAAAAGCATTTCACGGGTCCAAAGTCGATTCGAACAACAGGATCAAAATATTACTTCCCAAAAGCATATAACACAACAAAGTCAGGGGTTAGGTCGATTCAAGGCGTTTGGGTGAGGCATTTTACATAATTATATATATAAGGTGGTAAAGAGGCGTGGCAAGTTTGCATATTGTATTGAGGCGTTAAAGGCGTTTAAAAGCAATTATAATATAGTAATATAAAAATGTAATACTTATAAACTAATTAAAAATGTTCGCTACTGCCGCACACAAACACTTCCAAAGTCGACAACAAATCAGACAGTTCGTACAAAATTGTGTGCCTTGAAATTTGCATTTCGCTTGAATGTTGATAAAAAAGTGCAATAAATATGCATCTATGAAAACACTTCTTTTGCAATGCATTGTGTCTGTGCGTGCGATAACCAAAATTGTTAATAAATTGTGTAAACTGTTTGTGTAAAAAACTCAACAACTTAGCGCATTAGAACGAGTTGTGTGTGTTTGGAGTAATTAAGTGTACGGTGGATGTGCAACACATAAAAAACATGTAAGCTCGGTTATTTATGCAGATTCACTATCCTTCCTATTAAAAGTTAGGAGTTGTGCAATTTTGTAACATTTTCATAGCTTTATGAATCCATTTGTAACAGTATTCATAGTTAAATAATATCATCTTCAATCAGTTACATAAATTGGCATAACTTAATAACTTTTACATGATTTACAAACAACATTTAAGTGCAATTGTCACAACATCAATTACAAAACAAAACACTTTAAAAATAATGGTGTAATCATTCTAATGCGCATTTGACGAAAGTGAAACTGAAAATTCGCAAGGGCATATGGAATATCACTTGAGATCAGGGGTAATTAAATGATAATTATATTTAAATTTTCTGCTTCGTTTAAAGAGGAGCCGCGTGTCAGTTTCACATTCAAATTTTCCCTATCAAGGCGTAAACAAATTGCGAATACGTGTAATTGCAGTGATACTTCAGTGAAGCTCTGGCTATTAGGCGGGTGTACGAGCGGGTGGGCGGTAAGCGTCCAAAAAAGCAACCAAAACCAAGCTAGTTTACGCCCTGACCTAACTACTGGTGTATCATGTGTGTATTAAATGAAAACGGGTTCCTACCTTGCTCTTGTTGGCAGCCGGTGAATGGATCTCCAGTGTAGCCCACATCGCATGTGCAGATGGGTTGATGATTAGCCACATTGCAGCGGGCATTGAAGCCACAGGCACCCACACAGGGATCGGCGCACTTTTGCCGTATGCATGCCTTTGTGGGCGAACATTCCGGATTAATGGTGCACTCTGGACGACAGTTGGGCGGTGTGCCAATAAATGTAGCTGCACACGAGCAGGCAGGATTGCCATTGAGCTCTTTGCATTCCGAGTTGGGTCCGCATGGTGAAGGTACGCACAGATTCGTTGGCAACTCCGGCGTTGGCTTGCGCTCCTCCTGGTAGCAGCGTGTGAACGGATCACCCGTATATCCCGTGTTGCATGAGCACGATGGATTATGATTGATCACTTGACAGCGGGCAAACTGGCCACAGGCACCTGGACAAGGATCGACGCACTTCTTCTGTATGCAGGCCGTTTGCAGTGAGCATTCTGAGCTGACAATGCACTCGGGCTTGCAGGCAGGCGGCGAGCCCAACATGCCGGGCTGGCAGGCACATACGGCACCCTGAGCCGACACATGGCATAAGCTATTTGGTCCGCAGGGATTTGGCTGGCATGGATCCTTGGCTACTGGTGTCTCCTGACGGCAATGGACGAACGGATCGCCCGTGTAGCCCTGTAGACAGCTGCAGATGGGTATATGGTTGGATACGTCGCACTGTGAGTTCTGGCCGCAGGTGCCGGGGCATGGATCGACGCACTTCTTGTTCAGGCACGCCTTGTTTGGCGAGCAGTCGGTGCTGAGCGTGCACTCCGGACGGCAGCCGCTGTAGGGATCACCGTGATATTCGGGCAGGCAGCTGCAGATGCCATTGCGGCACTCAGCATTCGCTCCACATTGCTGCAGGTCACAGGGATCTTCGGAGGCAATTGGTGGCGGCGGCGTCGTCCTCTCAATGACTTCAACGCATCGCACAAACGGATCGCCTGTGGAGCCACTAGGGCACGTGCAGATGGCCAAGTGATTCTGTATACGGCACTCAGAGTTAATGCCGCAGGAGCCTTCACAGGGATTGCGGCACTTTTCGGCAATGCAGGCCTGATCTGGGGCGCAATCTGTATTCACAATGCACTCTGGACGGCAGTTGGGCGGCGCTCCAATGTAGTTCGGCTGGCAGGAACAGGAGGCCTGGTCGCCACGTACGCGACACTCCGCATAGAGGCCGCAGGGCGACGGCTGGCATGGATTCTTGTCCTTGGCGGTGTCCTTGGGTTCTGCCGCTACAGGCGCTGGATAACAGCGTGCGAACGGATCGCCGCTCATGTCCAGCGGGCAGCTGCAGATGGGGTTGTGGTTGATTACCTCACACTTGGCATTGATGCCGCAGGTGCCGGCACAGGGATTGGCGCAACGGAACTTGTGGCACGCCTTGTTCTGCGGACACTCGGCATTCACTGTGCACTCCGGCTTGCAGTTGGGTGGTGCGCCAATGAAGGTCTCCAGACAGGAGCACACGGCCAGGCCATTGGACACACGGCATTTGCTGTTGGGACCGCAGGGCGATGGGCTGCAAGGATCACCGACTGGCGCCGGTGTTGTTGGTTCGACGCGACGGCAATTAGAGAATGGATCGCCAGTGTAGCCGTCGTTGCAAACGCAATTGGGCACATGGTTGGTCGCATAGCATTGAGCATTGGAGCCGCAGATGCCGGGGCAGGGATCTTGACACTTGTTCCGTATGCAGGCCTTGTCCGATGGACAGTCCGAGCTGAGTACGCACTCCGGGCGACAGCCCTCGTAGGGATTGCCCTGGTACTCGTCAATACACTTGCAGGCGGCAGCGCCGTTGCGTTCAATGCATTCTGCGTTGGCGCCACACGGCGATGGCTCGCAGGGCTTAGGCTGCTCCTCACGCTGCTGCACACACTGTACGAAAGCATTGCCGGCATAGCCAGGCGGACATGAGCAGGAGACGGAGTGTCCAATGACGCGGCACTCGGAATTGGTGCCACATGAGCCCGGGCAGGGATCGCGACACTTGTTGTTGATGCATGCCTGCGTGGAAGGGCAATCGGGATTAATGATGCACTCCACTCGGCAGTTGGGTGGCGCTCCAAAGTATTCGGGCAGACATTGGCAAACAGGTCCGTTATTATCGGTCTTGCAAATGGAGTTGGGGCCGCAAGGTGACGGCACGCATGGATCACTGGGTCGGGTATCCGTATCCACATCCTTTTGCATGGGTATTTCGCTGCAGCCCTTGAAAGGATCACCAGTTGTTCCTGGCGGGCAACCGCAGATGGGACTGTGATTGATAACCTCACAGCGCGCTTCGATGCCACATGCACCAGCGCAGGGATCCACGCACTTCCTGTTGACACACGCTTGCAGCGCCGAGCACTCGCTGGACACGACGCATTCGGGTCGGCATTGTGGAGGTGCTCCGATGAAGCCCTCTAGGCATGAGCAGACCGCATGTCCGTTAACATCGCGGCACTGACTGTTGGCGCCGCAGGGCGTGGGTGAGCACGCCTTGATATCCGGGATGAATTCAATTGGCTTAAGACGGCAGTTGGTAAACGGATCACCCTCGTAGCCCTGTTGACAGGAGCAGACGGGTATGTAATTCATAACCTCGCAGATGGCATTGTTGCCACAGGTGCCCGGGCAGGGATCCACACACTTGTTGCGCATGCATGCCTTGTCCCGCGTACAGTCTGCGGACAGAGTGCACTCGGGACGACAGCCCTCGTAGGGATTGCCCTGATAGTTGTTCTGACAACGGCACTCTCCGCCAAAGCAGTCGGCGTTCGGTCCGCAGGGATTGGGACTGCACGGATCATCGGGTCGCGGCACTACCTTCACCTCGGGCAGCTTGCTGCAGCGAATGAACGGATCGCCAGTAAAGCCATCAATGCAGTTGCAAATTGGCAGATGGTTGAGCACATGACACTTGGCCTCAAAGCCGCACGAGCCAGGGCAAGGATCGCGACACTTCTGATTGATGCACGCCTCAGTGGGTCCACATTCCGAGTTCAGTACGCACTCAGGTCGACAGCGCGGTGGTGCGCCAATGAAGTCCGGCAGGCAGGAGCAGGCCGGACTGCCGCCAACGATTTGACACTTGGAGTTAGGGCCACAGGGCGATGGCACACATGAGGGAGCGGGTGGTTCGGGTGTGGTCACATCATGGGTGATGGCTGTAAGAATCAAACGGTATTTCTTAGTAGTATATTGCCTTTGCCTTAGGTGTATGATAGTTGACTACTTACGTATCTTGGAGCATTGTACGAACGGATCACCGGTCATGCCGCGCGGGCAGGTGCAGATGGGGCTGTGGTTCTTGGTGCTGCAGATGGCACGTATGCCGCACGTGTGCAGGCAGGGATCCACGCACTTGTTGTTCACGCAGGCGCGCTCTAGAGGGCATTCAGCGCTGACAACGCATTCGGGTCGGCAGTTTGGTGGTTGGTTGACGAATCCGGATTGGCAAGAGCAGACAGCTTGATTGTTGATGCTGCGGCAGTTGCTGTTCGGACCGCAAGGCGATGGCACGCAGGGATTCACTGGTGGCGGCGGCGTAATTGGCACGGGTCGGCAACTGAAGAAAGGATCACCGCTGTAGCCCGTCGGGCAATTGCAAGTGGGCACATGGTTATCCACCGTACAGATGGCATATTCGCCGCACATATTGGCGCACGGATCGATGCACTTGAAGCGCACGCAGGCCAGCGCCGGACTGCACTCATCGTTGATCTCGCACTCGCGACGGCAGCCTCGCTGCGCATCGTACGGATTACCCTCGAAGCCATCGTGGCAGTAGCAGGCGCCGGCACCATTTCGTTCGCGGCACTCGGCATGCGGACCGCAGGGTGATGGTTCGCAGGGTGAGGTGGGTGGTTGCGTGGGCAGCACGGGTGCCATCAGTTGGCAGCCAAACAGCGGATCGCCTTCGTAGCCATCGGCGCAGGAGCAAACCGCGTTGTGCTGAACAACCTGACAGATTGCGTTGCTGCCGCAAGAGCCGGGACACGGGTCGATGCAGCGCTCCTGTTGGCAGGAGAGATGATTCTGGCATTCGTCGTTGTTGGTGCACTCTGGCCGGCAGGCGGGTGGACGTCCAATGTAGTTGGCCTGGCAGGAGCAGGCGGCCTGTTGTCCAATCTCACGGCAAATAGAGTTCGGGCCACAAGGCGATGGCACACATGGATTCTCGGTGCTCTTGCCAACATCTGGCACGCAGCCCGAGATGGGATCTCCGGTCATGCCTGGCACACAGCTGCATATGGGATTGTGATTGACCACTTGGCACTTGGCATTATCGCCGCAAGCACCGCGACACGGATCAGCGCATTTCTGATTGATGCACGCACGATTCTGTGCACACTCCGAGCTGACCACACATTCGGGCTTGCAGCTGGGTGGCGCGCCAATGTAACCCTCCAAGCAGCCGCACACCGCATGTCCGTTCGTGTCATGGCACTGGCTATTGGGTCCGCATGGCGACGGCTGGCAAGGATTCTCCGGACGACGTGTGACAACCTCAATGAGTCCGCACGAGCGATGCGGATCGCCTGTGTAACCATCGAAGCACATGCAGTTGGGTGCATGGTTTAGAACGCGGCACTCGGCATTGATGCCGCAGGCACCGGGACATGGATCCTGGCACTTGTTGTTGGTGCACGCACGTGAGCGATCGCAGTCGGCATTTTGTACGCACTCCGGTCGACAGCCGCTGTACGGATCTCCAAAGTATTCGGGCAGGCAGGCGCACGAGCCGGCACCATTGCGTTCGCGACAGATGGCGTTGGCGCCGCAAGGACTTGGATTGCAGGGATTACGTGGAGCTTCCGTTGGCGTTACTGTATATGAAGGAAGTGGCGGAAAGGAGGAAAGAATGCAAACATATATATGTCAGAAAAGGTCAATAATTATAGACTACGGGTTTTTTGTTTTACTTTGTTGTATAAAGGCACAGCCAGAGAAGGGATCTCCGGTGTAACCAGGCTCGCATTGACAGTTCGGATTATGCTTAATAACGGTACATTGTGAGTGTATGCCGCATGCACCGATACATGGATTTGCGCAGCGCTGGTTAACACAGGCCAAGTTGGCTGGACAGTCGGGACTTGTCATGCATTCGGGTCGGCAGTTGGGTGGCCGTCCGAGATAGTCGGGTAGGCAGGAGCATGCAGGTGTACCGCGCACATCGACGCACTTGGAGTTGGGGCCGCAGGGTGAGGGCACACAGGGATTACCAGATTCTTTGGGTGTTTCATCCACTACATAGCCAAGCCCAGTCAGACATGCCAGATAGTTGAAGTAGTTGGGTACACAAACACATTTACACATATACAGATACATAGTACAGTTGGGAAGTTCGGATAGTGTAGAGTAATTGGTAGAGTGTACATAAAATCAAAACATAAAGTAGAAAAAATATTGAGCATTAAGGAGTGAAGGATTTATATACATGCAGGAAAGAAACAGATAGCCACAGTCAGCTGGACAGGATTATACGTATTATATCAATTGAATTTAAGCCCTGTCTCCATCTCTGTCCAACTGGCTGGAGCATCAGTTTGGACTACTCATGCTTACATATAATTCGAATGCATCGATTGAAGGGATCTCCAGTGTAGCCTGGGGCACAGGAACATGCAGGATAGTGGTTAATGACCTGGCAACGCGCCTCAATGCCACAAGTGCCTGGGCAAGGATCGACGCACTTTTGATTCTGGCAGTTCAGATCTTGCGCGCAGTCCGAACTAACAACGCACTCGGGCCGACAGTTTGGCGCCGAGCCAATGAAACTGGGCTGACAGGAGCACACGGCATGGTTGTTAATCTCGCGACATTGACTGTACGGACCGCAGGGTGAGGGTACACAGGGATTTTCATTAATTATAGCTAGGAATGGTAAAGGGTAAGGTGGTCAGTTGTGTGCAAGATCCTTGGTGGGTTCATAGACCTACGTGGTGCCGGCAGTTGTGGTATTTCGCGGCAAGCACTCGATGGGTTTCCAGTATAGCCGGCGAGGCAGTTGCAGCTAGGCAAATGATTGGACACGCGGCACTCCGCATTCAAGCCACAAACGCCCGGACAAGGGTCCGCACATTTCTGGTTAATGCAAGATCTGTCGCGTGCACAGTCACTGTTCACCACGCACTCGGGACGACAGCCGCTGTACGGATCACCGAAATATTCGGCCAGGCAGGTGCAGGAGCCGGCGCCATTGCGTTCCCGACATTCGGCATTGGGGCCGCAGGGCGAGGGTATGCAGGGTGTTAAACGTTCTTCGGGTATGGCGATAGCTAAGGGTCATACATAGTAGACAAGCGATTAGGTTTAGTCCGATCGAGCAATCGAATAGGTTGTGGGCTTACGTTGCGGATTGCAGCCGGCAAATGGATCGCCAGAGTAGCCGCTTTCGCAGGTGCAAACGGGTGAGTGATTCACCACGTTGCAGTAGGCATTAAAGCCACAGGAGCCGGGACAGGGATCTCCGCAACGCTCATTGATGCATGCCAGATTAGCTGGGCACTCCGAGTTCTGTGTGCATTCGGGACGACAATTTGGAGCACGTCCAATATAGTTGGGCAGGCACGAACAGACGCCCGTCTCGCCAATTACACGACACTGCGAGTTGGGTCCGCAGGGACTTGGCACACAGGGGTTCTCATTGGATTTGGGCGTTTCGGGCTCTTGCTGCCAGGGTGCACAACGCACAAACGGATCCCCACTATAGCCAGCACGGCAGGAGCAAATCGGATTATGATTGGTCACTCTGCAGACGGCATCGTTGCCGCAGGTGCCGGGACACGGGTCTACACAGCGCAGATTCACGCACGCCTTATCTTGCGCGCACTCGGAACTAACCGAGCACTCGGGCCGACAGGCGGGCGGTGCACCAATATAGTTGGTAATGCACGAGCAGACCGCATGGCCATTTACCTCACGACACTGGCTATAGGGACCACAAGGCGATGGTTGACATGGTTGCACAGGAGGTGCCACTACAAAATGGGGAATACATTTTACTAAACTGCTCTTTGCATAATTGTTAGGGAATACACTACATTTGGGTATTTCGCGGCAATACTGTGAGGGATTGCCCGTATAACCGGATGGACAACTGCAGCTGGGCGAGTGATTGATGACGTGACACTCGGCGGCAACACCGCAGACACCTGGACAGGGATCGCGGCACTTGTTGTTGAGGCAGGCACGATTCTTGGAACAGTCGCTGTTCAGCACACACTCCGGGCGGCACTCGGTGTATGGGTCGCCGCTGTATTCGGGCAGGCAGGTGCAGGAGCCGACACCATTGCGTTCCTTGCAAAGGGCATTGGCGCCACAGGGACTGGGATTGCAGGGCTCGGCAATTTCGGGCGGTATAATAACTGGGGGAAAAGGTACAGGTTTAATGTGAGGGTCGTTGGGAATCGATCGTTGCGCTGAGCGTTAAACGCTTACTTTGTGGACTACACTCAGAGAATGGATCGCCAGCATAACCATCAAGGCAGCGGCAAATTGGTCTATGATTATTTACAAGGCAGGTTGTCTGACTGCCACAGGTGCCTACACAGGGATCCTGGCAGCGCAGATTGATGCAGGCCGCATTGCCAGCACACTCAGAGTTAGAGGTACACTCGGGCCGGCAATTTGGCGCCCTACCCATATAATGTTGCAAGCATGAGCACACGGGCTGCTCATTAGCAGATACCCTACACTGTGAGTTTGGTCCACATGGCGATGGAACACATGGTTCGATGCGATCGTGTACGATGGGTCGTTCTACATTTACCAATACACCAAATATGATAACAGCATGCACCATAAAAAGCCAGATAATATTGTACATATAAAAAAGAAAGATACATAGATATATAAAGTTTGGATGATAGATGTGATTCGGGACATGGAATGAAATGAGGAAAGCGACCCGAGAGGTCAGCTTCCATTTGATGATGGGATGCAACGACGGTTTCTTACGTTCTTGTGGGAAACAGCGTACGAATGGATCACCACTGTAACCGGGGCTGCATGAGCATATGGGATTGTGATTGACGACGCGACAGAGCGCATTATTGCCACATGTACCCGGGCAGGGATCTCTGCAGCGTTCGTTGATACACGACTTGTCCTGGCTGCACTCTGAGCTGCTCATGCATTCGGGCCGGCAGTTGGGTGGTGCGCCCACATAATTGGGCACGCACGAGCAGACTGCGTGACCGTTGAGAGCACGACAGTTGCTATATAGACCGCACGGTGAGGGATGGCATGGATTTTCGGGCACAATCGGATCGGGATCTGGACACATTGGAAAGTGTGCAATTAATTAGGGTTATTCTAAGCCCTATCCTAATGTTCTTTGGTCAGAGTCTTACAGCGCGGCGTTTCGGGCACTAAATGACAACCCACGATGGGATTTCCTGTATAGAACGGCAGGCATTCGCAGTTGGGCGCATGATTGAATACGGCGCAGAAAGCGTTGTGGCCGCACATGCCGGGGCAGGGATCGACGCATTTCTGGTTGACGCAGGCGCGCGTTTTGCGGCAATCCGAGTTGATCACACACTCGGGCCGGCATTCGACATACGGATCGCCAAAGTATTCGGGCAAGCATTTGCAGGACGCGGCACGATTGCGCTCCTCGCATATAGCGTTCAGGCCACATGGGCTGGGACGGCAGGGTTGTGTGGTTTCTATGGGTGCTGTGTGTTTAACAGATAACAGGTTTGAGTTCATGGACACAAAAAGTACGGGGAAAGCGTGTGAGAGGAACGTGACGTACTTTCCAAAATTTGGTAGCAGCCGGAGAATGGATCTCCCGTGTATCCAGGTTGACACATGCACACAGGCGCATGGAAGCTGACATGACATATTGCGTTATTGCCGCAGGAGCCAATGCAGGGATCGGCACAGCGAGCATTCATGCAGGCCAGGTGGCCTGGGCACTCGGAGCTGATGCTGCATTCGGGTCTGCAGGCAGGCGGACGTCCTATATAGTTGCTGATGCAGGCACAGACTGCTCCGGTACTCGCAGCCTGGCACTGCGAATTGGGACCACAGGGCGAGGGCACGCAGGGATTAACGGGTACTATGGGACCGGGTATGTGTACTGGCTCTACAAGCATGACAAGGTGGAAACATTTTAATCGGGGCTGTCTAGTAATTAAGACTGTGGGACACCTACTTCGCTCGGGCACACACTGATGGAAGGGATCACCGGTGTAGCCATCATAACAGCTGCAAATGGGAGCATGGTTGGTGGTGCGACAGCGCGCATTATAGCCGCAAGTGCCTGGGCAGGGATCGCGACATTTCTGATTGATGCAGGCCCTGTCGGATGAGCACTCAGCACTCGTCAAGCACTCGGGCTTGCAGCTGGGCGGACTGCCCATGTAGTCTGGTAAACAAGCGCAAACTGGACGATTGCCAACGACGTGACAAGTGCTATAGAGACCGCAGGGAGAGGGTCTGCATGGATCTTTGGGCAGTGGCAGGTACATATCTAAGAGCAGGCATACGGAATCATATTTTAATAAGAGGTTCTAAATCTTTTAGTTGGGTCTGCATACTTGTGGGTCGCTCTACGCAGGCGCGCAGCGGATTGCCGGTAAAACCTGGCTCACAACTACACACGGGTTGATGATGAGCAACGCGACAAATCGCATTAAAACCACAAGCATTCGCACAGGGATCGCGACACTTCATATTGATGCAGGCCTTGCTGCCGGGACAGTCACTGTTCTGCACACATTCGGGTCGACAATTAATGTATGGATCACCAAAATAGTTCTGAATGCAGGTGCATGAGCCGGCACCGTTGCGTTCGCGACAAATGGCATTTGCACCACATGGCGATGGATAGCATGGATCTGAGGGCACATCAGGCACCACAACTGTCATGGACATGGGCATGGAGATAGCAAGCAGGCGGATGATGCAAACAATAAAATATAGATAAAGATACAGTATACAAAATAGGCTTAGAGGCTAGGCATATACATATAAATGATAGAGTGATGATTCGGTATGTACACAATACAAAGAACATGCATGAAATGAGAACCATAAACCCCTTAAGACTAGAACACCACTGAAAAGAACATACAACATTAAGGAGGCAAATGGGCGCTTCAGTCCGATCACAGTAAGGCGATCGAGCGCTTGGAAAGGATAGCAAATAATCGAAAAGGATGTACTCACTTTGATGCATATTGCAGCCGGTATAGGGATCACCCTCATAACCGTCAAGGCAACTGCACTTGGGCTGATGATGCTGTGTAGTGCAGAGCGCATTGAAGCCACAAGTGCCGACGCAAGGATCTTCGCAGCGCTGACGTATGCAGGCCCGATTCGAGGGGCAGTCCTGATTAATGACGCACTCAGGTCGACAGCTAGGCGGTGCACCAAACATGCCGGCCAAGCAGGAGCACTCGGCACGGTTGTTCACATCCCGACATTTGGCATTTGGTCCACAGGGATTTGGTAGGCAGGGATTAACTGCGTCTCGTTCTTCAGGTGCTGCGAGAAGAAATAACAGTGTCACCATATGTTGACCTATTGATTTTGCTACTACTCACGTTTTGGCACACATTGTTCAAAGGGATCTCCTACGTATTCCTTGGGGCACGTGCATATGGGATTGTGATTGTTTACTTGACACTTGGCATTAAAGCCGCATGTGCCACTGCAGGGATCAGCGCACTTCTGATTGATACAAGCCAAGTGCTGAGCACATTCAGAGCTGACCACGCACTCCGGTCGGCAAGTGGGCGGTGCGCCGAAATAGCCAACCTGGCAGCTGCACGCGGGATGGCCCTCCACTGTACGGCAGATGCTGTTGGGTCCGCATGGATTAGGCTCACAAACACTAATAGGCCCAATGGGCGTGCGTTTGCAGCCCACGAACGGATCGCCTTCGAAGCCACGCGTACAACTGCAGGTGGGCAAATGATTGACAACAGAGCACTCGGCACTGGGACCGCAGGCGCCAGTGCAGGGATTGCGACAGTGCTGCTTAATGCAAGCCAGTGACGATGGACACTCCGAATTGTAGATACACTCTGGGCGACAGCCGGTGCTGTAGGGATCTCCAAAGTAGGGCTCAATGCAGCTACAGCGAGCGGCATTATTGTGCGGTGTACACACCGCATTCTCAGCGCAGGGATTCGGATAACAGGGATTGATGTGATCATGTGGTTCTGCAAGTTAATCAAAAGTCAGCATAATACCCCTATATAAATAATATAAAAATTTAACTTACTCTGTTCTATGACCTTTGAGCAGCCCACGAAAGCGTCGCCTTCGTAGCCCGAGTCGCAGCTGCAATGAGCTGAGTGTGCAACAACCGTACAACGGGCATTATGCCCACAAGTGTTGGCGCACGGATTCTGGCACTTCTCCTGTATGCAAGCCTTGTCGGAGGGGCATTCACTGCTCAGCGTGCACTCGGGTCGGCAGTATGGGGGACTGCCAATGTAGTTGGCCACGCAGGAGCAGACGGGTCGGTTCTGTTTGATCTGGCATATGGAGTTGGGACCGCAGGGTGATGGCACACAAGGATTCGATGGTGATTTGCCATCTGGTTGGGGCTCAGGCACTCGCGAGCATGCCACGAATGGATCACCCTCAAAGTGTGCCTCACATGAGCAAATGGGATTGTGATTAAGTACCTCACAGCGTGCACCGATGCCGCACGTTCCTGGACAGGGATCCGCACAGCGTTGATTGATACACGCCTGACTGGGAGCACACTCCGAGCTGACCACGCACTCTGGCTGGCAAACTGGTGGTGCACCCTTGAAGTTGGGCAGGCATGAGCAAGCAGCATATCCATCCGCAGAAGCCAAGCAGCGCGAGTTAGGACCGCATGGTGAGGGTTCGCACGGATTGCGACGTTCGGGTGCTGTCACTGGCGGCAAGTAGTAGGGATTGCAGGCCAGGAAAGCGTCTCCGCTATAGCCCTCGGCGCACACACACACTGGTGCATGATTAACGACACGGCAGACGGCATTGAGGCCGCAGACGCCGACACAGGCGTCCACGCACTTGGAATTCACACAAGACTTATCCGCCGTGCAGTCGCTGTTGAGCACGCACTCCGGACGACAGCCTAGGTAAGGGTTACCGAAGTAGCCTTTGCGACAGACGCAAGCTAGTCCGCCACTCTGCCGTTTGCAGTCGGCATTGGGTCCACATTGCAGCTTGGCACAGCTGGCCGATGGCGTTGGCACAATTGGCGAGGGTGGTGCGCATTGTTCGTAGGGATTGCCGTAGAGTCCGCTTGGGCAAGTACAAACTGGATTATGCTCGTACACATTGCAAATGGCGTTGCGTCCACACGAGCCGGGGCAGGGATCCAAACAGCGTTGACCCAAGCAAGCCCGATCGAAGGGACAGTCCGAGTTGGCAATACATTCCGGTCGGCAGCGAGGATTCTGCTGGGCATTGGGGCCGAAGCAAGGATCACATAGTGCCACACCGTCGCCAAAGACGGAGCAAACATCATTTGGTCCACAGGGCGAAGGGGCACAAGGATCACGCGAGACGTTCTTCAGAATACCAACTGGCACGCATTGCAGGAACGCATCGCCAGCGAATCCATCGAGACAATGACAAACTGGCGTGTGCTGGTGCACATTACAAATGGCATTAATACCGCAGATGGTGCCGGCACAGGGATCCACACACTTATGATTAATGCAGGCCAATGGCTCGCCACAGTCCGAGTTGATGTCGCACTCTGGCTGACAGCCGGACTGGGGATCGCCCAGGTATCCAGATAGGCACGAGCAGACAGCACGGTTATTTAGTAACGTGCACTCGCTGTTCAGTCCACACGGACTGGGTACACAGGGGTTGCCCTTGGGTTGGTCCAATGCAAAGCAGCGCACGCCTGGATTGCAGTTAGGCCCGCATTGCACGAGCACACCGGATGGTGCTGTTCCACACGGCAGTTGGCTCCATGGCCACAGGCGCCCGGACACGGATCGTAGCAACGGAAGCCCATGCACGCCTTGCTCTGAGGACAGTCGGCGTCCACTTGACATTCGTAGCCATGACAGCCGACCAGCGATGTTGGATCACCGGACAGGCCTTCGGGACAGACACAAGCGGTCTGACCATCACCGGCAACAACACAATTAGCATTGGGCCCGCATGGATTGGGATCACAAACAGTGCGACTGGGTTCACGGCAGCCCTGGTAGGCATCTCCCACATAGCCCGATCGGCAGTAGCATTCCTCACGGTTGCCGGCAACATAGCAGTCGGCATTGCGACCACATGGACCGGGCTGGCACAGCTCAATGGAAACGGCAGGCTTCTCACAAATTCTGAAGGGATTTCCAATCTTGTTGTCCGGACAGTAGCACACTGGCTGGCGTGATGAGTCGCAGATGGCACCAGTACCGCAAGGATTTGGTTCACAGGGATTGATGGGCTCCACGCAGCCGCGTATGGTGTTGGGGCTCTCCACATAGCCTGGCAGACAGGTGCACTTCGAGAATCCGTTACTCAACACTGCACACTGCGTGTTGGGACCACATGGGGATGGTTCGCAAGGATTCGAAGGCAGCTCACATGCTATGAGTGGAGGCTGACCCTCATATTCGGGCAGACAGAAGCAAACGGGAGAGCCGTTGACACGTCGGCAGCCTGAGTTGGGACCACAAGGATTTGGTGCGCACTCATCGCCCTCGGGTACTGCGAGTTAATCACAATTTAGAATCTTTAGTGATTGATCGAAGGCAACAAAATACTTACTGCAGTTTTTGAACGGATTACCGGTGAGTCCTTTGGGGCAGAAGCATATGGGATTACCATTGTCCAGCTCACATTGCGCATTCAGACCACAAGGGTTGGGATCGCACGGATTCTGTGGTGGACTGCAACCCACCTCTGGGTTGCCATTGTATCCGGGTGGGCACTTGCAAACACCACGATGGTTAATGACATCACAGAGTGCATAAGCTCCACACTGGCAAGGCGAAGTGCACTTGCCATTAATGCATGCCTGACTGGCATCACACTCGGAATCAGCTCGACAGCCCAGAGATTGCTGGCACAAAACGTAGGCATTGCCCAGGAAGCCGGGCAGGCAACGACAGTCGATGCCATGGTTAACCGGCACACATTCGGCATTCTCGCCGCATGAATCCTCTAGGCAAGGATTGATGCAGCGTCGATTGAGGCGATCGCATAGCTTATTGGGTGGACAATCCTCGTTGTATTGGCAAACATGGGTGCGTGCTATGGTTTAGGTTAGGGTTACGGTGCGTTTTGTTTCGTGTATTTCGTGTATTGTTGTTGTTGTTGTACGTGAGTCGGGACGGTACAAATTTTATACATGTGTTGACAGGTGTACGGGGAATTTGTACAGTGTATGAAATAGAGAGAGAGAGACATTTCAGGAAATGAAACATTTTGTGTCACATTAGAATGGGATCACTTAAGGATAGCTAAAGTGCAACAAGTGCTGGCTGAAAAAAGAAACTAACCTGGCTGGCAGCCGACAAGACCGTTGCCCTGATAACCATCCACGCAGCTGCAATCTGCCGCATGATTGGCATTGATACAAACCGCATTCTGGGCACAAGGATCATGTACATCGCATGGATGCTGGCAACGATCGTTGATACAGGCTTCCGTAACTCCGCAATCCGAGTTGTCCGTGCACTCGACTGTGAAACGAAAGAGACAGAGTTAGTACTTGCCCTTGCATTTATTTAATAATATGCCACCGATCATTACTTAGTTGTATTAAAGTTTATGCATGTGATGAAATAGTTGATTATTTGATTAGTTGCTTACTTGATGTCTCGGTGGGCACACACTTGACCATCGGATTGCCCTCATGGCCCTGTGGGCAACTGCATATGGGTCGATGACTCTTCGCCGTGCACTTGGCACTCGACGCACAAATTTTGGCAAATTCGCAGGGATCATGGCAGAGACCCATGTAGCAGGCCTCGCTCTCAATACAATCATTGTTCGATTGGCATGGCTCGGGTGTTTTCGGTGTGCCCGGTGGTTCTACTTGTTAGAAATTATTATGTTGGTTAGCAATTAGATTATTATACTTGTTTAATTAACGTATGATTGCGATGTACATATGTAAGGCTTATTATTCTGAGGGTTCTCATATGTACAAGGTATTGCCATTTAGTCACTATATTATGTACAGAATGTACGGCAATTATTCAATATTTGTATAAATAAGAGGGATTTTCAGCCCCAATTCTTGATCAGTACACCGAGCTTAGTCGTTAGTCATAATAATAATTGTAAACTTCAGCTCAGATCATTCTTTCTGTCAACAACAATTGAAAGCGTTAGTGTCGGACAACATTTTTTTCTGCATTTAAATCTAAAGTACCCTTCCGAGACTTAAAGCTCCTATAACTTCTGTAAAACTAATATGATTTCCGTGTGAAACCTATATTAATTCTACATTTAGATCTAAAGCACCTTCGAGTTATAGATTTTGTAATTAAATTAAGCCAAAATATCTAGAAATCCTTTCGAACTCAAAAAACTCCCCTTACTTTGTCAAATCTTGTCAGATATTTCACCATGAGGCCTTTTTCAAATGGTTTGACCCCTTTAAGTTTGCAATTAAATCTGAAGCATATGTTTTAAATCTTCGGCATCCCGAAGACAATTCTTTCATGTTCTGTTGGTATACTTTTGTCACTTTGGTACTTATACATGTGGGCAGATAAATTGGAAAATTGAAATAAAATATTTACACTATACATATAATATAGAATCAGAGTAAGCCAGAGTAATTCCACAGTTTGAGTACCGAAAGTGACAGCCTAGCCAATTGTATAAACGCATGTATATACCTTTCTGTTGGCAACGCCCCAGCTTACAGTGCTCGTTAGGAGCACAGTTAGTATCTACTGTACATGGGTTAATAATGGTGATATCTGTGGTGTTGGCCGGTGGTGCATTGGTGGTTGTGTGCACTGTGATTAAATCATCCATTTCCGTTGTTGTGCCCGCTCTGGTTGGTAGCTCCGTGGGCCAAGACGTTGTGCTGGCCATAGTTGTTGTGTCAGGAACCTCATTTGAGGTATCAAGTCGAGTTGTCTTCATTTTTGGCGTTGTTGTGCGCCTGCCACCATCTTTGCTTGCCAGTGTTGTCGTTGTGATCAGTGGTCTTGGTGTTGGCGTATCGGTTATATTGTTTTCACCATCCCGATAACCTTTTGTGTGCCCAGACTTCATAGTTGTGGTCTCAACGGTAGTCTTACGAGTGCTGGTTTTGTTAGTAGCGCTTATGATTGTGCTCGTTTCAGTGCTAGTAGTGGTGGTGCTAGTGGTGGTAGCGTTGATTAACGTTGGCAACATATCGTCGCCAGTGTTTGGGTTAGCTGTTGTTGTTGTTTTTGTGGTTGTTGTTGTTGTTTGTGCTGTAGTTGGTTTCACTGTGGTTTTCTTGGTAGTACTAGTTGTTATTGTTACATTAGCTAGGGGAGAGACATATTTACATGGGTAAAGGGTGGTTATTTTATAATACACATATATACACAGTATTATATTTACATTTGTTAGTGTTAAGGCTTTGCCTGGTATGATTATTGTTGTATGCACCACTTAATATTGAGTTAACTGAAAGCTTGTACATACCTTTAATACAGGCGCCAGTTGTGGGATCACAATTTGCACCTGGCGGGCAGTGCTCACAGCCAGGAGTACGACCTGTTGCTGTAATATTATAAATTAATACCACAATCGAAGACCTGGACCTTATACCATTGTACTTACTGTCGCGGCAGTTACAACCATCACATTCGAAACCATTGCGACAATCCGATTTGCGTTGACATTCACAGACTGAAAATCAAGATATATGCATGAAGATATTGTATTTATAGAATTGCATTACAATATGAGAGATAACCCACCGCTGGCACAAACTGGTTGATGGGAAATAACGCGACAATCCTCACTGCGGCCGCAGGGGTTCTCATAGGCGCAAGGATCCACGCAAAGCGCGTTCACACATGCCTGTTGGGTGGGACACTCATCGCTTGAGGCACAACCGATTTCTATTGTTGCGTTTCGGGAGTGCGTTATAAAGTAAGCAAATTGTTTGCATTAGTTAGGGCGTAAGGTAGGATTTTTGTTTTTGACATTTTTATTTTAAATATGTTTAATTCATATTATCGGTGAATTCTCTTTAAGAAACCTGTTTGATAGGTAGTTTTTCTTCAATTGTTTCAATGCAGTTAGTACAAAATTATATATTTCAATTATTGGTTCTTATGCTGCCATTTGAGGCATATACTAGCACATCTAATACTATCAAGCTTATAAGTACATTAAATAAAATGTTGTTTAGTTTTTGTTTAGCTGTTGTTGTTGTCGCAAAACAACATATACACATGCAAGCAAGCAGTAAGGATAAAAGTATTTGGGGTTAGTGCATTTTTAGAAAAGCCTTAGAAATTAGACACCTGTTAGTACTTTTACCAAGCAAACCATGCATTTGATTAATAATACAATACACAAATAAATAAAACTTACAGCACGCGAACATGTATACATATATTAGATAAGATATACAAATATGTACAAACAAACATATGAACTAAATACAACAAAAGTCGACACAAAATGTCATATAAAACACAAAGATGAGATCGTAACGCCGACACTCAACATGCACTTCGAGCACATTCCGAAAGGTATCGAGAGACATTCAACATGATGTGAAATGATGTAAGACTTGATGATACACGCACTTGCAGCAGGCAGGCAGGCAAACAAAAAGCAGGCAACTAATATGAACGAGAACGAGGAACTAGAAAGAGTGAGCTCTATTTAATTAGCACTCAAAGTTCGGTGAATACATATATTGCTCAATTTGTGAACACACACATAGAGGTCGTGATGTTGTCCAAGAGGTGTTTTCATAATGGTTCTGGTGGGTGCAGGCAAAGACGTACATATAAGAATGACAGCAGCAGAGGAGCCAGTGATAAGAGCCAGGGGAAGTAGTACAAATGGAGTAGAATTTGAAGCGTTTTGATGCCAATCATATAGGAAAACACTGGGATTGGATTGCAAGGAAGAGAACGAAAAAAATAAATAAATCATGCACATTCCAGCCATTTAGTTAGGCTGGTCAGTTATGGCACAAGTGGGAGGTGAGATGCGATCCATAACGAGAAGAAGAAGAAGACAATATGACATCAAATTGAAGTAGGCTTCTACGTATTGCCAGATGCATTGGCGATTAATGTAGTTGGCGCCACGAATGCCAATAGATTTGTTCACCGCAACCCTAGGGTTCTTTGCAATTCATTCAATTGATAAAGAATATGTGGATTCACATACAGACTTAACATATACGTACACAGCTTTAGTTACCTGCATTAATAGAACAACTGGATTTATTTACATCTGCGGCGGTATCACAATAGCACAAAGCGGTGTGGTTCAATGTACGACACACAGTATAGTTCTGAACATTACAAAGCATTTCGTAATATTCGCAGGGTCTAATGCAATTTGCTTTCAAACATATCTCATCGTCAGAACAATCGTTTGTTATTGTACATGTTGGTGAAAATTCAGTAGTGTTTTCTTCTGTTCGGGTCACACCTGTTGCTTTTGGCTCACCAATAGAACTGGGCGTAACTTCCGGTATCTGAGTTGTTTCGTTTAAGCCTGATCCTGTTGCAACGGTCTGAGTAGTGATGTCACCCGGATAACCCATTGATGTATAAAAGAAGGGTACTGTTGTAATTAAAGGCATTTCTGTTGTCCGATAGCGAGTCATCTTAGACATGTCAGTCAACGAAGTTATCCCGAATGCAGACTCTGTTGTAGTTCTTTGTTCAGTCACTGTCGGTAGCGTGGTAGTATCCGTAGACTGTGTGAATACAGTAGAACCATACGATCTTGTTTTTTCAGCAACAGTGGTGTGGTCAGTCCATGGCGTACTAGTTGACATCTTCTGAGCTATTCTATCAGTTGGAATGGTCTGTGGAGTTTCAACAGTAGTTGATTCTGTTAACTCAGACGGAACTGTAGTTTCTCCTGGAACTCTGCTTAAAGAAGATCCACCAGTTTGTGTTGGTGTTGTCAGAGCAGATGGGGTAGTTGTCTCCCTAGGTAAAGGCGTTAAAGTGGAACTTTGGGTAGAATACTGATCTTCTGTTGGAGCAGAGGTAGTTGTCATGTCAGGGGGTGACGTCACTTGGGTAACAGAAGATGGAATTCTGCCATGTGTAACATAAGTCACCGGAGGCACAGTGGATTGATCAGCCACTGTCGATGAAGTACTAGTTGAAATCTCCGGAGCTATTCTATCAGTTGGAATGGTCTGTACACTTTCAACAGTAGTCGATTCTGATAACTCAGACGGAACTGTAGTTTCTTCTGGGACTCTGCTTAAAGTAGATCCACCAGCTTGTATAGGGGTAGTCAGAGCAGATGGGGTAGTTGTCTCCCTAGGTAAAGGCGTTAAAGTGGAACTTTGGGTAGAATACTGATCTTCTGTTGGAGCAGAGGTAGTTGTCATGTCAGGGGGTGACGTCACTTGGGTAACAGAAGATGGAATTCTGCCATGTGTAACATAAGTCACCGGAGGCACAGTGGATTGATCAGCCACTGTCGATGAAGTACTAGTTGAAATCTCCGGAGCTATTCTATCAGTTGGAATGGTCTGTACACTTTCAACAGTAGTCGATTCTGATAACTCAGACGGAACTGTAGTTTCTTCTGGGACTCTGCTTAAAGTAGATCCACCAGCTTGTATAGGGGTAGTCAGAGCAGATGAGGTAGTTGTCTCCCTAGGTAAAGGCGTTAAAGTGGAACTTTGGGTAGAATACTGATCTTCTGTTGGAACAGAGATAGTTGTCATGTCAGGGTCTGACGTCACTTGAGTAACAGGAGGTGGAATTCTGGCAGGTGTAATATAAGTCACCCCAGGAACAGTAGTTTGATCAGCCAAAGTCGATGAAGTACTTGTTGAAGTCTCCGGAGTTATTCTATCAGATGGAATGCTCTGTGGAGCAGTAGTTGATTCCGCTAACTCAGACGGAACTGTAGTTTCTCCTGGGACTCTTGTTAATGTAGATCCACCATCTTGTGTTTGGGTTGTCATAGCAAATGGGGTAGTTGTCTCCCTAGGTAAGGGCGTTAAAGTGGAACTGTGGGTAGTAAACTGATCTTCTGTTGGAAAAGAGGTAGTTGTCATATCAGGGGGAGTCACACCAGGCACAGTGGTTTGATCAGTCAGTGTCGATGAAGTACTAATTGAAGTCTCCGGAGCTATTCTATCAGTTTGAATGGTCTGTACACTTTCAACAGTAGTTGATTCTGATAACTCTGACGGAACTGTAGTTTCTTCTGGGACTCTGCTTAAAGTGGATCCACCAGCTTGTATAGGGGTAGTCAGAGCAGATGGGGTAGTTGTCTCCCTAGGTAAAGGCGTTAAAGTGGAACTTTGGGTAGAATACTGATCTTCTGTTGGAGCAGAGGTAGTTGTCATGTCAGGGGGTGACGTCACTTGGGTAACAGAAGATGGAATTCTGCCATGTGTAACATAAGTCACCGGAGGCACAGTGGATTGATCAGCCACTGTCGATGAAGTACTAGTTGAAATCTCCGGAGCTATTCTATCAGTTGGAATGGTCTGTACACTTTCAACAGTAGTTGATTCTGATAACTCAGACGGAACTGTAGTTTCTTCTGGGAAACTGCTTAAAGTAGATCCACCAGCTTGTATAGGGGTAGTCAGAGCAGATGGGGTAGTTGTCTCCCTAGGTAAAGGCGTTAAAGTGGAACTTTGGGTAGAATACTGATCTTCTGTTGGAACAGAGGTAGTTGTCATGTCAGGGGGTGACGTCACTTGCGTAACAGAAGGTGGAATTCTGCCATGTGTAACATAAGTCACCGGAGGCACAGTGGATTGATCAGCCACTGTCGATGAAGTACTAGTTGAAATTTTCGGAGTTGTTCCATACGTTGAAATGGTCTGTGGAGCAGTAGTTGATTCCGTTAACTCAGACGAAACTGTAGTTTCTCCTGGGACTCTTGTTAATGTAGATCCACGAGCTTGTGCAGGGGTAGTCAGAGCAGATTTGGTACTTGTCTCCAAAGGTAAAGGCGTTGAAGTGGAACTTTGGGTAGTAAACTGATATTCTGTTGGAAAAGAAGTAGTTTTCATATCAGGGGGAGTCACAACGGGCACAGTGGTTTGATCAGCCAGTGTCGATGACGTATTTGTTGAAATCTCCGGAGCTTTTCTGTCAGTTGGAATGGTCTGTACACTTTCAACAGTAGTTGATTCTGATAACTCAGACGGAACTGTAGTTTCTTCTGGGACTCTGCTTAAAGTAGATCCACCAGCTTGTATAGGGGTAGTCAGAGCAGATGGGGTAGTTGGCTCCCTAGGTAAAGGCGTCAAAGTGGAACTTTGGGTAGTATACTGATCTTCTGTTGCGAAAGAGGTAGTTGTCATGTCAGGGGGTGACGTCATTTGGGTAACAGAAGGTGGAATTCTGTCAGGTGTAATATAAGTCACACCAGCCACAGTGGTCTGATCAGCCATTGTCGATGAAGTACGTTGAAATCTCCGGAGTTATTCTATCAGTTGGAATGCTCTGTGGAGCAGTAGTTGATTCCGTTAACTCAGACGGAACTGTAGTTTCTCCTGGGACTCTTGTTAATGTAGATCCACCATCTTGTGTTGGGGTTGACATAGCAGATAGGGTAGTTGTCTCCCTAGGTAAAGGCGTTAAAGTGGAACTTTGGGTAGTAAACTGATCTTCTGTTGGAAAAGAGGTAGTTGTCATATCAAGGGGAGTCACACCAGGCACAGTGGTTTGATCAGTCAGTGGCGATGAAGTACTAGTTGAAGTCTCCGGAGCTATTCTATCAGTTGGAATGCTCTGTGGAGCAGTAGTTGATTCCGTTATCTCAGACGGAACTGTAGTTTCTTCTGGGACTCTGCTTAAAGTAGATCCACCAGCTTGTATAGGGGTAGTCAGAGCAGATGGTGTAGTTGTCTCCCTAGGTAAAGGCGTCAAAGTGGAACTTTGGGTAGTATACTGATCTTCTGTTGGGAAAGAGGTAGTTGTCATGTCAGGGGGTGACGTCATTTGGGTTACAGAAGGTGGAATTCTGTCAGGTGTAATATAAGTCACACCAGCCACAGTGGTCTGATCAGCCATTGTCGATGAAGTACTAGTTGAAATCTCCGGAGTTATTCTATCAGTTGGAATGCTCTGTGGAGCAGTAGTTGATTCCGTTATCTCAGACGGAACTGTAGTTTCTTCTGGGACTCTACTTAAAGTAGATCCACCAGCTTGTATAGGGGTAGTCAGAGCAGATGGGGTAGTTTTCTCCCTAGGTAAAGGCGTTAAAGTGGAACTTTGGGTGGAATACCGATCTTCTGTTGGAACAGAGGTAGTTGTCATGTCATGGGGTGACGTCACTTGGGTACCAGAAGGTGGAATTCTGTCAGGTGTAATATAAGTCACCGGAGGCACTGTGGATTGATCAGCCACAGTCGAAGAAGTACTAGTTGAAATCTCCGGAGTTGTTCTATCAGTTGGAATGGTCTGTGGAGCAGTAGTTGAATCCGTTAACTCAGACGGAACTGTAGTTTCTCCTGGGACTCTTGCTAATGTAGATCCAGAAGCTTGTGTTTGGGTTATCATATCAGATGGAGCAGTTATATCCCTAGGTAAAGGCGATAAAGTGGAACTTTCGGTAGTAAACTGATCTTCTGTTGGAAAAGAGGTAGTTTTAATATCAAGGGCAGTCACAACAGGCTGAGTGGTTTGCCCATCCAGTGTCGCTGAAGTACTAGTTGAAATCTCGGGAGCTATTCTATCCGTTGGAATGGTCTGTACAGTTTCAACAGTAGTTGATTCTGATAACTCAGACGGAACTGTAGTTTCTTCTGGGACTCTGCTTAAAGTAGATCCACCAGCTTGTATAGGGGTAGTCAGAGCAGATGGGGTAGTTGGCTCCCTAGGTAAAGGCGTCAAAGTGGAACTTTGGGTAGTATACTGATCTTCTGTTGCGAAAGAGGTAGTTGTCATGTCAGGGGGTGACGTCATTTGGGTAACAGAAGGTGGAATTCTGTCAGGTGTAATATAAGTCACACCAGCCACAGTGGTCTGATCAGCCATTGTCGATGAAGTACTAGTTGAAATCTCCGGAGTTATTCTATCAGTTGGAATGCTCTGTGGAGCAGTAGTTGATTCCGTTAACTCAGACGGAACTGTAGTTTCTCCTGGGACTCTTGTTAATGTAGATCCACCATCTTGTGTTGGGGTTGACATAGCAGATAGGGTAGTTGTCTCCCTAGGTAAAGGCGTTAAAGTGGAACTTTGGGTAGTAAACTGATCTTCTGTTGGAAAAGAGGTAGTTGTCATATCAAGGGGAGTCACACCAGGCACAGTGGTTTGATCAGTCAGTGGCGATGAAGTACTAGTTGAAGTCTCCGGAGCTATTCTATCAGTTGGAATGCTCTGTGGAGCAGTAGTTGATTCCGTTATCTCAGACGGAACTGTAGTTTCTTCTGGGACTCTGCTTAAAGTAGATCCACCAGCTTGTATAGGGGTAGTCAGAGCAGATGGTGTAGTTGTCTCCCTAGGTAAAGGCGTCAAAGTGGAACTTTGGGTAGTATACTGATCTTCTGTTGGGAAAGAGGTAGTTGTCATGTCAGGGGGTGACGTCATTTGGGTTACAGAAGGTGGAATTCTGTCAGGTGTAATATAAGTCACACCAGCCACAGTGGTCTGATCAGCCATTGTCGTTGAAGTACTAGTTGAAATCTCCGGAGTTATTCTATCAGTTGGAATGCTCTGTGGAGCAGTAGTTGATTCCGTTATCTCAGACGGAACTGTAGTTTCTTCTGGGACTCTACTTAAAGTAGATCCACCAGCTTGTATAGGGGTAGTCAGAGCAGATGGGGTAGTTTTCTCCCTAGGTAAAGGCGTTAAAGTGGAACTTTGGGTGGAATACCGATCTTCTGTTGGAACAGAGGTAGTTGTCATGTCATGGGGTGACGTCACTTGGGTACCAGAAGGTGGAATTCTGTCAGGTGTAATATAAGTCACCGGAGGCACTGTGGATTGATCAGCCACAGTCGAAGAAGTACTAGTTGAAATCTCCGGAGTTGTTCTATCAGTTGGAATGGTCTGTGGAGCAGTAGTTGAATCCGTTAACTCAGACGGAACTGTAGTTTCTCCTGGGACTCTTGCTAATGTAGATCCAGAAGCTTGTGTTTGGGTTATCATATCAGATGGAGCAGTTATATTCCTAGGTAAAGGCGATAAAGTGGAACTTTCGGTAGTAAACTGATCTTCTGTTGGAAAAGAGGTAGTTTTAATATCAAGGGCAGTCACAACAGGCTGAGTGGTTTGCCCATCCAGTGTCGCTGAAGTACTAGTTGAAATCTCGGGAGCTATTCTATCCGTTGGAATGGTCTGTACAGTTTCAACAGTAGTTGATTCTGATAACTCAGACGGAACTGTAGTTTCTTCTGGGACTCTACTTAAAGTAGATCCCACAGCTTGTGTAGGGGTAGTCAGAGCAGATGAGGTAGTTGTCTCCCTAGGCAAAGGCGTTAAAGTGGAACGTTGGGTAGAAAACTGATCTTCTGCTGGAACAGATGTTGTTGTCATGTCATAGGGTGACGTCACTTGGGTACCAGAAGGTGGAATTCTATCAGGTGTATTATAAGTCATCGGAGGCACTGTGGATTGATCAGCCACAGTCGATGAAGTACTAGTTGAAATATCCGGAGTTGTTCTATCAGTTGGAATGGTCTGTGGAGCAGTAGTTGATTCCGTTAACTCAGATGGAACTGTAGCTTCTCCTGGGACTCTTGCTAATGTAGATCCAGAATCTTGTGTTTGGGTTGTCATATCAGATGGAGTAGTTACATCCCTAGATAAAGGCGTTAAAGTGGAACTTTGGGTAGAATACTGATCTTCTGTTGGAAAAGAGGTTGTCTTAATATCAGGGGCAGTCACAACAGGCTGAGTGGTTTGACCATCCAGTGTCGATGAAGCACTAGTTGAAATCTCCGGAGTTATTCTATCAGTTGGAATGGTCTGTACAGTTTCAACAGTAGTTGATTCTGATAACTCCGACGGAACTGTAGTTTCTTCTGGGACTCTGCTTAAAGTAGATCCACCAGCTTGTATGGGTGTAGTCAGAGCAGATGGGGTAGTTGTCTCCCTAGGTAAAGGCGTTAAAGTGGAACTTTGGGTAGTAAACTGATCTTCTGTTGAAAAAGAGGTAGTTGTCATATCAAGGGGAGTCACACCAGGCACAGTGGTTTGATCAGTCAGTGTCGATGAAGTACTAGTTGAAGTCTCCGGAGCTATTCTATCAGTTGGAATGGTCTGTACACTTTCAACAGTAGTTGATTCTGATATCTCAGACGGAACTGTAGTTTCTTCTGGGACTCTGCTTAAAGTAGATACACCAGCTTGTATAGGGGTAGTCAGAGCAGATGGGGTAGTTGTCTCCCTAGGTAAAGGCGTTAAAGTGGAACTTTGGGTAGAATACCGATCTTCTGTTGGAACAGAGGTAGTTGTCATGTCATGGGGTGACGTCACTTGGGTACCAGAAGGTGGAATTCTGTCAGGTGTAAAATAAGTCACCGGAGGCACTGTGGACTGATCAGCCACAGTCGATGAAGTACTAGTTGAAATCTCCGGAGTTATTCTATCAGTTGGAATGCTCTGTGGAGCAGTAGTTGATTCCGTTAACTCAGACGGAACTGTAGTTTCTCCTGGGACTCTTGTTAATGTAGATCCACCATCTTGTGTTTGGGTTGTCATAGCAGATAGGGTAGTTGTCTCCCTAGGTAAAGGCGTTAAAGTGGAACTTTGGGTAGTAAACTGATCTTCTGTTGGAAAAGAGGTAGTTGTCATATCAAGGGGAGTCACACCAGGCACAGTGGTTTGATCAGTCAGTGTCGATGAAGTACTAGTTGAAGTCTCCGGAGCTATTCTATCAGTTGGAATGGTCTGTACACTTTCAACAGTAGTTGATTCTGATATCTCAGACGGAACTGTAGTTTCTTCTGGGACTCTGCTTAAAGTAGATACACCAGCTTGTATAGGGGTAGTCAGAGCAGATGGGGTAGTTGTCTCCCTAGGTAAAGGCGTTAAAGTGGAACTTTGGGTAGAATACCGATCTTCTGTTGGAACAGAGGTAGTTGTCATGTCATGGGGTGACGTCACTTGGGTACCAGAAGGTGGTATTCTGTCAGGTGTAACATAAGTCAAAGGAGGCACTGTGGATTGATCAGCCACAGTCGATGAAGTACTAGTTGAAATATCCGGAGTTGTTCTATCAGTTGGAATGGTCTGTGGAGCAGTAGTTGATTCCGTTAACTCAGACGGAACTGTAGTTTCTCCTAGGACTCTTGCTAATGTAGATCCAGAAGCTTGTGTTTGGGTTGTCATATCAGATTGAGTAGTTGTCTCCCTAGGTAAAGGCGTTAAAGTTGAACTTTGGGTAGAAAACTGATCTTCTGTTGGAACAGAGGTTGTTGTCATGTCATAGGGTGACGTCACTTGGGTACCAGAAGGTGGAGTTCTGTCAGGTGTATTATAAGTCACCGGACGCACTGTGGATTGATCAGCCACAGTCGATGAAGTACTAGTTGAAATATCCGGAGTTGTTCTATCAGTTGGAATGGTCTGTGGAGCAGTAGTTGATTCCGTTAACTCAGACGGAACTGTAGTTTCTCCTGGGACTCTTGCTAATGTAGATCCAGAAGCTTGTGTTTGGGTTGTCATATCAGATGGAGTAGTTACATCCCTAGATAAAGGCGTTAAAGTGGAACTTTGGGTAGAATACTGATCTTCTGTTGGAAAAGAGGTTGTTTTAATATCAGGGGCAGTCACAACAGGCTGAGTGGTTTGACCATCTAGTGTCGATGAAGTACTAGTTGAAATCTCTGGAGCTATTCTATCAGTTGGAATGGTCTGTACAGTTTCAACAGTAGTTGATTCTGAAAACTCAGACGGAACTGTAGTTTCTTCTGGAACTCTGCTTAAAGTAGATCCACCAGCTTGTGTAGGGGTAGTCAGAGCAGATTGGGTAGTTGTCTCCCTAGGTAAAGGCGTTAAGGTGGAACTTTGGGTAGTATACTGATCTTCTGTTGGAACAGAGGTAGTCGTCATGTCAGGGGGTGACGTCACTTGGGTAACAGAAGGTGGAATTCTGTCAGGTGTAATATAAGTCACACCAGCCACAGTGGTCTGATCAGCCTTTGTCGATGAAGTACTGGTTGAAAACTCCGGAGTTATTCTATCAGTTGGAATGCTCTGTGGAGCAGTAGTTGATTCCGTTAACTCAGACGAAACTGTAGTTTCTCCTGGGACTCTTGTTAATGAAGATCCACCATCTTGTGTTTGGGCTGTCATAGCAGATGGGGTAGTTGTCTCCCTAGGTAAAGGCGTTAAAGTGGAACTTTGGGTAGTAAACTGATCTTCTCTTGGAAAAGAGGTAGTTGTCATATCAAGGGGAGTCACACCAGGCACAGTGGTTTGATCAGTCAGTGTCGATGAAGTACTAGTTGAAGTCTCCGGAGCTATTCTATCAGTCGGAATGGTCTGTACACTTTCAACAGTAGTTGATTCTGATAACTCAGACGGAACTGTAGTTTCTTCTGGGACTCTGCTTAAAGTAGATCCACCAGCTTGTATAGGGGTAGTCAGAGCAGATGGGGTAGTTGTCTCCCTAGGTAAAGGCGTTAAAGTGGAACTTTGGGTAAAATACTGATCTTCTGTTGGAACAGAGGTAGTTGTCATGTCATGGGGTGACGTCATTTGGGTACCAGAAGGTGGAATTCTGTCAGGTGTAATATAAGTCACCGGAGGCACTGTGGATTGATCAGCCACAGTCGATGAAGTACTAGTTGAAATATCCGGAGTTGTTCTATCAGTTGGAATGGTCTGTGGAGCAGTAGTTGATTCCGTTAACTCAGACGGAACTGTAGTTCCTCCTTTGACTCTTGCTAATGTAGATCCAGAAGCTTGTGTTTGGGTTGTCATATCAGATGGAGTAGTTGTATCCCTAGGTAAAGGCGTTAAAGTCGAACTTTGGGTAGTAAACTGATCTTCTGTTGGAAAAGAGGTAGTTTTAATATCAGGGGCAGTCACAACAGGCTGAGTGGTTTGCCCATCCAGTGTCGCTGAAGTACTAGTTGAAATCTCTGGAGCTACTGTGTCCGTTGGAATGGTCTGTACAGTTTCAACAGTAGTTGATTCTGATAACTCAGACGGAACTGTAGTTTCTTCTGGGACTCTACTTAAAGTAGATCCCACAGCTTGTGTAGGGGTAGTCAGAGCAGATGGGGTGGTTGTCTCCGGTGGTAAAGGCGTTAAAGTGGAACTTTGGGTTGTATACTGATCTTCTGTTGGAAAAGAGGTAGTGATCATGTCAGGGGGTGACGTCACTTGGGTAACAGAAGGTGGAATTCTGTCAGGTGTAATATTAGTCACCGGAGGCACAGTGGATTGATCAGCCACTGTCGATGAAGTACTAGTTGAAATTTTTGGAGTTGTTTCATACGTTGAAATGGTCTGTGGAGCAGTAGTTGATTTTGTTAACTCAGACGAAACTGTAGTTTGTCCTGGGACTCTTGTTAATGTAGATCCACGAGCTTGCGTAGGGGTAGTCAGAGCAGATGGAGTAGTTGTCTCCCTAGGTAAAGGCGTTAAAGTGGAACTTTGGGTAGTAAACTGATCTTCTGTTGGAAAAGAAGTAGTTTTCATATCAAGGGGAGTCACACCAGGCACAGTGGTTTGATCAGTCAGTGTCGATGAAGTACTAGTTGAAGTCTCCGGAGCTTTTCTATCAGTTGGAATAGTCTGTACAGTTTCAACAGTAGTTGATTCTGGTAACTCAGACGGAACTGTAGTTTCTCCTGGGACTCTGGTTAAAGTAGATCCACGAGCTTGTACAGGGGTAGTCAGAGCAGATGGGGTACTTGTCTCCATAGGTAAAGGCGTTAAAGTGGAACTTTGGGTTGTAAACTGATCTTCTGTTGGAAAAGAAGTTGTTTTCATATCAAGGAGAGTCACACCAGGCACAGTGGTTTGATCAGTCAGTGTCGATGAAGTACTAGTTGAAGTCTCCGGAGCTATTCTAGCAGTTGGAATGGTCTGTACACTTTCAACAGTAGTTGATTCTGATAACTCAGACGGAACTGTAGTCGCTCCTGGGACTCTAGTTAATATAGATTGACCAGCTTGTGTTGGGGTTGTTAGAGCAGATGGGGTAGTTGGCTCCCTAGGTAAAGGCGTCAAAGTGGAACTTTGGGTGGTATACTGATCTTCTGTTGGGAAAGAGGTAGTTGTCATGTCAGGGGGTGACGTCACTTGGGTAACAGAAGGTGGAATTCTGTCAGGTGTAATGTAAGTCACCGGAGGCACAGTGGACTTATCAGCCACTGTCGATGAAGTACTAGTTGAAATCTCCGGAGCTATTCTATCGGTTGGAATAGTCTGTGGAGTTTCAACAGTAGTTGATTCTTTTAACTCAGACGGAACTGTAGTATCTCCTGGGACTATGGTTAATATAGATTCACCAGCTTGTGTTTGAGTTGTCATATCAGATAGGGTAGTTATCTCCTAGGTAAAGGCGTTAAAGTGGAACTTTGGGTAGTAAAGTGATCTTCTGTTGGAAAAGAGGTAGTTGTCATGTCAGGGAGTGACGTCCCTTGGGTAACAGAAGGTGGAATTCTGTCAGGTGTAATATAAGTCACACCAGGCTCAGTGATCTGATCAGTCACTGTCGATGAAGTACTAGTTGAAATCTCCGGAGCTATTCTATCGGTTGGAATAGTCTGTGGAGTTTCAACAGTAGTTGATTCTGTTAACTCATACGGAACTGTAGTTTCTTCTGGGACTCTGCTTAAAGTCGATCCACCAGCTTGTGTTGGGGTTGTCGGAGCAGATGGGGCAGTTGTCTCCCTAGGTAAAGGCATCAAAGTAGAACTTTGGGTAGTAAACTGATCGGCTGTTGAAAAAGAGGTAGTTGTCATATCAGGGGATGACGACACTTGAGTAACATAAGGTGGGATTATAGAAGTCAACACAGATACAGACGAAATTGTAGTATATTCTGGGACACTGGAGTCAGTATGGCCAGGAGCAGTTGTTTTGGTTGTTCTATCGAATGGGATAGTTGTTGTTATTGGAAATATTGTGGAATCTGCTAAAGGGGTTGATAAAGTGTGTGTTTCAGAAGTGTTTTGTTGGTCGGTTTTGGCTTGTCCCTTTGAAGACAAGGGTTGTTCAATTCGTATCTGTTTTGTCGTTTTATAGGACTCTGTTGTGCTATCATATGAACTGGTTGTCTCACTCTCAGCTTCAATGTCGGTATAATGAGTTCGCATTTCTGTTTGGTTAGCCAAAATCATCACGGTATATTTAATGCTTGTTGCATCCGTAGTCGTCTCGTTTAGTTCAGATTCGTTACTGTCTGGTACATTGGTCGGTATACAGTTGTAGGTCTGATTGTTTGTAGAATATGTAGAGCAAATGCATGTGGTAACAATGTGTGCCCTTGTTAAGCACTTTACTGAGCCTACACAAACTGTGTGACAGGGATCGATACATTGACCAGACGATCCGCATTGATGTGCATCACTGCAATCTTCGTGTGTAGTACAGTTGCCACCTGGCTTAGCTGCTTGATTTTTTTTTGTTTTTTTTTTTAATTTTGAAGTGGAGTATTTTTGTACATATTTCAAATAAAAGTATAAAATTTAAAAATACAAATCGTTAAAATATTTACAAATTAATACGATATAAAATATATAGGTGTATAGCTACAACAAGAGAGGAATGTGCACTATATATACAAGGGTATCTGGGGCATTACTAAATATGTTCGAGGCTTTGAGCTAAATTTCTTGTGTACAGTTGAAACTGTGGAAAAACTTTCAGTACAAAAATTTAGTACAAATTATTTTACTGTTAGATAAATTCAAATTAGGAACGATTGTTTTTACTATTAGTTAGCTACATATTGGATTTATGTTGTTGTTTTATACCATTAGTATTACATCTAGTTACCGTTTATTTAGAGTCGTGGGTTAAGATATTTATAGTTTTCAAGAGGCATTAATATCATTGTGAGCATGAGCGTGTGTGAATGTTCAGAAGAGTTGCTTTGTATTTGTATACGAGTATTTGTTGCTGTTATGGTTGATTTGGCCCCCAATTGGGAGGTCATGATCACGCATGATCATCAATAATTTTGATAACAGTTTTTCTTATTTTGTTATTGCGCTTTAGTTTTAGCTTTGGTTGGAAGGTATACGGGCATTTAGAGTATTCCTGATTCGATAATTGGGTTCGTTGTTTAGCTTTCAAGATTGATTATCGTTTAGAGATTGATTTACACCATATATATCGAGAATAGATTGTTAATTCCTCACTTCTATATACATTTACACAATTGTGAGGAAATAGATTGACAACGCACGAAATTGTGGTTATTGATTTCGGTCAATATATTTCGCCAGGTAATAATTTGTGTGTGTGTGTTTGTTGGTGAGGGGACAGACAATAAGACAGATCTAGCAAAAGGTGAGAGCGTGTGAGAGGCAGGAAACAGAGATAAACGATAAACGAGACAGAGACATAAGGTACTTTCACTTGACAGAGTTGTGAGAGAGAGTACGTTTGTGCTTTACCTTTTTGACATCCATATTTGGCATCGGCTATAAATCCAGTTGGGCAGAATTTACATATCGGCTTATGATCCTCGACAATGCATGGCGAGTTGGATGCGCACATGGCAAACTTGCACGGATCGACGCACTGATAATTGCGACAAGCCAAGCCTGCTGGGCAGCCAGCATCGCGCAAACATATCGATATCGATGGCTGGCAGTCGCGCATGCAAATGCATACGGGCTTATGATCCTGCACCTCACAGGACTTATTCTCGGCACAAATTGGCGCTCGGCCTAGTGGAACTATGCACGGGTTGCGGCACTTGCCATCCGTGCAGGCCATATTCGAGGCACAGTCATCATCGCGATAGCATTCACGCTTGTCCGGTGCACAGGTCAATTCGCCGTACTCATTGACAATAAAGCCAGATTTGCAAATGCAAACGGGCTGGTGGCGGCGCGTCTCGCACTTTTTGTTACTCTCACAGATGAACAGAGGATTGTTGCAAGGATCTGTGCATTGGCCATATTGGCCGCACTGCAAGGTCTCTGGACATTCGGCATCGCTGGTGCAAGGTATTTGCTCCCTTGTCTGGGAGTCTGTGTCTTCCGGCACACATTTCGGATCCGGCTTGCACTCGACCTCGGGTCGGCCTATGTGACAGCTGGGACAGGAGCAACGTGGACGATGCAATACAGTTTGACATAACGCATTTGTGCCACACGCGCCACGCATTGTACAAGGATCGGTGCAGTGTCCTTGTAGGCATGATTTTTCACTGGGACAATCCGTATCTGAGTAGCATTGTTCGGTGTCTATAATGTAACGTAACAGCAGCAGCGAAGAACGAGAGAGAGAGAGAGAGATAGACAGGTTGTTGGTTGTTTATACTATTTTAATCGTTGGGTGCACTCAACTAGTCGGTGGCATATACGATAGATAGATACCCTACAAAATTGACTCTTTCTTGTTGTTTGTTGTTCTTGTTGGTGACACTCGATATTGGAAGAACATTGGAACACAATTCAGTAAGATTGGGAGTGCGAAGTTGAAGTCATTTAGAATTTTTGTTGGAATTTGACAGACAATAGAGATAGTCTCGTTTGAAGCGTGCGGGATATATATATTTGTTTTTTTTTGGAAGTACTTGGTGTACACATAATAGATGGGATATAAATATAGGGAGCTCGGATAAGAAACTTAAAGCTAAAATTTTCTAAAAACAAAAATAGAAAAACTTAAACAAGACAATATATAAATAGTATAATCCAGTGTTGGTTGGTTGTTTCGATTGGTATTCTTTGGTTTGTTTTGATTTGGTTTTGTTTGAGTACTTGTGTATGTGGTTGGGGTTTGGGGTGTGTACTTTTTTTTGTGGTTTCAAATAAATGTCAGTGGGATTGCTGTGGTTTTGATTTTGGATATTGGATATTGTGCATGGGATTTGTTATAGTAATAAAACATTTTTTGTGGGACTTTGACGAGCTGTGATCGGAAAAGGGCATATGAAAATATAAAATAGAAAACAAAAATTTAGAAATATTATATAACAAGTTTAGTTTAGATTGGTGCAGTTAGTTTTCTATAGGGACAGGCAGCAAAAGTTTTTAGTAGACACTTTTCAGATTTGTTGTCAACGTCAACATCAAATTGCAGAACTGTGAAGGGAACATCTCACATTGTTTCAGGTTGTTTCTATATAAGCTTGCAAATTGTCATATATTTATATTTATTTATATATAGTAGGTAGCTGCTGTAGTTTGGTATGTAGATTAATTGCTTTTGTTGGTTGATTTGTATGAATTTGATAAGTCTTCGAGCAGCGGGCGAGCGAGCAGCCTTATAGATAATAATAAGATCGAGTGAGCTATAGTTACAATCCTTGATGAATTACCAATTATTATATAACGAGTGTGTGTATACGGGTGTAGAGATAGAGAGACTTGCGCTTGACTTGCCCAATTAATTGCATTTTGATCTATCGACATGTTTTTTTTAGCAATGATCTCTTTGGTCTAATGCGAATGTTTTGTTTTTTTTTTATATAATTGTTGAGTAATGGTGAAAATTACACGACATCCAACACATGCGCTCTGCCCTCACGAGAGACACGTTATTGGTGATGATTGGGTGAGTGAATAAGGCATAGTTTAGGTAATAAACAGAGAGAGAGAGAGACAGACAAAGAGACGAAATGAGCAAGAGAACAATTCAGTGTAGGTTAAAGAAAGATATATATCAAACTGAAAGGTACAGTAGGTACAACTTTTGACTAAAGCGATATTAGCAGAAAGTAGTAGAAAATCGATAAGTACAATTTGGAAAAGTACGTTAGGGTAGTTCGTTAAGTAGATTACTTGTCTTTTTGTATGGCTTGTTATTAATAATTCACAATTGATAAATTTGGTATATAAATATTTACAGGTTGGTTCTATATATTTTTTTTTTGGGTTAGTTGGGCGGCCGCAAAGACACGACACATTTGTATACGCATATATGTACATATGTGATTAATCACATATACAAATTTCTGTATATACAACTTAAAGACTAGTCAAATTTACCAAAATATATTTGCAGTGTTAGTCAAATTTAGTTACAGTTGTTTTTATATAAATTTCGGATTGTTGTTTTGTTTTGTTTAAAGATTTGCATCTGTACGGAAGCGATTTTCAACCAATAGACGAGCTAAAGTGTGCTAGGTAGGCGGTAGGAGCTTTCAGAGCATACGATCTTAAAATGTACGAGTATTTTAGGAGCTTTGTACATAAATAATGCCCTTGTTTTCGGTTATTGCAAGTATACGACTTGCTATAAGAAATGCATTGAAAAGTAGTAGTAATTGTTGTTGTTGTAATTAATCTATACATACGATTTAATGAGACTTATATTGAGTACTATAGTACACTTGAACTGACAATAAAAAAAATGTATTTTAAGCATATGTGAACCATGTGTGAGAATTGTCCCGTCCACAGTTCCCAATCTGAGACTTTGTTCATTCAAGAAATGTAACAAAAGATTTTTGTAATTTGTTGTTTTTGTTTTGTTTTAGCGAAGGGAAACGACAGAGTGGCGCAGGGGAGCAGAATAGTGGATAACAACGTTCGTTGGGTTATTAGGGGTACGTTTTGAGGGCGGGCGGATAGAGCGTAGGAGTCACAGGATGGGATTAACGGGAGCTGGATATTGATGATGATATTTCGTTTTTATTTTTTTGGGTAGCAAGGATGTGTTGGGGGATTGGTTGTCTTTTATATAATTTTCCTTTTAATAATAGGCGTTGAATTTAGTGTTGTTTGTTGTACACTTTTTGTACTTTGAGTGCTTGCTTTCAGCTGTAATTAATGACTACATATCGCTATCGCGGCAATTGGTATTAAAACTATACGATATTGATTAGAGATGAACCAAATTGTCTACTGATCTGTGCGTTAAACGGTTTCATAATCATAAGGTAATGTATGCCGCAGAGCTGTGTGTGTATGTTGCCAAAAGCAACACTCCAAAAAATGGGTTATTCAAAGCCAATTGTACGAGAGTATGTGTCTATAGAGTTGAATGAATGCCGAATGAATTAAATGATAAACGCAAGCTTCAAAGCTTTATGAATCTGGGTGGTCAACTCTCTCAACGATTAACGAGTGTTGTCAAATGCACTGAATGTCGTTTTGGTGTTTTAGTATTTTACGTGTAGCTAAACAGAGTATGCTTAAAATATTAAGCTTAAATTTGCTGCAGTGATTTTGCGTGAAATGAGTTTCCATAAATGAATACTAGGCACAGATTGGGTAACCGCGATAGCGACAGCAACATTCCACGATCTTCCATATGCGTTGATCTTAGCAGTTGTGGGTAGAATGTCGTAATATATTTTGTATGTGTTTCAAATGGAAAAATGTCTTACAAACTATAACAAACACTCAATTTTAAGCTAGTGCATAATTCAATTAACGACTAAACGATTCTAAACGGATTCTTTGGTATTTCGGAGGAACTATTTTGGATATTGCATTTGAGTTGTGTTTCTGTAACTGTTTGTGTGTATTCTTGTGTATCTGTGTGTGTGTGTGTCTTTGTGTATTTGTTGTGCGCAGGGAATTGATATTACAAAACGTTTACACTTGAAAACTTGGAACATGTGTATAGGTTGTTAAATATATAATTAATAAATTAATTAATTTTCTATAATCATTAAAACACACACTACACTGAATATTGAAATTAAAATTGTTGTGTCAGCTGTAAAAGCTGTTGAATTAGTGAAATTAGCTGGTTTTAAACTTTTTATAAACAACTCATAGCTAGAATAATCAAACCAAATACATATTATAACAACAATGTCAGTTTTGTTACCGACTGAATTCCGGTTATATATGTCAATATGTCAATAAATATGTATATAAAGAACGGCAACGATAACGATAAAAACGCTAACTGATTACTCCATTAATATAAATATGCATGTAGTATATAAACCAACGATAACTTTGTAAGGAACGCTGGTTAACATTATTAGCATTAGCTGTACTCTAGTTACTAAATGTACGTCAGGTACTTCAAATGTCATAGATTTGGGCCACTTACCCTGCTGGCAAACATAATCGTAGCCCTGGCGCACACAGTCGCCCACATCACATCCCCGTGTTCGGCAGTCCTCCTGCGGAGGCGTCAAAAAGCCTGAAAGCGCAATATACATATGTATTAGATAGCTGTATATGGAATCCCCATTTAGTTACTTACAGTGCACATATGCATCACCATTAGGGAAGTCCTCGGGGCAGTAGCACTCGGCTTGATCGTTGCTGAGCACACGGCAGGCGGCATTCAGGCCGCACGGTTGCTCGTGGCAGGCATTCACCAGTTTTCCTTCGCACAGGCATCCCTTGTGCGCGTCTCCCATGCAGCCATCCATGCAGGCGCATTCGTAGCCGCCGGGCACCTCAATGCACTTGGAGTTGACACCGCAGGGATTGTTGGAGCAGCCGCCATCCAGTGGCTGGCACTCACTCGCCGGGTTGCCAAAGAAGTCAGGCGGGCACGAACATTGGGCCTTGCGATTAACCACACGACATTGAGCATTGGTGCCGCACGCGCCGTACTCCAGGCACGGATTGCGGCACTTGCCCTGATCGCAACGTTTGCTCGACTCGCAGTCGCCATCCTGACGGCACTCGAACTGTACACACTCCTTGCTGGGTTCGCCCTCATAGCCGTCGGGGCAATAGCACAGCATGCGATGCTCCGAGACGGTGCAGAGCGCATTGCGTCCACATGCCCGGTCGTCGGCACACGGATCCACGCATTTGCCATTCAGGCAGCTCTGATCCGCCGCACAGTCGCCATTCGATTTGCAGCCAGCGATGCAGGCGCCACGCTCGCACAGCTGTCCCAGCGGACACTGACGCTTGGCGCCGCACTTGTTGCGGCACTTGCCACGTGCGCACTGCTGTCCGCAGGCGCAGTCCTCGGATCGGCTGCACTTGGCGGCGCAATAGGCACCGCTTTCGTCGCATTCGCAGCCCGGATGGCAGCGCTCCGGTGGCAGCTGGCAGCCATTGGGGCCGTCGCCAATGAAGGCAGCCGGACACTGGCATTGCACGCCGTGATTGATGACCAGACACTCGGCACACTGGCCGCACTGGTCAGACGCATGGCATGGATTCTGGCACTTCTTGTTCACGCACGCCTCCTCACTGGCGCAGCTGAGATCGTTGCGGCAGCCGGTCTGGCAGACGCGATTCTCGCAGATCTGTCCCTGGGCGCAGGCGCTGTCCGTGTTGCAGACGGTGCGGCAAGTGCCGCGCATGCAGCGCTCATCCGAGAGGCAGTTCTGGTCGTTGCGGCACTTGCCCTGGCAGCTGCCCGCATAGCACAACTGACTCGTTCCGCAGTCCTCGTTGCGTCCACAGGCGGTGCGTGGCGCCTTGCAGGCCACGTTCGCATTGCCATCGAGTCCCTCGGGGCAGCTGCACAGCTTGTGGTGATCGATGGCCTGGCAGAGGGCATTGGTGCCACAGGCGGTGGGCTCCGAGCACGGATCGACGCACTGCTGGCCAATGCAGGCCAAATGATTGGGACAACCCTGGTCGGAGCGACAGCCAGTGACACAGTTGAGACCCAGACACAGTTCGCCATTGGCACACTCGTTATCGTGGCGACAGAGTGGCTTGCAGACACCCTGCTGGCAACGCTCGTTGGTCAAACAGCCGGCATCGTCGGCGCAGAGCGGACGACACACGGACTCATAGCAGGCCAGGCCATTGCTGCAGTCGCGATTCTCGTGACACTCGAGCGCCGGGGTACGCACGCATCCGACTTGGGGCGTGGGATTGGGCACCATGTTGTCCAGGCAGCTGCAGCTGGCGCGATGATTGGACACCGAGCAGACGGCATTGGGACCGCAAGGATTCTCCACACAGGGATTGATGCACTTGTCGTTGCGACACGATTCCGAAGCACTACAGTCGTCATCCACGTGACAGCCATAGACGCACTTATTGTGCAGGCACACATGTCCCAGGAAGCAGTCGTTGTCCACACGACAGGTCACTACAGAGGTTGATGATTAAATAGAGGAACTAAGCTCGGGTGTGGTCACCTAATCTACTTACGCATGCAGTTGCCACGCAGGCACTTCTCATTGGACGCACACTCCAGATCGTTGTTACAGACCGGCAGGCACATGGAGTCGCGACAGGTGTATCCAGGTGTGCAGTCACCATCGCAGGCCACCGGCACGCGCACACACTCCTTGGCCGCATCGCCAGTGAAGCCCTCCGGGCAATGGCACTGTTTCACATGGCTGTGCATTTGGCATTCGGCGTTCTGGCCGCATGCCTGTGGCTGCTGGCACGGATCGAAGCATTGACCGCCCTGGCAAACCTCCAAGGGACCACACTCGGTGTCCAGCAAGCAGGCAGCTGTTTGTGGATTGCGAATGGGCAATTGGATTAGACAAGTTTAGATGGATTATGCCTAACCTTCGGTTGGATTTACGGTCTTTTTAGTTGTTGTTGTTGTTGTGGTTGTTGTCTCGTGTGTATATTGTTGTTTAGTTTACAGTTAGTGTATGCTACGGGTCGCACTGGGTTCCAAGCCAGTCCAAAGTTAGACTAGAGCTACGCGAACAGCTCTTGCAGTTGCCGTGGGTCTGCATTCCCAGCCATGAACGTTTTATATATGGTCAATTCAATCTTAAGTAGATATACAGTGGTCGCTCATATTAGTAGTCTTTCATTATCCTGGACACTCAGTAAAATACTATATTTCTAGTTGAATTGCTGAAGGACAAAGCTATAATCTGGTATGATACCCATTTCCGAATCAACAAAGGTGGATTACAATTACCAATTACTTTTCAATTACTTTGAAAATATATTTGGATTCGGAAACGGATGCAAGCGAGCCTATACGAATGTTAGGTTTAAGACGTCATATCATTCAACGTATACGTGATATATGAATTATGATTTCTGAACAGCTTAAGTTTCTAGAACTTGTAAAATTTAAGCGACCAGTTTACGTAACTCATGGCTGAGAGCACAATAACCCAGCTTCAAGTATTCGTGCTAGTTGGTAAGTGAGTAAGTAGCGCATTAAATTTGTGGCTAGTAGTTGTCTGGTAGTCGGTTTTAGACCCTCGTTTGGTTGGTTGGTGCTTTTGGGTGGGTGTTTGGTGTTAGTACTTACGTTTACAGACGCTATCGGAACAGTAGGTGTTTGTGGGGCAATCGCTAGTGATTTGGCAGGGCACTGGCAATGGCTTGCAACCGGCCAGCCGGTCGGCGGGTTGGCCGTCGTAGCCATTGCGGCATGCACAGTGCGCCACATGACCTTTCGGAACACATTCCGCATTGGGGCCACACTGCAGCTGGGCGCACACATCCTGGCACTTGGGCACACCGTTAGTCTTGGTGCATGCGGCATGCGGGGGACAATCGTCGTGCGTTTCGCACTCGACGGAGCTGCGGCAGCCCTCGTTGTACGGATCACCGACGAGACCCGTCGGACATGTGCATTTGTACGAGCCACGCGAGTTACGACAGCGAGCACCGGGTCCGCACGGCGCATCCTTGCAAAAGTCTATGACGTCGCAGCGCACACGCGGATCACCACTGAAGCCGGGCTGACAGTGGCACACCTGGCGATGATTCTCGGTGGTGCAGAGCGCATTCTCGCCACACGGCTGCCCAATGAGGCAGGCGATCTTGCACATATGATTGTCGCAGCTCTTGTCATTCGAACAGTCCTCATCGTTGCTGCACTCGATCTTGCGGCAGCCCGATCGGGCATCCCCGAAGAAGCCATCCTTGCAGAGGCAGTCGGGCGCATGGGAACGTGCCACGCACTCCGCATTGCGACCGCAGGCGGCACGTCCCAGGCAGACAGACTCGCAGCGGGCACGTCCGTAGGCATCAGTAAGACAGGTCTCATCCTCGCCACAATCGCTGTTGATGCTGCACTCGAGCTCCTTCACGCAAATGTTGTTCTGGCAGAACTGGAACTGCGGACACGTGCTGTTCGCCTTGCACGTGCTCTGGCAGACGCTCTGCAGGCACAGCTGCTCCGAGATGCAATCGCGATTGCTGCTGCACAACGGACTGCAGATGCCGTGCGCACAAATACTGCCCTGAGGACACTGTGCATCCTGCTGGCAGTACTGCAGCGGCACACAGCCCTGCTTGGCATCTCCCGTGCTGCCCGATTCGCAGGCACACACACCAATGTGATTCTGGACGGAGCAGCGCGCTAGCGCGCCACAAGCATTGGGCAGCGAGCAGGGATCAATGCACTTGGCATCCAGACAGGCCTTGTCCGCCCCACAGTCGCCATTATCAGCGCACTCGATGTGCACGCACTCCTGTTGCGGATCGCCGCGTGCATTTGCCGGACAGCTGCAGATGGCCAAGTGAGATTGCGCCTCGCAGTTGGCATTCAGGCCGCAGGCATTCTCGCGCTCGCAGGGACTGCGACAACGCGCATTCTGGCAGCTGGCTGTGGCGGGACAGTCCGCATCGCTGAGACACTCGCTGGGATCGCGGCAGCCCGCCTGCAGCGGATCGCCGATGAGTCCCTCGGGGCACTTGCAGTTGTGGCTGCCGGGCAGATTGTCGCAGAAGGCGGTGCTGTGGCAGGGCTGGGTCAGGCACTCGTTGACATCCTCGCAGACGCCATTGATTAGCTGGTAGCCTTCGTTGCATTCGCACATGGCCAGATGATCGGCCACATGACAGCGTCCCTTGCCGCAGCTCGTGAGGTCGCAGGGTTTGATGCAGCGATTCGTTTCCGCATCGCAGGCACGATCGCTGGCGCAGTCCACATGGTCAATGCACTCCACCTTGAAGCAGCCGACACCTGTGTCATTGGGATCGCCCAAAAAGCCGGCGGGACAGCTGCACATCGACTGATGCGCCTCCGCCTGGCACAGAGCATTCGCTCCACAGACCGTATGTAGACAGGGATCGGTGCATTTGCCGTGTATGCAGCTCAAGCTGTTCGCACAATCCTCGTGCTTGTGGCACTGTCGGGGCTGGGCGCAACCCTGCTGCGTATAGCCATCGCCTACGGTGCCCTCGGGGCACACGCAACGATAGGAGCCGGGCACATTCTCGCACTTGGCACTCGCATGGCAAGGCTGCTCCGTGCACTCGTTGATGTCCGAGCAGCCGAAGGGCGTTCCAATAAAGCCACTGGCACACTTGCACTTGCCGGTCAAACAGAGCTCGGTGGGCGGACAATCCGCGTCCGACTCACAGCCCGGCTGGCAGGTACGATCGCTGTTGCAGATCTCCCCAGCCAGACAGTTGTTGCTCGTGTAGCACACCTTGCGGCACACCTGCTGATAGCAACGCTCGCCTACGGCGCAGGAAGAGGTCTTCGTGCAGGGCAGATTGCACTGGTTGCCAATGCACATGTGCCCACTGGGACACTGATTGGTGGCCTGACAGGGCGCGGGAACACGCACGCAGCCCTGTTCGGGCGTTGGGTTTCCTCGAAGCCATCGGGGCAGCTGCACTGGCTGCGGTGCTGATCCATGCTGCACAGTGCATTGGGGCCGCAGCTGGTGCTCGCTAGGCAGGGATCGATGCACTTGTTGGCAATGCACGACTGCTCCTGTTTGCACTCCTTGTTGCTGCGACAGCCGATGGCGCAGTGACCCTCCAGGCAGGCCAATCCCTTCGCACATTGGCTGTGATCCAGGCAGGCGACGACGCATACATTTCCCTCACAGCGCTCACCGTTGGAGCAGTCCTGTGTGTTGCGGCATGCCACACGGCACTGGCCATTGTAGCAGAGTTCTCCGCCGCAGTCCACATCCGTGAGACACTTGGATGCACTGCGTGCACAGCCGTTCTTGGCCGACTCGTCGGAGATGGGCTGGAAGCGCAGCGGGCAGCTGCATATGGGCTTCCGATTGACCACCTTGCAGTCCGCATTCGCTCCACAGGCATTGTCACAGGGATTCAGGCAGCGTCCTCCGGCGCAGATGGTATTCGCTGGACAGTCGGCATCGCCATTGGGGCACTGGCCATCTGGGCGGCAGCCTCTGCTATTGGAGTCCGGCTCGCCTACAAATAGCGGCGGGCACTTGCAGCTGGGTCCTTCGGGTGTGACCTCACATATGGCAGTGGGATGGCAGCTGCCGGCGGCGCAGCCGCTTTGCTTGACGCAGGCCACCTCGGGCAGGGGATTGCCCCGATGGCCGGGCGGACATTGGCAGACGGCACGATGATCCTCGGCTAGGCAAATAGCGTTCTCGCCGCAGGACTCCTCGTCGCAGACATCGTAGCAGGTGTGTGTCATTCGGTTGCACATTTGATTCGAAGGACAGTCGTGATTGTAAACACATGGCACGCTCTGGCAGCCGTTGAAGGGATCGTAGGGATCGCCGGCGTAAGGTCCAGGCGGACACTGACATTGAGCCTGATGATTATTCGTGATACAGACGGCGCGTGGTCCGCACTTGACACTGTCACAGGCGGAACGGCAGCTCAGCGACTGAGCCGCTTCGTCCTTGATGCACGCCTCTGATTCGGGGCACTCGGCATTGTTGCGGCACTGATGCTTACGCTCCAGCTGGCAGCCATTGCGATCATTGGGATTGCCAACAAAGCCGCTCAAGCAATCACAACGTCCCTGATGCTGGCGGGTAACGCAAACCGAATTCGCCGGACAGGTGAAGGCATCACAAATGGCCACGCACTTGAGAACGCCCAGGACGTCGGGTCGGCAAGCGGAGGCATCCGGGCAGTTCTCATCACCGGTGCAGTCGGGCAGCGAGGGTTTCTCACACGAGGAGACGACGGGATTCCAGACAAAGCTATCTGCACAGTTGCATACGGCATGTCCGGCCGGATTGATCTTGCAGAGTTCATTGGGACCGCAGACAACGTTGGAGCACAGATTGATGCACTCGCGTGTTCCCAGCGCGTCCGACTGGCATCCAAAGCCGCGATCGCAATCCTTGTCCGTCTTGCATTTATCTTCTAGATCGGGCACCTTACGCTCCGGCTGGCAGCCCACTTGCAGATTGCTCGGATTACCAAAGTAGCCATCGGCACAGATGCACGACGAACGATGATCGTCGGCGACGCAGAGGGCATTCGGTCCGCATTGGATCTTGGAGCAGGCATCGACGCACTTGCGCAGACCCTTGCCCAGCTGGAAACAGATCTCCGTGTGGCGGCAGTCGGCGTCGTTGCCGCACTGACCGCGTATGCTGCAGCCCTGGTTGAGATCATGCGGATCGCCCATATAGCCCAGCGGGCACAGACATTTGCCCGCATCGCAAATGGCTCGGGGTCCACAGGCCGTGTGGGAGCAGAGATTTTTGCAGTGACCACCCTGGCAGCTGTAGCCATCGGGGCACTCGACGCGCTCACTGCACTCACACTGGCTGGCATCCTGGCAGAACTTGCTCTCGATGGGCTGGCAGCTGCTGTACGGATTGCCGGCATGGCCGGACAAGCACAGACACTCAAAGCTGCCCGCTGTATTGAGGCAGGCGGCATTCAGGCCACACGGCTTGTTGGCGCACTCGTCCACATCCTGGCAGCCCACATAGGGATTTCCGTTGAAGCCTTGCGGGCAGATGCAGGTGATCTGGTTGCCGGCAGCGCGGCACTCGGCATTCGGTCCGCAGCTGTTCGGCTGACAAACATTCTTGTTCTGGGCGCCGCAGCCCTCGTAAGGATTACCATACGTTCCAGGCTTGCAGGCGCAGCGACTCTGACCCAGTCCATACTCGCAGTGGGCATTCTCGCCGCAGTTCGGCGAGCACTTGGCCTGTTCGATGGGTGGCATGCAGAGCAGATCCGGATTGCCGACAAAGTTCGGCTCGCAGACGCACTTGCCGTTATTCTTGTCGCAGGTGGCACCAATTCCACAGACGACGCCCTCGCAACGCTCCTTGCAACGTCCATTGATGCAAATCTGTCGTTCGTCACAGGGTCGGGAGGCAGTGCACTGATCCGTGCTACAGCTGCCACCTGGGAAGGGATTGCCCAAGTAGCCTTGCGGACACTTACAGGTGGGTCCCTCGCTGGTGGGAATGCACAGTGCGCCGTCACCGCAAATGACATCCTGGCACTGTGACACACAGTCACCATCCGCATTCTTTACGAAGCCCACGCGACAGCGACACCAGCCCGCATGCTGCTCCGTCTCACAGTAGGCATTCGAGCCGCACAGCAGACTGGCGCACGGACTGAGGCAGCTGCCATCCAAGCAGGCCAGATTGCTGGCACAATCCTCGTTGTTGAGGCAGTTGCTCTTGGGCACGCCGTTCTCCAGTATGCAGCCGCTCTTGTAGGGATCACCGGTGAAGCCCTTGGGGCAGACGCATTGATAGCCGCCCTTCTTGTTCACGCAATAGGCGCCATAGGCGCAGGGCAGATGGGCGCACTCGTCCTCGTCGGTGCAGCCCAGCAGCGGATCACCCTTGAAGCCAACCTCGCACATGCATTGTGGCGGATCCGAGGGTGTGCACTTGGCATTGATGCCGCACGCGAACCGTTCGCAGGGACTCTTGCACTTGTTGTTGTCCTGGGCATCCAGGAAGTAGGGTGGTGGGCAAACACATTCGCCCGGCTGTATGCACTTCTCGTTGCTGGCGCACTCCTTGTCCGCGGCGCACTTGCGCTGAGCAGGTGCACACAGTCCGTTGTAGGCATCGCCCTGGTAGCCCTCCGGGCAGTGGCAACTATAGCCGCCCAGCTGATTGACGCACTGGGCTCCGTAGGCACACAGTTGGGCTCCGCGCTCCTCGCATTCGTTGACATCCACACAGCTGCCGTCCGGCTGGGTCTGGTAGCCCTTGGGGCAAGCGCAGTAGCTGACTCCGCCTGCTATCGAGATGCATTCAGCGCCGCTGGGACATGGCTGGCCGCTGGAGCAGCCGGCCAGCACGCAGCTATTGCCGAGCAGCTTGTACGGCGCCTGGCACTGGCACTCGGCACTGCTGCAGATCTCGCACATGACAAAGGGATTTCCGGTGTGGCCCTGTGGGCAGCGGCACTCGTAGCTGCCAGGCAGATTCTTGCACAGCGCATTCAGACCGCACGCGGGTTTGGCCCGTTGCGCCGCACACTCATCCACATCCTGGCACTGACCGTTGTCGGGATTACGCTCGTAGCCCTGACGGCAAATGCAAACGCTATTGCCTGTAAACGCATCCTGGACACAGCTTTCGCCCGAGGCGCACGGACTCGAGTCGGAGCAGCCGACCGTCTTCGCTGTGGCGCAACCCTCGCTGTAGGCATCACCCGTGGCGCCACCGGGACACTGGCACAGATAGCCGCCGGCAGTGTTGCTGCAAATGGCATTCGCCGCACAGGGATTGGCACGGCACTCGTCGATGTCACTGCAGCCACCCGGCTGGGCCGCATTGCCCGTGTAGCCGGGCGCGCAGAGGCACTGCGCCTGTCCATTGGCCAGCATGCACTGGGCATGGGCGCCACAGTCGCGCGTCTCGCAGGGATGTCGGCAGTCGTTGCCAATGTTGGGTTCCGGGCACAGGCAGCGCTTTGTCTCGTCGCAGATGGCATTGCCGGGGCACTCCTCGTTGGCGGTGCAGCTAACGATGGGCACGCAGCGCACGGAGGGATCCGGATCGGGTAGAGTACCATCGGGACAGCGACAGGTGTAGCCGCCTCCTGGCATATTGACACAGTCGGCGCCCGCACCGCATTTACCAGCACCATGGCACTCGTCCACGTCCAGGCACTTGCTGTGCGGATCACCCGAGTAGCCGGGCGGACAGGCGCAGCTGTAGCCACCGGGCGAGTTCGTGCAGCTGGCATTCTGGCCGCAGCTGCCGAAGGGTCCGTGCAGCACATCGCACTCATCAATATCGACGCAGCCGGCGGCCACATCGCTGGGATTATACGTCCAGCCCTCCTCGCAGACGCAGTACGCCTCGTTCTGATCGGGCTTGCAGTAGGCATGCGCTCCACAGCGCACATCCTCGCACGGCTGCTTGCAGGCCATGCGCGGCGGACTGCCCACGTAACCGGCCTCGCAGTCGCAGCGATAGGAGCCGGGCGTGTTCAGGCACTGGGCATGGGGACCACAGGCCTCCGCGTGCGTCCGGCACTCATCGATGTCCACGCAGCTGGATCCAATGGGCTCGAAGCCGTCCAGGCAGAAGCACTGGTTCTCAATGCACTCCGCATTGTTGGTGCAGTCAAAGTTGCTGCGGCACAGAATGTTCACATCGACCTGTTCGCAGGCCACCTTCGGATCGGGTTTGCCATCGTAGCCCTGTGGGCATTTGCAATTGTAGCCGGGCACCGCGTTCTCGCAGATCGCATGCTGTCCGCATGGCTTGTCCAGGGCGGCGCACTCATCGATGTCCACGCAGCCGCGGAACGGATCTCCTGTGTAGTCCGATTTGCACGTGCAAACAAAGCTACCGATAGTGTCCGTACAAATAGCGTTCTCTCCGCACGGATTATCCTGGCATTCGTTGATATCTGCGCACGTTCGCGGTCACATTGTGCAGGGGAGGGTGAAGGGGGCAGTTTTTTTTTTGTTTTTATGCAGGGGTAGCAACGCGGTGTCATTGGCGTGTTTTGTTGCGTTTTCGTTTCGGAGGGGGGCGTGGAGGTGGTTAAATATATTGCAATTAATTAAATTAGTAATCAAGTCAAACAATACAAGAGTATGGAAGGTGTGGAAGCATAGCGTGAAAGTGGGGGAGGTGTGGAAACGGGGGTGGATTGGCAAATATAGAAGATACTGAGGGAAGCTGACTGAGTAGCAAAAAGGAAGCGGGAATAAAAGCGAGGCTTGAAAGCTCTCAAAGCTGTCCTAAAAGCAGCTGAAAGCGTATTGCAAGAAAGCACAGGGTAAAGAGAGAGATAGAGAGGAAAGAGAGCGCAGCTGCCAAAGCTTACAAAAGCCATGCGTTGTTGTTATTGTTGCAGCTTGCAAACTTAAGCAAAGCCTTAACGCTCTCTAAAAATAAAGTTGGGCGCCTGACGAGACACGAAAACAGCACGAAGTTTACGTTAGACACTTATAAAAGATAATATTTGGAAGTATTTGCTTCTAAGTCCCTAGAAATGCCATTCAAACAACTAAAACTCCCATAACTTTGTCAAAACTGATCCGATTTTCGTTTCCGAGGTAATTTTGATCATGGTTTGTGCTCCTTATTAAATATGCATTTAAATTTCAAGAAAATTAGAATTTTTCCTTATTTTTATGAAACACAAGCCAATATAAGGTATATATAGTCCCTAGAAGTGCCTTTCATACTACTAAAACTTCCATAACTTTGTCAAAACTTATCCGATTTTCATTCCCGTGGCATATTTGGTATCATGGTTTGGTATCTTTTATAATTCTGCATTTCGAATTCTCGATTCTCTAATAAGGTTCCTATAGACCTTATACTGTACTATTCTTAGCAGTGTTTCTTTCGATTATTAACTGTTTGTAAACATATTGTGGCTTATATTCATGTGTCTTCGTTATGTCTTGTCACGCACCCATCTTCAAGTTGAGAATCCAATTCACAATTGAGGCAAATTTGCCAATTGGACTTTCTGCTTTTGGGCCAAAACATGCAAATAGGCAAATACTAACTCTCGCAGTGCAAATAGCCCTGTCCTTGAAATCCGCTTGGACAGAGACAGCGATAGGAGCCGGGAAAATTGATGCACTTGGCATTGGTGCCGCACTTGGCCACACCATCCGGCTGATTGCACTCATCGATGTCCAGGCAGGCCAAGCCGGCGCCCGATGTGGCCGCCGGTGTGTTTAGTGTATCGCCATCGCCATAGCCCAGTTGTAGTGTGGGTGTGGCCACCAGTGGCGCCTCCGCGTGCGGATCATGCTCAAGCACAAAGCCCAGTGGACAACGACATTGAAAGCTACCGCCCAAGTTCACGCACTGAGCACCCAAACCGCATGGATTGTTAATTGCGCATTCATCGACATCTGCTGGCGTTTGTTTGTTTGTTTGTTGTTAGGCATTAATCGTATTAATGAATCAAATTGCGGTGCATTTATGTAGCATGTGGCATGTATGTGTGTGTGTGGTGGGTGTGCGTGTATTTGAGCGTATTCCGCCAAAAACAAAACAAGTGCAAAAATACCACAAAAAAATGCATGATTGCAAATATGAGAATCGAGAATATAATGAAAGCTTCTTGTACTCACCCTCGCAGCCGTTTGCAGGATCACCGCTGAAGCCATCGGGGCACAGGCAGCGGAAGCTGCCATCCGTATTCAGGCAGTCCGCGTTGCGTCCGCAGGGCGTGCGCGCACACTCGTCCAGATCGACGCAGCCCTGTTCGGCGCGTCCATCGCCGTCGTATCCCGGGGGGCAGTCGCAGCGATGACTGCCCTCGAGATTCGTACATATGGCACCTGGTCCGCACACGTTCGGATACGCGCACTCGTCCACGTCCTGACAGCCGTCATAGGGATTGCCCACAAAGCCATCGGGGCAGACGCATGTGTGGTTGCCGGGCGTATTGATGCACTGGGCGTAGGCGCCGCAGGCCTGCGGATTGCTGCACTCGTCAATGTCCGTGCACAGCACCTCGCCATCGCCCGTATAGCCGTCCTTGCACTTGCACAGGAAGTGCGCCGGCAGGTTACAGCACTCGGCATTGTCCACGCAGCGCGACGCTATCGCCGGATCTTGGCATTCGTCAATGTCTGCAATAACAACAAGCAGTAGCATGATGACGCATGATTAATCGAATGTGCTTGAACACTAATGAGACGCAATTCAAATCTTGGCTCTTTACGCATTTTGCCGCCTGACTGCGCATCGCATGTGCAGTTGTGTGGTGCTGGTGGCTCACCTAAACGACCCACCAGCGAGTGGCTTTGGCATTTGAAATTTGCATGTTACGCATGGCATTTCAGTGTCATCCACATGTGTATAGAAGCCAAGCCAAGCCAAGCCAAGCAGCAATGTCAATGTGCACAGGATGCACCAGTTGCATACATTAAACCAAACCAATTAGATCTTCAGTCGGTAATCCACTGGGATTGACAATAAGCCGCATAATGATATTGTTCTAGTTGGCAGTAGTTGAACTTAATTTCTTAAGTTTTCTTTAGTAAAACACTTGTCGCAAACTTTGGCAATGGACATTTGCTGTTTTACACATTGTACAGCATAATTTTCGAATTATCGATAGCCTTATGTTGTGAAATATCGATAAGTATCGATAAATATGCAATCGTTCGCTGTAGTGGTAAAATGTCTAGAATGTTTACTCATTTGCTGTTCAAGCTGTCTACCAACCTTAAGCTCTCTAAAGATGAAAACTTAAAATCAATTTTATTGTGGCTTGCTTTAATCAAATGAAATCGGTTATTTAGTTGAGAATAATGGAGAATCTTTTGCGTGATTTTGTTTGTTGATGGCATTATCTAATCGAGGTATTTATGTTTATGTATACCCAGCTCATGCGGAAGCACTGCGCTGAGCTTTCCGCTCCAATAGGCCAGCAGCGCATTGAGAATTCAATTGAATTCCCCCGGAGCCATTGAAGCGGCAACTGGTAAACGATGCCAGTCGAAGGGCCAGCTACAGATTCAGATACAGCAACAGATACAGATACAGATACAATGTACCTAGCGATGGACGTTCTCTTCGGCAATCTGCGGACCATTAATCATTGGGCATATGGATAAGAGATGTTGTACATTTATGGCTAATATGACATAAGTACAAAAGTTGGCAAAAGCCAAAGACAAGGACGCGAACAGAGAGTGAGATGTGTGAGAGGCGAGTGCCTTATAATTATGTGCCGTCGAGCCAGTTGCGCAGTTATAATTACTAGTTTTTAGCTTATAAATTAAGAGGATCATCACTCTAAAACTGGTATTCCCCGCTGCCCTGTCTGCGTACCACCAACTGATACGGCTGCATTCCATGTTTTCCAGCAATTGCTAACTCTGATTACTCAATGTCATCGTCTTCGTTCGCCTGTCTGCCAGTTGCTAGTTGCCAGTTGGAAGTTGGCAGTTGGAAGTTGGCAGTTGGTAGCATTGGCCAGAAGTTTAGCCAGAAGCAGGAAGCGTTCTATGTTCTTCTAAGTTTCAATGTCAGTTTAATTACTTTATGCAATGCGGTTACACAACGCCAAGACAGAAGGTTGTCCAGGCTGCCCAGTACCAGTCTCTCAGTCTCAGTCTCAGTCCCAGTTGGAGTCGCAGTCGGAGTCGCAGGCTTAGGCCACTGACCAAAGGCCATTGGCCATTTAGTTGTGGCTCCTGCTGATGCTGGCGGCTAACATATTTTACAGCCTGTTTGACGTCAGGTGCAAAATTCAATTTATTTACGCCTCAGCTGCCAATTATAATTGAGATTTTTGGGCAAAGCTCCATTCCATTTCATTGTGGGCGTGGGTCAAAAAGCCTTGGGCCGAATGTTGTGGCTCTCGGCTTGAAAACCAATCAAATATGCGTGACTGAACGTAATTAAGTGGAATGCATGTTGAAAACGATGCTGACATAATTCTATAATGTTCTCCGCCATACTCTATTCAGATTTCCGGTTGCCGCAGGGCTTCAGACATGATTAGAGGCACATTTTAATTCTCCAGTTGTATTTAAAGAAATCAGAAATTATTTGTCTGCCAACTGGCACTTGTATACTCTTCCAGCGGGTATTACCATTGAAAGCGATATTAAATGATTTAATTCTAGGTATAGCATTGGCAAGAGTATTAAATATTCGGCATGCCGTCCAGGTGCATTAGAAAACACACATAAATTTGGTTGATTTGGCAAACATTCTGTGCTTTTTTTTACTGCACTAATCAAAAATAATTAGCAGTCGCGACTGCAACTATGTATGTACATAGAAAACCTAAACAAAAATCTACATAGTTGATAAAATGTGGTTGGATCGTGTCTGGTCTAGCTGGCGTCCATCTAATAAATGTATGTAATTGTTGCGCTAATTAGCATTTGTAATTTGTGTTTGCCTTTTAGTTGAGTTATGACATTCGTGCCACACACACACATTTTTGCACTCTTTTTACAGAAAGTCGCACACTCGAATATGTTGTGTGTATGCGTTTATGGAAGAGAAGCAATTTACGAGCGGACATGACTTTCATGCTCGACTGATGTACTGATGTACTGATGTACGTTGATGCGCAGCTCTCGATAGAATTAAAACAAAACACAGAAACTCAAAACTAAAAGTCTATGCGCCTAATTTATGGTGAAGCATAACTAACTAACATTTGAACTTGAACTCGAGCAAAAACCAAAACGAATAAGAAACATGTCAAAAAGTTTCTGCCGGGCGTGCTTGACTGATTGATTCCCTGTACATATCTTGATCGAAATCTAAGATGTACGTATAAATATAAGAATTTTTCATAAATTCGATAGTTATGGAAATTACAGAATAGCTGGCAAATATAGTTAAATAGTTGTGTATCAAATATCTACATTCATATTCAATTTTTTGCCCGTAATGATTGTTTATTGACTTTAAACTTTTTCGAATATTATGTATGCTTGTAGTATCTGTCGTATTGGTTGGAATATTACTGGAATATTATATAATATATATCATTTTATTGATTTATTTAAGTAACAGTTAAATATGACGCCAAAATATATTAACTTAACGCTATAAGCATTTGTTTAGTTTTGCACAGGGTATAAAACAATATAAATGGGGCAAAAAAAACGAAGCAAAAACAGAAATTAGCTAACAAATTTGTGGCGCAATTATGCGTTAAGTATTTCCATATATGTATGTAAGGCAAAAAGATCAAGGCCGTAGGCCGACAGGCAGTCAAGTGATGTCAGACGACGTCGAAGTTGAAGTCATGGGTGGCTCAATTGGCAGTGCCGCCTACTGGCTGCTTAAATGTGGCAACATGCAGTGGGGGCAACAAGTGGTAAAGGGGGAGGGGGTTGGGAGTGGGGGGCGTTGCGCTTATAATTAGGCGTGTCAATGCCGACGCTTAAAGCCATTTGGCTTATCAGCGGCAGCTGCGACACGGCAATTAATTGCTGCCATTTTGATATGCAAAAAGTGCAAAGTACCTTAAGAAAATAAATATGTGTGTGTGTGTGTGTGTGTATATATGTGATATATAGGTCTCTGTACAGCAGATTAAACACGTTCGCTCCACAAAAGCTAGCGACGCTTATCAGCTGACGTTGATCACAAACTGTGCGTCGAACTGGTTGGCGGATTGTAGTTGGAGTGGAGTTGGATCTCAGAGCTGAAGCTGAGAGCTGCTAGCTGGGAGCTGGTTGCTGGTAGCTGGTAGCTCCGAGCTGCTGCTGTTGTTCAAGTTGGAGTTGGAGTTGGAGCTGGAGTTGAAGGCAGTGCCGTTTGCGGCTTTTGAGGACAGCGCTAAGCGCCGACAATGCTGGCACCTCATGCGTTGCCAATGCCACCAAAAGCTGCGCTACGTGGGCCACAATCTATTTTATCCGTTTTAATGATCTGCCCCAGTTAGCGAAACGAAAGGGAGCCGCCTGCTGAACGTGGTAAAACAAACTAAAATAACAACAGCAACAACAACAGCAACAACAGCTGCAACAACTTGTAAGATTATTTCGTGTTGTTGCTGTCTCTTGAGTGCCGCAAAAATGGTTATAAATTTAGCACTCAACTCCGAGGCACTCACTCCATTTTTCTGCGCCGCACATTGCAAGACAAATACTACATTAGCAGCAACTATTGACTTGCCACAAACTAACTGAGTTTGCTGTGTTGTCTCTGTGTGTGTTGCAATTTTGTCTTGCCAGTCTTAAGTCTTCATTGCATAACTGGACTTTGGCGATGCGTTAACGAAGCCATCGCCAAATGCACGCATCTGAGTTATGAACATGAAATAATGTGAATGCGCCACCAGGTCTGCAACAGGTGGCAGCCCCACTTCAAACCGTTAGAGCGGGCTAACCAGACAAAACAGGTAACCAGCCGCCTGAGCTCCCTCCACGCAAAATGTGTCGCTTTTTATGCAGTCAGCTGGGGGCAGGGGGCAGGTGGCAGGTGGCAGGTGGGCAAATGGTCAGGCCAAGTCCAAGTCAGTCTAATATTTGCAGCAAAGTTTATTGGGTGAACTTGAGAGAGCAATGAAAACTGGATATATACGAGTATATATAGACAACTTATCCATTGTAAATGATAGCAAGCGTCACAGGCAATAAATAGTCCCAAGCTAAAAAAAAAGGTACTCTGCATGCTAATCGTTTCAGTTTAGCAAAAGTTATAGAGTTGTTAGTCATGGTATAAACTTATTATATTTTACAGGCCGTGGTCAGCAGCAACTGGCGAATAATTTAAAGTAATTGCGTACTAAAGTACTGGTCTTTTGAAGGCAATTCATCAGGATTTAATTAGGTCTAGTGGCTTGGAACTAATGCAGTCTGTGGGAAAGTGCTGCTGGCTTTTAGCTACTAATGCCACGCACATCGTTGGGCGAAACTTTCTCAGCGTATTTAAAGCAGGTTGATTCAAATGATTACGGACAATTTGAGCTGTTCTTTGGAACTCAGCCAGCTCGGCTTCACTCTGCCATAATGAAATGCATCATGAATACGCGTGATGTGCGAGAGAGGAGATAGGAGATAGGAGAGAGGATAGAGGTTAGAGCAGGGACACTGCATGGTGGGGCATGCAAAGGAATTAGATAATGCTCGTATGACTGAAATGCGATGCTGGCGTTTCATGCCACTGCTCAGAATTTATGCATGCCTGCCGGTCGTTGCAAGCTGTGACTCCACGCCCTACGCCCCCGTTCCGCCCAGCCCGGTCGCCGCCGGTCGTTCCAGCTCAAGCCCCAAGACAGATCGCAGCGAGAAGTCGTCACATGTAATCTAGAATCTCGGCAACGTCTTCATACTTAGTGGGGTAATGCCGGAGCGTTTGTGAAATTTGCGCTCGTTATCGCATTGCATCGGACCGGAGCGGAGCGGGAAGCAGGCAGAACCACAGTCATAGTCAGAGCAAGAGCCACAACCACATCCACATCCACATGCTCTTGAGTGTTGAAAGTTCTGGCGTGTCCATGTTTGGGGTCAGATTACATGACACTGATTCCTCGTCTAACAGACGTGTGTGCTCGTAAGTACGATTATGTCTATGTCTATGTCTGTTCCATGGCGCGAAAGCATTGCTACGAATGTTGTGGTTTTTCCTAGCTAACACCACCACCACCACCACCATCATTATAATCATCATCAACAACAGCAGCTACAGGAAGAGCCACGCTGGCTATACCTGTAAGTGGTCCCTTGGAATGGATCTTCTGCTTTTCTAGTTATTATTATGGTGTTTTTTTTGTCGGTTTTGGTTTTTTCGTGCTCAGTTTTCTCAGTGGTGCCATAATGTGTTTTCATTACGCAACATTAGGCCCAGTCCAATTATGGCTGCCAGTTTTTCACTGTCGAACAGACAAGACAGCTGGACAGGTGCAGGCGCAGAAGGGTTTCTGTTTTTTGGGCCCATGCTGTGCGCAATTTAAAGAGAACAAGCGAATGAAACAGGCTCATTAACCTGAGACCTCTAACTAAAACTATATCACGCTGGAATGCAGTGCAAAAAGGAGACATCAATTTCACAAAAAAAAAAACATCAGCATGGAGAGCTCATAAAATTAACGATTGACCTTGAGCATGTTGACCCAAAATAATAAAGGTCGAGTTTGAGTAGACAGTCAAACCATTTATATGGCTTTAGGTCCTCTCTGGCTGTCTGATAAATGTGTAATTATTAAACAATTATATATTTTGATTGAATAAAACAAAACCTTGAAATTTATAAGTGAGATACCGAACAGCTATTTAAACTTGTTTTTAAACACAATTGTCGTTTGAAATTCATGGTGAAAATACCCATTTTAGTATTATTCATCTATAAATGTAATTCGCATATTAATGAGAGTAATTGGAAGTACACAACTACAGTTGAACACTCACTTAAAGCTAAAGCTTACTTGTACTCTAATGCTGCAAGTTCAATTGGACCATTAGGTAACCCTAAACTAAAACTTGGATGATATAATTCTTGTTCCAACTGCCTCGTTTCTATTGTGTTCTCAACACTCACCTCCCTTCCCCTTGGCAGTGTGGAGCATTTCTGAGATCGCAGCTCGACTTATAACAAAGACGCTATAAGGTACTCAAGTGTAATCGCTACACGGTCATTATTATTACCTCGCTGGATAAGTATACAGGGGAGATTCCATTGCTGGGCTCTATTGTGAGCTGAGTGAAAAGCTTTCATATTATTATTGTTGTTGTTGGCCGGCGCGTCTTTTGTTACATTTTGAGATAGAGGCTGGGCACTTGAGACGATTGAAATGACTTGAGTCTCGAGATTTCCAGCGAAATGCACCGTTAGCTTTAAGATCTATGGGTAACCTAGACTAAATCATGGTCTGGCAGGCAGAGTGGCGGCTAACCAGGCTAACAAATAATATAACAGACGTTGACGGAAGTACGAAACGGCAACAACAATCATTTGTACTGTTGTTGTTGGCTGGGCCTGGTCCGTAGGTTGGTCTGTCGGACCGTCGATCTGTCGCTCATTATGCTTATGCTAACAACATGGCTGGCACTTACCTTCACAATGGAAGCCATCGCCGCGATAGCCCGGAAAGCAGGTACACGTAAAGCTGCCCAATGTGTTTGTGCAATGGGCAAACACATCGCATGGACGCTGCTTGCATTCGTTCTCATCTGTAAAGGAGAGTGGGTTTTACGGTTATGTAAGGCGAGACAAGCCCCGCTTAGATGGACTCTTACCCGGATCGACGCAGTTGCAGCCGCCAAAGCCGTCATTGCAATGGCAAACGCCATTCAGGCAAACACCATTTGTGCACTGTGTGCCATCCTTATCACAGTCATCTGCAAAGAAGTAAATCGGTTTAACTTTAAGTAAGCCCATTCAACTGGGATTCGATGGCAGGGGGGCGTTTACTTACTTGTGCATTTGAGCTCTTTGCTCAGCTCATCGGAACCAAGAAAACAGTCTTGATTGCCGTCGCATATTTTCGATAGATCGTACAGTTGCAAATAGTCTGTAGACTCATTAACTTGGCAGCCAAAATAGCCATCCTCGAGATTCAGAAAGAACACTTCGCCTCGAAATCGACTATGTTTGCTTGGATTTGTCTTAAAGGGTTGTAGTTGTTGGTGTTGTGAATGTACCTGTAAAGTGGAATTATTTTAGGATTAGTTAAGTGATCAATATAGGGAAAACGTTTTAGTCAGACTGATAGCTTAATATGAGAGTTAATTAAATTTTGGGGAATATTGAAACGATTGAAAGACTGATGATTATTTCAAGTATTTTTAGACCCAGGAGCTATTTGATATATCTTCCTAAGTCTTGTATATGGCATATAATGTTTTCCCGGACTAAAACGTTGGTTCTGTCAAATTGAGGACAGTTTTTCCCCCTGAAGCTTAACCTCATTTCCAAAAAGGCAGCAACCTTCGCTGCGTTTACCAAGTTTCGTTAGTATTTTGTGGTGCTTTTGGTGGGGCTTAAAACTAATTTAAATTCAAATTAGATACAGTAAAGTTAGCAGGCGTATCAACGTCAGCGCTTCTTCAACCAGATTTCCTAACCGACCGGCCGCAGCTCGATGCGGTCCATATGGGCAGCATGTTCATACAGGTTCGCATTCATAGTACGTAGGTAGCTATAACGTCTTGTGTTTGTGTTGTTGTGCTGTTTTGCCAACGCTTAATTGTTACACTTGGCTGATTTTACTTTTATAAACAGACAAAAACAAAAGTTGTTTGCCATATTTTCTCAGTATATATACATATGTGTGTGTGTTGCCTGAGTGACTGAGTGACTGACGGTACGGACTGTTACTGTTACCAGTGTTCAACATTAGATAGCTATGAAAACGAGTTTGTCACTTAAGACCTTTTTGCGCTACTGCAAAACGAATTAAAACAAGTTTCATTTGGCTAGCACATTGTTGCTCTTATATTTCGCCTTTTTTTGTACACTCGCTGCTTGATACATTTTTTACTTCCTACGTTTCGGCGTTCCATTCCAATAAAATCATTATATGTGTGTATCGAGTTTGAGTTCCTGTTACGATTTCGTTGGCATCTCAATATACATATTGTAATAATGTAGAGGATTTCAAATGAACTAAGACATCTTTCATTTCATTTCTGATTTACATATAAAAGCAGGTGAAATGTCAATGGCTGTCTTTAGTCTTTATTAAAAGACTGACTGAGGAAATAAACTTCAACTTAGCTACCATATTTACATATATAATCACTCTATGATCGTGAACATATAAACATATTTAAAGAAATGATTCTATTTGACTATATTTATTTACCAAAATGAGCTTCTTGTTAAATAACTGTAACAATAACAGCTCGAAGAAATCTATTTTGCAGCCCAGCTTGTTCTGGGTGCTCGACACAACTTTTCTATTTCGTGTTTGCCTGTAAATATTTTCGTACACAATTGGCCCCGTAAAAAGTTTTATGGCACAACTGGAAAGCAATCGCAGCTCTAACTGATGCCCAGGAAATTGCTAATCAGACCAATTATCGCAAGGCTCAGAGCTGAAATGGTGGTGCTACCAATGCTTATCCACGACACGTGAGCCACTTTGGCACCTTTCTAGTTGGCTAATGAGCAGCAGCCAGTAAAGAGTGCAATAAAAACTAAAGGTGTGAGCATGAGGCACTCGCTGCTGTCAAGTTCAAGTTAAGTCTGAGAATTGTTTTAGGTAGATTTTTATCAACAGAAACAGAAAATACGCAACAACAACAAAAACATTGCACCGCAAACTAGTGTGGAAGTTCTACTCGTACGTGTGTGTGTGTGTGTGTGTGTGTTGAGGGTTTTCAATTGGGCTTTGCTTTGTGCTCGCTTCACGCCATGCAACGCTAGCGGCCTTGCAAAACAATAGATGCAGCTATCAGCAGCCGGCAGCCAACAGCAAGCAGCAAGCAGCTAACCGCCAGCAGCCGCCCGCCGCCTGCGACTTTTATCAATTGACAGGCGGCACAATGAGCAGCGCATGCACTCAAGTGCAGCAGCGGCAGCAGCAGCAGTCGCAGCAGCATCAGCAGCAGTCGCATCATGCAACAATTAAAGGCGTGAGTGTGTGGTGGAGTGAAGATGATGCTGCTGCAGCGAAATTCCCATGACATTGAGTCGAGTGCAGCGCATACAATGCAATTTTCGTTGGCAAGTTGTTAGTCAAGTTAACACAGACAATGACAGCGCCCGTCAACGCTCAAGTGTATCCGTTATAATAGGCTAACTGTCGTTGGGCATTTAGTTGTGCGCACTCGCATCATCATCCACACAACTAGCAAGTTTGTCGCCTGAGTCTTTTGTTTTGACTGTTTGTCTACCCACCAGCAGCAGTGTGGTCGCAAATCTGCTGCTGTCAGCTAATCAATTAAACTGATGCTCACACACATAAATCATAAGTCATCAAGTCACAACGCACGAATAGAAAGCAAAGCACGTCAAAAGTAGTATATACAAAAAGTTCCCTCCATTGAGAGAGTGTCGCGAAAAGACAACAAAATGCGTGCGCTGCTGAATGTCAATGAACTTGTGGCTTAGCTTAAGGCTTAGAGCATTCTTTTGGCCAATTTACAAAGCCCCGGTTCAGGTTCTTCTTCCTCTCTTTCTTTCTCTATCTACCTCTCTCGACCGCGCCATTAATCGATGACTATCAAAGCATTTTTACAGCTAATGCGGCTATTTTTATTCATTACGTTTTTTGGCTTTCTTCCATCGATTTGAGGTTCGAGTCGTCGGCTTTGGCCATTTCACTGTTTCATTCAGCCGCTGACCTGTGATTTAAGTTGTTGCTTTGTTTCGGCTTGTAAATACAAGTTTCTGACTTCTTCACTTGTTCTTCATTTCGTCCGCCCTATCATTACACTATCTCCACGAACCAACTTGTTTTCTCGTTCTCTCCCTGTTTAAACAGCCATTAAATCAACTACCTAAAACTGTTTGCTAGATTCTTGTCGGGGCTGCCAAATTATTTGCTTTGCATCAAGTCGAATCTTCAAAGTTTTCTTTCGTTTCGTGGCTCTTCTCTATTTTCTTTCATTTCACAGCTCGCTGTTAAATGTAATAATTCTGTTTTAGCCTAATCCCCCAGAACCTAAGAATCTCTTTGGTAGTGAGTTCTTTTTATGGCTCATTTGCATGACCGGCCGAGTACCGTTAGACAATCAAAAATACTACCTTTGCCGCACTGGGTTGCATCATTAGTTATGTGAGCATTTGGTTCTCTTCTACTCCTATAGCTGAGATCATTTTTCATAAAAGTTTATTCCATTTGTTGCTTTTAGGATTTGTATATTTCATAATGAGTTGGCAGGTCGTAAATTTGTCAAGATCCGCGGGCATTGTGTGATGTGTGAAAGGTGTTTAGAGTTCTGGACAAACTCATAAATTAATTATTGTTCATGTGCTAACTGTCAATGCCAGATCTCTGGCTACTAGCTCACATCCAAGTCTATTAATATTTTTATTTATGGTTTGCACTGAACTTTGGTTGCCTTTGAACCCGGAGCAGCCACACCTTAGCTTATATTTTTCATAACTTATGAGGTATTGCTGTAGAATACTTACTGTACTCGAGAGTAGTAGCACTATCCACGTGACTAGTGGCAAAAATATTTTCATTTTTGCTGAAACGAAACAAATAAGAAATAAAACACATTAAAAATCATTAAAAACACAATTAAAAGCAAGTTAAGCAAACATGATGTGCGTAAAGGTGGGCAATGAGTGTACTTAAAGATTGTAATGCGATTTCCTGCTTAAGAGCGCAACGAAAACAAATACAAATATGTAATTAACTTAAAATTTCAAACACGCAGCTGAAGAGGCCTGCAAAAATTGGCCTGGTCATCAGGGACAGGTGCCAAAAACCAAAAAAGCGAAACAAAAGACAAAAGACAGAGGACAAGAGACAAATACAAATACACTTACAAAAATGTGCGGCAAGTGCGAAGACGGGTAAATGACACTTGAAATTTATGCGCAAACATGAGCAACGTCTGCGTTTATCTTTCAGCCTTTTCTCTGTAAAAACTTATACAACGGCACTGCAAACACAGACCAGCATAAAAATTACGGAAAAAATAGAAGGAAACAAAATGAAAACACACAGCTCTGGCGAAAAAAACCAAATACATTGTAAAGAAATATGTGAACTAGCCATAAGGCATTATTGTTGTTGCTGTTCGTTTTCTCACGCATTCATTTTCCACTTTCAGTTTTCAGCTGCTTCGCTTGATTTTCATACAGTTTTGGACGGCAGCGGACAGCCAGAAAATGGACAAGGCAAGGCCTGTTAATTGGTAGAATAGTCGTAACGCAATACAAAATTGTCGCTACGCGCCGGGAAAATGTAGTAATAATAAAAATGTTGTGTGAAAATTGATAGCATCTTTATATGGCACTCAGACAGTCGGATGGATACTCAGGTAGGTGGTCACATAATTATGACATAATCAACCGCTGCTACAACCGGAAGTTGAACACCGACGCCGGACGGACTGACGGACGGACGGACAGCAGTGCGTTAGATAGAATTTACACGCGGCAATAATCACAATAAAAATCTCCCATTAATATGTACATGGAGCTGCTTCAGGCTGGGATCTGGGATCTGGGATCTGTCGGGTTGCCCTTTCGTCTGGGCGTTAACAAACAACTTTCTTAACTGGCAGTGAACGTTAACGTGTGCATATGTTAAAATATTTGCCATTATCTGCGTGTAGTATACTGCAAAAACATATATAAATTGCACCCCAGGCACACAATAAAAACTTCAACGGGCCCAAGCAGCAGGCACCAAGAGCGGCTGCTCCTTTGCTCCTTTGCGCCAGCCTTTTGGCCTGCGTCTCCGTCTCCGTCTGCACCTGGGTCTGGGACTGGGCCTGGCCCTGTCGCTGGCCCTAGCTGGTCGTACGATTTATCTATTTCGGTTTATCAGCTAATAAACGCTTAAATAAAATACACACTCTAAGCTAAATAACATGCGCTTTGCACGATTGCCAGCCAAAGAAAATAAACCTTGAGCAAGTAAGCGGCTGCTAGGAAAAACGCACTCTGAGTTACCCTGCACATTAATCTAAAGTAACCCAACTGTCTTTAACCCAACATGAATTTAGCTATAGAAAAGTCTACAATTAAATTTTATTTAATTTAATAATATAATTGATTTTTTGTGACATAATTTTATCAAATTTGTAATCAGATCAGAAAAACAAATGCCAGTTACATAAGTAATCAAGAATTGCGTGGGAGACCCTTATAGCAAGTGCACTGCAATTACAGGGTATACGATGTGCTATAGTGTGCTAACTCAGCTGTAGCCAATAGATTCGCTCACTTCTAACGACATTTGAAATGATCCAGGCCCAGATTCTGGCTGGGCTTTGACTCCGGTCTCTCTAGTCTCTGCTCCGGCTGAAGGCCATCGCCTTTTTGGCTAATCTTGTTTGGTCGTTTATGCTGCGGCCTTTGGGCGCTTTTGTGTGTTGGCCCATGTTCATGATCACTTAATTAAAGCAGGAACTGTGCGCAGTGCTTTAGAATTTCTCGATTTCTCGATTTCTCGCTGGCATTTTATGTGTGCACTCGCATTGTAGTTGCAAATATTGTTTCTCTTTTTTCTTTCTTTTTGTTTTTGTTGTGATGCTTGATAAATTTATGTTGCCGCGAAATGAGCGTAATTTGGTTGGTTACTTGGGCTGGGCACCCGATTGGTATGGCGTCGGGTTGGGGGCTCATCTGGGGATTAGCTGCTCCCTTCCGGCTGACAAGCTGATAAATGTGCGTGATAAATGTGAATGTTCTTCTGGTTATTGTTGTTGTTTTTGTTGCTGTTGCTGTTGCTGTTATTGCTGCTGCTGCTGCTGCTGTTGCTCCTCGTTAAGGCTGATTGAAGATCTAACAATGCTGGGCGAATGCCAAGTGCTATAAACTCAGGCCCCACAAATAACATGGAATTACTCAATTGGAGTGAAACGTATAATTCCTTTTAACTAGCTGTCATTTGATAGAACCCGTTTGCTTATTCAACCAAAGGTCAGTACGAAACTCAAGAATATGTGCAAGATGTGTTAGCACGACAGTCTTCATAGTTCAAGTCATTATTTCAATAATAGCCATTTTCATTTATAATTCCCAACCAGTTCTAGAGTGCAACTACAAACTTATCTGAGTTATTGACGACCTTCACAGCTTAACTGAAAAGCTAACCTAATCCACTAATGTGATAAACATATGTAACTAATACCCTACTCATTAACAATTTAATTTGACCAAATCACTTGAACTCTCAGCCTTTTTGAAACTCGTTTACTTTCCCAAAAAAAAAACCCATATATATATTGCTCTGCTTTTCAATTATCATTAATTTTGTGCTTCGATTCGACTAACGGCAATTTTATTGTTTATTTCCAATATATTTTTTTAGAGCTCCCAATCATAATATTTGTACAATGTCAAAATTTTGAACGAAGGCCAACGGCGACTTGAGCTGAAGGCATGTCAGAAAACATCAAAAAACATCGAAAAACCGTTGGATTGCTTTGCTTAGCTGCTAAAACTCGATCCAAGTCTCTGCCGGCGTCATCGAGAGCGTCGCCAGCGATGATCTCATCTTGTATTAACCTGTCTAGCCACTAAATCAAAGTCAAAGAAGCGAGTGACACATTTTTGTCCGTTCGGCCGAAAAAAAACAACACACACACACACAGGCACACACACACAAGCAGCTGGCTGATCGCATCTTTATTAAAAATAAATGCTGATAGCTTGAAAAATGTGTTTTTTGTCGAAGGCAAACATTGTGTGCATTTTGCCCGCAGTTTGAGTAGGTGTGTAAAATGGTGTGTTCGTGTGTTTGTGTGTTTGCGTTTAAGGTTTTTAGCTGACACTAAGACACGTACATGCCACTGGGCACACACCCAGAAAGATTCAATTGCTCAACCGGATGCTGTTTTTTGTTGTTTGAACTCATTTAACAGTAGTTGCGTTTATTTTCGTTGCTGCTGTTGAGCATTTCAAATTTGCATGTCACGACGTGTCATTTGTTTATTAATGTCTTCGATGTTGATTGATTTCCAAATTGCAGGCGCTGCGCCCTAGTTTCGCCTGTGCACTCATAAATCTCGCATAGCTGCAATCGATCAGTTTTTGGCTTAGCCAGTCGACTGGCCACGCCCACCTGCTGGTGGGCTGATCAATTAATTACGCCTTTCCAATGTCAAACTGTCTGCGCAGGATCTGTGCGCATATGCGCCTCATAAATCTTGTATGGCAGGCAGGCAGGCGCCTGGCTGTGCCAACTTATCCTGCGGCTCGTGGCTGGGCGCAGTTTGTCTAATTGCAGGTTGACTGCCGCCAACTGAAGGTCACTGACAGCGCAGCAGACAGCACTTTGCGCCTGCCTGCCAGCTGACAAACCAAGTGGCTGCCACCGCCGCCGGCTTGTCTCCACAAGCTGCGGGCTGTAACTCATTGCTTCAGTGGAATCATCGTCGTCGTCGTCGTCGTCTCACCTGCCCGCATGTACCCAACTGCAGCAAAAACAACAAGAGCAGCAGCAAGTTGCAACTTGCAACCAGTTCATATGAAAATGTATAATCAATCACACACAACGACAACGAAACCCAGACATCCAGAGCGAGATAGAGAGAGAGAGAGAAGCGGAGAGAAAATGCATTTGTAGTTCAACGAATATTGCATGCACTTAGAGAGCTTCTTTCTAGCTCACAGTTCACAGTCTCAATATTTTGAAAAGTTTGACGCGAATGTGGAAGACTTACAGCCTTAGAAATCAATTCTAGAAATTTCATATAGATATATTGATAATATTTCTGTCTTAAGTGAGTTTCGATCCACTGACAACATTATCATGCCAAATGTCGAATGATATAATGAATGAAGACTATTTAAAAGCGAAGAATCATAAGTTTGATAATATTGAAGTTATGCTTTTAGCTTTTCACATATACATAGCTGACGGACTTGTACATACATTGTATCCAATTCCATCAGTTACCAACTCTCCCTTTGATGACTAAGCGAATATGCCCAAAATGTGCGAATGGCCCTGCAAAAAGATTGCCCATGCGCATTCCAACGCCCATTGGCGTATCATTTGCGCATCTTCAATGTGAAGACGACATTTCGCACGGCTTAAATGTCAGGGTGCGGGTTGGAGTAGATCGCTGACCGGGTGACTGGTTAAGAGCAGCTACTTTATGGCATTACATTGCAGTCGACAGTCGGAGTCGACAGTCGAGTGTTGTTAACAATTCGTGTAAAGTTGCCGCTCATTAAAAACTCATAAATCAGTGCAGCAGCAGCAATAATTGCCGTTGCGAGGGCAGTGTCAAAATAAGGAACCCAACTAAGGCAAGCGGAAATGACCACCTGGCTGGCAACTGTTCTCCGCTGTTGTCCATGGTCCGTTGTCCGTTGTCCGTTTGCCGGTGTCGGCATCGGCATCATCAGCGGTACCAGTACCGGTGTCGGTGTCGGTACCCGCTATGCTATGATGCAGTTTCCGCATTGGCAATATTGACATCTGCTTGGGCTTTTGATTAATGATAAATGCTCTAAGCATCCGCCGCTATGACATTTAGCTGAGAACTCTCTCAGCGCTGCCCAGAGTAGAGCCATTAGCCCCGGTAGTCGCTGCATGGTAGTAGTAGTTGTAGTTGTAGTTGTAGTTGTAGTTGTAGTAGTTGTTGGGTAGTGCAGTCAATTGGTCCCTGCTCGGGCGCACAATTTAAAGCAAAACTAACGCAGTTGGACAAGAAACCACTTTCAAGAGTGGCTGCTGGCTTGGCTAACAGGGAAAACGGCTTTCAACTCGTTTTGTTTCGTTTCGTTTCGATTCGGACGCTGCGGCGCTGCGGTTAGCAGTTGTGCCGTGGGTGCAGCCGCCGTTGCATGTTGCATGCTGCAAGTACGTTCAACTTTTCAAGTTAACAGTTAGATTTTGAAATAGCCAGCGGCAACAGCATACCAGTTTGCTGCTTTGCTCTAGCAAAGGCCTGAGAACGCACAGCACAGCTTCATCGCGTCTATAGTTTTTATTGCGCTTGCCGCAAACTCTCTGTTGGCCACTGTCCGCCGTCCACTGTCCGCTGTTGGCCAGATCAAGATGCGCAGTTCGACGGTCGACGGAAGGAAATTGCAGTCGAGCGACGCCGTTTGCGGTGCACATTAAATAAATACTTGGAAATTTTTGTGTGTTAAAATCAAAGCAAAGCAAAGCAAATGCAAATGCCAGCAACAACAACAACAATAACACGAATAGCAACAGAAGCATTTTTTCTGTCGTTTTGTGTAAAATTAACCCAAATACATAAAATTCTGGCGAATCGCAACGAAAGACTTAGGCAACAAACTGGCTGCAGGCTGCCCGCTCACTCGGCATCACCCGGCAAGGATCTAATACCCTACATTGGCCCATAATTAATCATTTCAGCTTGCTTCTACCTCTCTCTCACACTCGTTTTGGGTTTTTAGGTGAACTTGAGCTCAAACAGGAAGTCATTAGTGGGGCAAGGAATTTGTGTGCCTGGCGATAAATCGCTTCAAATTTAACGAACTTTGGGAAACGACAAGAATTAACCAGTTCTTGAAAACATGTCAATGCCACCAGGTATCAATAGAGGAATACATGTTGGGAACAACACAATTCTTGCCTAAGAATATGCTTTGATTAAAAACAAGGAAATCGCAAACAGCAAAGTTCGGCAGATACAACTTTTAGAAATTTGGTATCCTTCATTTCATATGGACAACCACAGTTTCTGCTACGAGCAAAGCCGGGTAATATCCGCTTCTTTTAATATATGCGTATAACAGATCTTTACAACTCGCTGTGCACTTTTCATCAGCCACTCAGATTCTTAAGGCACACAATGAAGACATTACAGATGCAGAAACAATGCGAATTTGTTGTCAGCAAACCGATTGGTAGCATTGCTGCGTGGTATACGATTGGATGGGCTGGGATTGGATTGTTGACAAGTTTTTGATAAGATTAATATGCCGCACAGGCTTAAAGCTCAGGCATGCAAAGCAGTTGTTGAGGGAGCATTGCACGCACAGAAGGACAGAAAGGGACAGGACGGTATGGTTCAGGGTGCAGCAGGGCAGGGCAGGGTAAGGGCAGGGACTGGGTAAGGGCAGGGACTGGGTAAGGGCAGGGGAGGGAGAAGGGCAGTTGAGGGCGCAGCACACAGGACACACAAAGAGCTGCTGGGGCTGGGCGCTGAAATCTGAAGCCTCGATCAGCGCCTAGGCAAACCTACTAAATCTCTTTATTCCAGTACAATGGAGCAGCAGGCCGTGCAGTCAACTTATTTGTAGTAGCAATGTCTTGATATATTGTCTGCCGGGTAGGGAGACATTGCTTTGTTTATGGTGTGTTTACTGTTTTGTTTATGTACATAGCTGCTTGGATGCTTTATTTTTTCTTTGTAAATCAATTGCGCTGCATTACAACTTAAAATGGCTAGAGAGTGTGCCAAGATTGTGACAATCGCTTGACATAATTGAGACATTGCTGAACGCGTTTAATTGCCAAAGGCAGAGTGCAGAGTGGGTGCATCCAGGCAGGCTTGAGATGTGGCCAATGGTCAATGGCCAATGGCCAATGGCCAGTGAAAATGTCAAGGTTAAATGCTTAACCTTTGCAAAGTAGCTGCACGACGTCTGTCTGGGCAAAAACAATTTAAATGCAATTTTTGCTTAAATAAGAAATAAAATCTGCGACGCGTTGCTAAAACAACAACAGCAGTAACAGCAGCCACAGCCAAAGCAACAACAACAACAACAACAACAACAGCAGCAAAACTGAAAAACAAATATTTGCTAATTTATCCTGTACGTGTCCTCCAACTAAGTGCACAGGTTTAGGCCTTAAGCCATGCCACATTGGCCATGGCCCAGGGCAGCTATCTCCCTCTGCTGCTCTGCTGCTCTCCTGCTCTGCTGCTCTCGGTGCCCCTGCTCTTTGCCCCGTGTGGCCGTCCGTCCGGCCAGTCGTGTTGATTGTTTGCATTGGGCCGTTCAGCGCATGCTGTTAAAATGCCTTTGATCTTCTGATATTTTCTTGCTGCCTCCGGCCCGGGGCCTGGCCCAAAGTGGACACGGCGGGCGTATTTAACTTGACTGCGCGTTACCAACTCTCAGCCGCAAAACCCTTTTCAGGCCAGGCCAGGCTGCCTCTTGGCCAGCGGGCAACTTGTTAAAAAGAATGTCGACTTCAAGCGACGCATGTTTTTTTTGTTTTTGTTTTTGTTATTTGTATGTGTGTATTTTGTTTTTGTTTTTAGGAATGGTCAGTAGTCGGCAGTTAAGAATCGCAAATGGAGAGTCGAGTGTCGAGTGTCGGCAAAACTGCCAATCGGTTCATCGGGAAACGGGAAACAGGAGTCAGGGGCACTGAGATTTCGCTTTCATTGCCGCATGACTTTCTTGTTTTTTTTTTGTTCGTTGTATGCTCTTTTGCTGTTCCTGCCTGGCTTTCAATATTTAACCCAGAAATTAGCTGGCAAGGTGTTAATTAGTATTTTTTTTAATGGCATTTCGGGAAGTCAAACATTCGACAACAAAAGAAGTTCTGCAGTGCTAAACATAAATGTCAATATTTAATGATGTATATTGAGGGATTTTAAATTGAACTCCGGGCCTTAATTTATGATACAATGTGTCTAAGCTGTGTAAAGCCTCGTAAATGTCCAACAAGCCGTAAATTGTGTGCAGCAGCTGCACAGCAACTCTCCACATGCATGTGCATGTGTGTGGCAGTTAAGTCTCTGAACTTTGCCCCACCGCCCATTAGGCAGTATAGCCAATCGACAAGTTGGCGCCTTTTGACTTTCCAATTTTCGCCTACGCCCGGCGACTCAGGCGAACCTCTCGCAACAGAGTCGGCATGCCAGAGTACAATCCATATATGGTCACTGTCTGACTGCTGACTGTGGACTGCACCAGTCGAGTGCACCATTAATGGCATTGGGCCAATAGAAAGGCAGCTCTGAGCGCAAGTTCGTTGCCCAAGTCTTTTGTTTGCAATCGCAAGTGTCGCCGTGTCGCCTTAGCCACAGCTAAGGATGACTAAGCGCTGTCTCAAATCAATCACAAATAACGGAAACTTATTTAAATAAAAGCCGAAGACAACACGGACAACACGACTTGCTGCTTGCTTGCTTGCAATTCTAATTTATATGAGTTTTACGTATTTATCCGGCGGAAGTAAACCATTGTTGTTGCTGTTGTTGTTGAACGCTTCTTCTTGCTGCTGCCAGTTCTTGGCCAAGTTTATTTGTGTTGTAAACTGCAAATGCGCGCGAGCGCGCCACAGCAGCTATCGATTGGCGGGGGAGAGAGACAGAGAGGGAGAGAGGGAAAGAGAGAGAGAGAGAGCAGAGCGCAAAAACATAACGCGCACTCTGGCATATACTTCAATAAATAACAACAGCAACAACTTATGTACTTGGGCATTAGTTGCTAGCTGCTTTGCTGCTGGCAATGCGTACGTGCCCGGACCCGGCGTCGCCATCGCCATCGCCATCGCGATCCTCTTTGGGCTCTTTGGGGTTTATGCCACAACGACGACGCATTGTAAAAAGCGTTTTATGCAATTGGTGTTGTTGTTGTTGTTGTTGTTGCTGCCGTTGCCGTTGCCGTTGCCTATTGTATAATAGAGCCAAGTGTGCGCTTGTGTGTGCGCGGTATGTGCTCTGCATAATTTTATGATACGCCTGCACAGTCGCCTTCGCCTTTACGGCCATGTTATGAAAAGCGCTGTCCAATGCTGCCGTTTGACCATTTTCAATTCCCAATTCCAAGCCCAATCACCTTTGTCCGTCCGTCCCTTTCGGTGTGCGTGGGCGAGCCTTGTGTGATGCATTGATTGAATTGAACGCAATACCATTTGGTTTTGCTTGCTCTTGGCCAAGGGCCAGACATGAGTCAGTTGCCTCGCACAGTGGCATGCTAAAGTTTAGTATGTGACCAGCATGGTCAACGCACTCGAAGAATAGGTGGAAGCACAGCTTGTACTTTGGCTACTTCAAAATTAAATCAATCAATTTCACAAGAACTCTTTCTGTATATACTACAAAAAAAAGGTTGGCCCATTACAACTTTTAAATGATTAGATTATAGTGGCCTTTAACTCTAAGTGCTCAAAGTTTGACTAATTTGATGGTTTTAAAGGATTTTCCTTTCGAAACTCATTTTTATACATATATGTATGTAATGTATATAATAATATAACTCAGTTGATAACTATGTAAATGCTATACTGTACTGCTTAGAGTCGAGCATCTTAATAGTATGAATTCACATATTCTTATCGGAATACAATCACACAGACGGATGGACCTTCGAGTATATCGAATGTGTCAAGAATATATACGTTTTAGATAAATTATCAAGATTACATACAAATTATTTAGTTGACATACATTAAGAAGCTTTACAAGACGCAAACTTAGCTACCTAAGGTTAAAATTCTTGCACTTTTTACAAGTCGGGGAATTGTAAGCTTGTCATAGTTGCGAGACCTTGAAATTGGCTGCTAACTACAAAAAACTACAACAGGCAATTTAAATATACAAAAATAGCAGCAAACTGTGGACAGGAACAAGGAGACTCTTGTAAAAATGCAAATCAATAAGCAAAGTTCCAGTTTGCTCTTGCAATAAAATAAATGTAAAATCGACCATTAAAAAAAACTCGACAAGTTCTTTACTCTTTTTTTTGTGCTGTTGCTGTTGGTGTTTTTTTTTCTGCGGTTTTTTGTTGTCGCACGTAGCAGCAGCAGTTGGCTTTCAATTTGGTTTAGTTCTCGTCGCGAGGTGTTAATTATCGCTAAAAGTCAATGGCAGACAATCGGCAAAATCTGCGCACGGCCAACATCGAATTGGCCCGGTTCGGCTACTGTCGCCATATCAGCATCTACTTGGCCAGCACTTTGCATCTGAGCCCCTAGAGAATAGGCTGGAACTTGGAGTTGGAGTTCGAGTTGGAGTTGGAGTTGGACAGCTGTACAAGTGGCTCGCGGGCCAGGATAATTAATATGAAAATATGTGGCGACTCGAGACCGGGACGGCACAGATGTTTGTTTCCAGCTATTTTTAGCGCTTGCCACATTTTTAATGAGCAGCCCAAAGGAGCTGTCGAAGTCATGCCACCCAAGCGTCCTAATTATGCGCTTATTTTTATGAATTATTAAAATAAGCAAAGTGGAGCGAGTCGCCTGCATTAATTGCTTTATAATGGAGCACTCGAGCAATAAGAGAGCGATAGCGACAAACAGAGAGAGAGAGATGAGAACTCCAACTCTATATTTCTATATAATTTATTGTAATGCACTTGGGGCGTGTTTCATTTCTCGCTTTAAAATGGCATAAATTTCAAAGGACCTGCCCTGTGCAACATGCAGCCTCAATTTATTCGCTGTATAAAACTACAAATACATATATATATACATATATACATATATATGTTTTTATTTTAATTTTTTTGCGCTCTAGACCTCCTCGGATGCTGTGCATGTTCATGTCCATGTACCAAGCAGCAGCGGCCAGGCCAATTTACTTTTCATTGAGCTAAACAACAAAATAAATAAAAAACGAAAAGAGAAAAAAAAAACAGCTCGAACTGCAGTGAACTGTAAGCTGCGTTCATTACATGTTGTTATTTGTTGTCTGGCGGTACATTATTGCTCTTGTCCGCTCTTTTGCTCACCAATTAGCTGGAAAGCCTGACCGCCTGCCTGCCTGCCAGCCAGCCTTCCCGACTGCCTGTCCCGAAACGAAAGACTCAGGCAACGAACTTAGCTGCACGACGTTTCACTGTTGATTTTCTAACTATCATAAGGAAACCACATTTCGAAATGCTATAGGCGAGTGAACTCGACTGAGAGATACCCTATTATAATATATACAAATTCTTGGAAATTAGTATATCAAGATTTGGCTCACAACGTAAGTTTATGAAACCTCCTAGCAGTTTTTAGAAGTGCAGGGTATAGCTTAAAAATTAATGAAAATTGCTTAGCTAGACAAAGGCCACATTAACTCTAAGAACAGCCAGTTGATGAGCCTCGTTAGGGCTTTGGGCACATCAATCAAATGAAATCGCATTGCTCATTGTTTTTACACACTTTAAGCGCATTCTTTGAACTTGACATCTGTGTGTAAGGAAATGACTTATCCCTTTCTGTTGGCCACTTTGGGGCTGCACCCCCAAAAAAGCCTCTTCAATTAGCTTTCAAAATCAATCAACGTGTAAGAGCTTTTAATTACAAAGTATTTGTTCCCTCTGTTGTTGTTTGTGTGGGCCGCTGAGTGTGGATTTTGAAGGCTGCTCAACAGCCCACGCCCATGAGGAACGCCTCTGCATATGAGTTTGGCAGATAATGTTGTATGTTCGCTTGTTAGAATCACGCTTTGATTCATATGCAAATCGGGTTTTTCTTCTCTTAGCCGAGCTTATTGGTAATAAGCCAATTGGCGTTCGCCACAATACTTTGTTAATCAAGCCAACTGAGTCGTAAAACCTACGCATGGCCTAAGGCCAAACATTGTGTGGTACGCTCTCAAAGTGAGTAGTTACTGTAGTTGTTTCTACATGTCTCTCTGTGTGTGTCTGTGTTTGAGGCACACAAATTGTCGCCAATGTTGCGACTTGCGACTGCGGCAGTTGTTGACCTTCGTAACGTTGAGTCATGACTTTTTTTATGTGCGTAACTGTTGCGCCGGTCCACAACTAAAGCCGGAGCTAAGTCTCAGCAGAATTTTTCAGATTGATAGATTTTACCAAATAAACATTCAATCAGAATTTATGCCTTAAAAAAAATATTACATTTAATATTATTATTTCAAAAATTAATTTACAGATTTAATCACGTTATACATGATTCAATATGAGCTTAATTTGATAATATTTGGTTCAGTGAACTGTGCTGATCTACTCAATAGGCCAACTCAAATGCTTTTTCAAAATATAGCTGGCTTCTTAAATATATGATTGCTTACGACAAAAGTCCAATTTATAGATTATAAAAAAGTACACATTAATCAGGCTAAAGTTTCATCTCGACCGACAGTTCATCAGCAGTTCTCACACTAGCTAGAAGCGGTTAACACTTGGGTATATTTAGTTAGCCCCATCGCCCTTCTAGCTGCTAATTATGATAGATACATATGCGTACATATGTATTACAAACTACCGCAAACACCTGTCAACCCCTATTAAAGTGCAGTCGGCTCAATTAGCGAGAATCCCAGCTGTTGTTGTCTGCTATGATTTGCAGCGAGCTGCGAGTTGCTTCTGTTGGCCATTGGCCATTGGGCGAGAGGCGACCCTCAGCTAGGCTCCAGCTCCAGCTGGCAATTCGATTAGGCCGACTGCATAGACAGGTAGATGTAATTTAATAATTGCGGTTTGCCCCAGCCCCAGCCCCAGCCACAGCCTCTATGCCAGTTGATTAGCATGTGCGGTTTTTGCAATTTACGGCCAGCAGCAGCAGCAGCAGCAGCACACAGGATATGAGTGCCTGGCTGGCGACAGGATGCAGTAAGTCCAACACAGACTCACACGTGGGGGCATGCAAATTGTTTTGTGTGGTGGCAACTTCAAACGCAGCGGCTGGCGTAATTGAAATGTAAATTGCTGACATACGCACCCAAGCGATTAACTAGATTAATTTAAATGAAGTTATTAGGCAGCCCGATGCCGATTGTCGTTGACAGGCGATAACAAAAGACTTAGCCAACGAACTTGCACCACAGCACACAAGACACGTTACAAGTAGCAATTGCAGTGGGGTTTTTTGCTCTGTCTCTCTCGTTTTCTTCCATTTGAAAGTTAAACGAAGCCGTTAATTGGGCGCCAATCTTAACCGTCTGGACGGGTTTTTAGTTTTTGGTGTCTGAGTCTCTTTACGGTTGCAGCGAAAATTGTTGCAAATTGCAATCTAAAAGGTTCCGTGTTGGTTTTTTTTGTGCAGCCAGTTTGTTGTTGTTGCTGCTGCTTGTGCCAGCTAATATGAGTCATAAATTTAAAGGCTTGTTGTGGATTGCTTAAAATGAAATAAATAAACGGCGTTACAGCTAGTTATATGCAGGCGTCGTTTCGGCTCAGGGTCTGGCACCGGAATAAGCTCAAGAAAACAACTAACGGACTACAAAAATCACGTTGGCGTTTCTACGGATCTGAAACAGTAACTGAAACTGAAACTGGGCTGGGCTGGGCCAAAGTCGTCTGGTTACTTTTGCATTTGTTTCACAGTTCACAGTTTCAGTTTCAGATTGCATGATTTTGCATAAAACAAAACCTTGTCCGTCCTTTAGGCCGTTCTGTTTCGCTTTATTGCTACAATTTTGGGACTTGCAGCTTTGCCGCAGATGCAGACAACAGCAGAGGAGAAAAAAAGCTGAGTTTTTGGCAATTCCTTTTTAGTCATGACATCATTTCGAGTCTGCAGCCCTATAAAAAACGAAACCAGGAAAAATAAAAACTGGTCGCTGTTTTACTTTCGCTTTTGTTGCTTTTCGGCGCATATTTCTTTTTCTGCAGATCTGCCGATGCTCGTTTTATTTCAGTTGTATGTTGTTTTTGTTGCAGCGCTGTGTGTTTCTTATGTCTGCGGTTGGCAGCGCCTGACAGCTCGCTGAAAGCCCAAGAGTTTTTTGGGGTCCAGCACTCGTACATGCTTATAAGGCATTGAAAACGAAACCGAGTTCTGGTGAAAGTAGGTTGCCCTCTTGTCCAGAAATCGAAAACGCATAACAAGTGCAAGTCAGCCACGAAGCCACATTTCACAAGTGGCATCAGCTTTGAACGATTGTGTCATGCGGCAAAGGCCCACGCAACAAAATCGTTGCCAATCAGCTCAACGCCCACCACATGCCAATTTAGCCAAACTACATACTCGTAAAAGCCGACTTCAGCCTTGGCTGTTTCTGACTCTGACTCTGACTCTGACTCTGACTCTGACTAATGATGATGCGACTGCTGCTGTTAGATGAAACTGTGGCAGCATCGTCTGCTACTTTAACAATGCTCTGACGCTCGCTGATCGGCTTGTGGGCGCGCACACACTTTGACTTTTTTGGCCGACACACAATTTATGAGAATTCTCGGCCGTAAAAGAAGAGCCCGCAAAAAAGAGCAGCGAAAAAATTGATTTGGCTTTTCTGCAACATTTATTAGAATCTGCGGCTGCTGCGGCTTTTTGTGCGACTTTTTGCGCTGGCGGTGGGAATGGCCTTGAGCCGCAGCCACTAAGGTTCAACAGACTGTGTGGGGTGCATGAAACAAGTTGATGTGGCCAAAGTTGGCGTATGAGTCAGTTTCAATGCTTTGTGCAGCTCAATTCGATTTAGTTTGGACTTTAAAGAACTTTCGAGTTAATCAGGTCTATCACGTTTGTTTCGTTTGCGAACTTTTCAGGTGGAAGTTGCTAAGAATGTACATAGCCAAGTTCGTTGCTTAAGTCATTCGTTTTCTTAAGATGCAAACATGTACTTTTAAGTCTGAATTAATCTTAGCTGTTGCTGAAATAGTATTTATGGTTTAAGCATAAGGTCTAAAAAACAGTTTCACAGCTCTTTCTTCACAATTTAAGCATATTTTAAGTTTGTATGTTACGAAAGCTTTAAAATCAATTTCACAATATCAATGTTTCTCATATAAATCAATGTCTTTTATGGCTCGAACTAAAGCTTAAGCCAATAACTAATTGGTAGTCTGTGTTTTATTTTTTGTCAAAGACATATAAGCAAAGCAGCGACTTTTATAGAGGTTGCTTGCCAAGCACTTGACTCATACCAAGATCGTGGAACTAATCGCAAAAAGAAGCCAGATTTCGCTGCAGTTTCAGCTTACTGATGAGCGAAGCGACTAAAATCTGTGCATTGACTCATTTTACGAAATGAGTTTGTTGCTCAAGATTGCTTTCGGCTATAAGCTGGCTACAATGTTGTGCAGCCTTTCTTGTACTTAAGCAGACTTGCATGCCAAGCTGTTCGCTTCGAGTTTTTGGCTCATTTAATAGCTGCAATTTCAGCCCACGCAGTTTGTGGGGTGAACTGAGTCAGCCTCATAATTTATGGTCATTAATATTGTAATTTCTTTCTGTGTTTCTGTTTCGCGGCAGCTCGCACGCAAAACAATAATACATGAAGTGAAAGTTTTGCACCTTCGCTTCAGCGGCAACAACGCAACAATTTAAACAGCTGAAGCTGAAAACAAAACAAAGCAGCCAAAGCGAGTCAGTTAGTTTGTCAGTCACTTGGACGGCTGAATCTTCCCGCAGTGGCCCACAGATGAGCCACGAACTTGTGAAAAAGGCAACAACAACAACAACAACAACAGCAGAAAATCACAACACACGACTCCGAAGATTGCTGAACAATGAATTTTTACAAATGACTAGCAGCAAGTCCAAACTGGCGCCGACTGACAAATGAGCTCAACTTGCAGTCTGTAGCGAGCAGTAGCTATTTTTTTGTACTCTTTTGCATTTGACCGAAAAAAGCTAAGCAAAATAAAGCAAAACACAAAGACCAAGCAAGACAAGCTGAAAACTTCGTCAATAAAATTTACCAAAGTCGTGGGTACTAAAAATTTCGCCAATGTGCGTCTTAAAGCCACAACACTCAATTTTTCAATCAGCAAACTCGTAGACACAATCCACGAAATCCACATTAAACAAAGCCGCTCCACTCAAAGTCTTTGATGACCTTAACGCTGAGCATTATTTTTGGTCACTTGTCCAATCTATTATTGTTTTGTTTTTTTCTCTGTAATTTGCTAAGCAAATGTTTTGAATTTCTATTTGGTGACAGCTTTGAAAGTGTGTCAAGCGACCATTTGAAGCAATTATTTGTCATATTTTCCCTATTTGCGTTGCAGAGAAAACAAACAACATTAGTGACAAGGCAACTCTATACAATCGTCTTCAATCCTCATCTCCATCTAAGTCTCACAGTAACAATTGACCAAGGCAAGGGAGATTTGCACAAAATGAAAGTGAAATGTTTGCTTGTTGTGGGTTTTTGTTTTTGTTGGGGATTTTCGAACTGGGCAACTGCCATTTGTCATTCCGACCTAATGGATTTTTAACCCACAATAAATGAGCTCACAGATATTCACTAGAAATAGTAAGTCACAGTTGGTGTTTCAATATATATTTTAAAGTGATTCATATTTGAAGCTTTACAAATTATTGCCTATAAAATGCAATGCTTCTGTTTAATAGTTCTGAATACAACCTTTTAATGAATTTCACTCAATCAAGAATTAATTACTTTAAATATATATAATAATAATATTATCGTCTATTAAAGCTTTTTTCCCTGTTTCAATTCCTATTCAAAAATTACTCAGGTTCATTTTAAATTGAAGTTTATCTCTTGCTGTAATAATTTTGTTATGTGAAACATTAAGACATTTGTATTTTTTATAATACAACATTATTAACTTAACCCATTTTTATATTTTTTTTCTTTATTTAATTTTTTTAAATATTTCAAATATGATTTCTTTAATATTTATATATATATTTAACTTATATGCGCGATTAATAATTTCAAATTTGTATTTTTAAATATTTTCTTAGCTTCGCTTAATTTTTACAAAATGAAAATATTGAAAAACAATTGCTCACCATTTTCTTGATCAAAATTCGGTCAAAATCAGTTCATACTGCCAACAGCTGCCAACGAAAAACAACGCCAGCAAAAATTTGTTTTTTAGCCTTTGATATTGGCTGCTGCACAGCCGCCAAAGTGCTTTAAAACACACACACACACACCCAGGCACTGGCGCGCACACACACACACACTGAGTTGTGCACAGACACTTGGTATTTTTTTGCTTTTGGTTGTAATATTTGAGAGATATTGACGCTTTTCTTTTAACACTCGACTGATGCTGATGATTAGCGCGCGTCGCGTTGCGTTTGGTTGTTTTTCTTGAAAATTTTCACTTGTAAAATTTGAAAAATTTGGATTTTTGCGTACGCCTCACAAAACTTTCACTGTAATTAAACGGTGCAGATTTGATTAAAAACAAAATAAATTTTGCTGTGGATATTGACGGCCAGATGCTGGCAGGCTAACTGCAGACTTGGCTAACCTCAGAGCCCCGCACACTGTTCAGCTGTTGATCGAGTAGTTGAGATCCACTTGAATGAGTTGAATGAATGAGAGAGTGAGAACCGCACCGCACGCGCGCTAAAAACGAACTGAAACTCGAATTCGAATTCGCCTCTAGTTCGAGCTCTGGCGCTGAGGCTGAAGCTGAAGCTGCAGCTCTTGATCCCGAAGCAGCGTTGACGAAGTCGTCTTTGACGACCAGTGGAGACTTGAGACTAGTGGTGTTGGTGTTGTTCGTGTTCGTGTTCGTGTTGGTTCGTTCGTTCGTTTGCTGGTTGTTAGGCAACTTTGCTGCCCACACGCTGCGCTGTCGACTGCGCTGCTGACTGCGCTGCCGGCTGCACTGCTGCTGGTCCATTTTTGGCTTGGACCGCTCAGCGGCTAAACAACAAAATACAACAACAACAATAAACTGGCAATATTTCTTCTTTTTTTCCACATTTTGTTGTATGGACGCCTTTGCAGAAAACATTTTTTTTCTTAGCTTTTAGCTTTGATATTTGCTGGCTGCTTTTTTGCTTTGACTTTTTGATTGACGTAATTTTTGCGCTTGATATTCAGTTGAATTTCTTGTATTTCCACATTTAACTGTTTTGGTGTCAGGCGCACATTACACGCCCACAACACCCACACAAACACACACACACACACACACACACTCGCACACATCAATAGTGTTTGTGGGCGTTTTGAGCATTTTATTTACACACATGTTTTCTGAAGTTTCTCAAGCTTTTTGCTGAACTTTCGCTGCTCGGCACCGAGCACAGCGAGTGGGCATATTATGGTCATATCAGCCAATATAGGCGTTAGCTTTGACTCATTCGATTTGCTTGCTTGCTATGCTAATTAGTCCCCCTTCAACTTTGCTCTTCAAGCGAGCGCTATTTCGGTAACTCTTGAATGAAAACGAATGACTTAGGCAACGAACTTGCCTATGCAGCTTCAAGTGACCTTGCTTGCGCGTGGGTGCACAATTATCTAGGTTACAACAGCAGCTGCAAAGGTCACTATTTCCGCTTACAGCGAACAGTTGCAACGCCTTTTTAACTAGCTATCACTTATTACAATGCACTGCATGTCCATCCCAAAAACACTTGAGTCTTGCCAATTTATTTTCTTGCTTTTGCGCAATGAAGTAATTTCCGCATGCACCCCAAAAAAGGCAGTCACTTGGAGTCCTCACTGTCTGCATGGCTATCTTACGGTAATTTTTTTTGCGCTTCTCCCTTTTCTTTCTCTCTCTTCTGTTTTTGGAACGTCTTGTCTGCACATTAATTTGTACGCCCCGCAATTATTTCATGCAGAAAATGCAGTATGAAACGACATAAGCGCAAAACGTGTGCCACATACAAAGTACTTGTGAAGTGAGGGTATTCAGCATACAGTCAGAAGCATAATTAAAAATGCAGTTGGGGTATGCGAGGGGTACTCGACAAAGCTACAGGGTGTTCAGTTAGCTAAGGGATACTGCAATATGTATAGATTGCTATAAGACTATATCTAAGTAAGTGTCAGATATATATTTGACTTTTTAAATATCTGAAGGCATATGCCCTAAAATGAACATAAGATATTTAACAAAATATGTAAATAGAATTTCTTTGATTTAACTTTGTAAATCTGCAAGCTGTACACTGTTAAAAAGACTTAAAAAAAACAATGAATTGTAAATTACAATGCGTTATCTGTTTCCGATAGCTACATAAGCATATCTATAACAATTCTTGGCATACTTTTATATACCAAAAATGGTTATCAATTATTCAAGCAGGCAGCACCTGCAAAACTTTGTTAAACATTCAGCAACAAGTGCAGTGGCTAATTTAATGCAGCGGCAGAAGGGGAGAAAAAAACGTTGATAAAGAGAGAAAAACCCACACGCGTCGTCCTACACTTGGCATATTTAACACATTTAATGAAAAATCAACAAAACATCAACATTTATGACGGGGCAGCGCCTCCGATCTCCGAACTGCTCTACACTCGAGTCTCTACAAGTTGATGCCAGCCGCTGGCGCCAGCAGCTTGTTGGCTTTATTAAGTTGTTGTTGTTGTTGCTGCTGCAGCTGCTGCTGTTGCTGCAGTTCTGCCCTAAGTTGCTGCTGTTGTCTGTTTTTATTAATAAGTCATATTTTTATATACTATGAATACTCGTAGCTGGAGGAGCAGCCGCTCATAATTTATGTTGTTTGCCATAGCAAGTGAGACAGCAGCAGCAGCAGCAAGCAGGATGACAAAAGTTGAAGTTGGCGTTCGAAGATGAGCACGGGCAAGGGCCCTGCATTCAGTCACTCACTCACTCATTCACTCATTCACTCATATTCACTGATTCACTGCGCTCATTCATAAAAGCAAAAGCAAAAGCTCTTTTTGATTAATTAAATGCAGCGACTGTGCGCTTTTTTTCTTCACTGCTGTTGTTGTTGCAGCTGCGAAAAGTGTGCCAGCAACTTGCGAGCTGGTTGTGATGTAAGCTGCTGTTTTATTTTTTATGATTATTTGCGATTTTTTATTGCTTTATTAGCATTACACTATGGCAAAACACTGAGCGCCTTTTGTAGCATGTAGCATGTAGCATGTAGGAGGGGCAATGAAAGTTGCTTGCTTAAGTCTTTTATATGCACTTTGCACCTGCTGCTGCTGCTGCTGCTGATATTGCACTAGAAAGCAACTCAAGCAGGGCTGATGGCGCCGGCAATTTGCCATTTACTGATCATCAAAAAAAAATTGCAAACTTTGACCTAAATCACAAATGAAATTGCCAGAAAATCGACGCAGTCATTTGCGAAAAAGTTCACAAAAAATAGAAAATTCGCAAACAGAAATAAATAAATTCGCATAACAACAGCAAAAAGCAAATAGTTTATCCGTGCATTACGTAAGCGCAGAGCGATTTCAGTTTATGTTTTTTTTTCTCTAACAAATTGCATGGCGTCAACAAATTAAACAAATAGCAATAGAAATTGCTGCTAATTTTGATGGCTTTTGCATACGAATACTATTATTCCATCAACACTCTATATACACACACACACACACACACAGCACCCAAGAAACTCGACAACAGCTGTGCAAATGTGAATTGTACAATAACTTGAAGGACTGCGGGGGGCCAGGTGGGAAAAACCAACCGTTTCACAAAAACTTTGGACGAGGTGCACACAACGCGACGTGCCGGCTGAGACTGAATATGAGAGCTGTTGCAGCTCGGCGTTTGAGCCAAGTTAGTAGCTAACCAGCTTACGGCAAGCGTTTTGGCCCCCCTCGGTGAGGTCTCAACGCGCAAACATAGTACAAAGGAAAACTAGTTTCGTTTAAAATGGCTCTGGGCATTTGAAAATCAGTTGCTGTTTGCGTGTATAACAGTTGCGCTCGAACTGGTGCTACGACAGATAACGAGAGATTGACTGAGAGACAAACAGAGAGCAAGAGATAGAGAGAGAGAGAGAGCTAGTCGCATTTGTCGCCAGGTAATTTGTTTTTTGTTATTGTATTTGACAAGTCAACTGATAAATTGTGTTGATATTGAAAATAAATTAATTGTGGCTTATAAATTGGAACAGCGTCATTTCGAGTTTTTGCCAAAGCGAATGTTACTTTTTTATAGATATTGCGTATGACGAAGATCAATATATTCAAAAATCAATTTATTTTGCAGTCAAGCTAACGGGTTTAGAACACAATCATATGATCAATAAATTGAACTCATGAAGTAATAAAATAAATGAATTTAGAATGGCATGACTAGTTTTGTATTCAAATCACATTTATTCTAATCAAGATAAGCAATTTTTTTTACAATCTTTATGCCGATCTTTGGCACTGGTAGACAAATTGCTTGTATATCATTCTGACTGCAATCTATATATTACAGTTAGCAGTTAGAAGTAGGTCATTTTGCAACTGACAGTTAGAGAACCCGGGGTGTAAAATTAATGATACACATTTAAATCATAATCCGATGAGATGATCTTGTGGCTTATTTATGTCTTTCTTTCATAAGAAACTATTTTTTTACACCGTACACAAATAATTTATAGCGTATAATAAAGTATTCGCTTGTAACAGTATAATTTAGATTATATCTTGAGCTGAACCCATCACTAATGATATCGCAGATTATTTCACATTTCTCATGACCTGGTATATATATTTATACTCTTTTCGAAGAAAATAGTATATTAAGTTTGTCCTGAAGTTTGTAACGCATAGAAGGAAGCGTCGGAGACCCCAAAGTTACTGCCAGTATGCTTAGAATGACAATACAAATTGATCTAGCCATGTCCGTCTGTCTGTCTGTCTGTCTGTCTGTCTGTCTGTCTGTCTGTATGTATGCAAACTAGTCCCTCAGTTTTTGAGCTATCGCGATAGAACTTTGCACAGACACTTATTATTCCAGGGGACAGCACATTGGTCGGAGCCGGCCGGATCGGACTACTATATCTTAAGCTGCCATACAACTCAAGTCGGTTTGGCCATATCCCATGTTTTTGAATCTATCGCGATGAAACTTTGCACTGATACTTATTATTCAAAGAGACATCATATTGGTTGGAGCCGGTCGGATTGGATCACTATATCTTATAGCTGCCATACAACTCGAAGTCGGTTTTGGCCATAAATCCCATCGTTTTTGAATCTATCGCCATGAAACATTGCACAGATGCTATACAACTGGCAATGAATTAAATATTCTTAGAACAAAAAAAAGAAAATGTTACGCGACAAAACGATTTTGTACAGCTTATGAAATTTCAGTGGTGCAGTTGGCAGAGTGAAAATTGCCTATAGGTTCGGAAAGAGGTATAAAATCTTCGGCACGCCGAAGATATCCTTCCCCACTTGTTTTTATACTCTTTCGAAGAAAATGTATATTAAGTTTGTCCTGAAGTTTGTAACGCATAGAAGGAAGCGTCTGAGACCCCCAAAGTTAGCTGCCAGTATGCTTAGAATACACAAATTGATCTGCCATGTCCGTCTGTCTGTCTGTCTGTCTGTCTGTCTGTCTGTCTGTCTGTCTGTATGTATGCAAACTAGTCCCTCAGTTTTGAGCTATCGCGATGCAACTTTGCACAGACACTTATTATTCAAGGGGACAGCACATTGGTCGGAGCCGGCCGGATCGGACCACTATATCTTATAGCTGCCATACACCTCAAAGTCGGTTTTGGCCATAAATCCGATGTTTTCAAAGCAATTGCCTTAAATTTCCTTGTACACTTGAACATCCTTATAACTCATCAATGGGTAAAATCGCAAATCGATTGAGTCATAAACAGCGAAGATATGCGTCATTAAATATTTTGAAAAAACAGGTGCATATGAGCAAACAAAGTCAAGCACAAGAAAGCTTTTGATAGTCTGAGCAAACAAAGTCAAGCGCAAGAAAGCTACATGATAGTCTGCTCTTCAAGCAATTTTGTCAGCGATCATCAAAACGGCTTGTGGCGTAGTGGGTAAAGTTGCGAACTGGTGAGCGAGAGGTCCCGGGTTCGAAACCAGCGGCGACTGGTCATTTATTTTCATTTTTTCTTATTCTTCTTTTCAAATATATAATAACTGTAATCAAATTCATTTGCTTTCAATGGCTTAGAACAAAAACAATGCCACGCGAAAAAACAAAAGCTCAGTATAAATCGAGTTTGTTAGCGATTCTTAAAACTGCTTGGTGTAAGCCGTACAAAGCAAAACAAGAAAGCTTTTGACAGTCTGCTCTTCAAGGGATTTTGTCAGCGATCATCAAAACGGCTTGTGGCGTAGTGGGTAAGTTGCGAACTGGTGAGCGAGAGGTCCCGGGTTCGAAACCAGCGGCGACTGGTCATTTATTTTCATTTTTTCTTATTCTTCTTTTCAAATATATAATAGCCATAGTCAAATTCATTTATTTTCAATTTCCTAAATTGTTTCTAATTTTTTTTTCATACATAAAGTAGCTTTAATAGAATAATTCAAGAAAGAATTTAAATTCTATTGGCAAAACCAATGCCACGCGAAAAAAAATATGGATCCATTCTGAATAAAGCTCTCGTATGTTCGGGTCAGTTTTATGACAATTCAATTTCCACAGCAGCCTTGAAAGGTATAAGAGCAACAGGCACAAAATTTGGTATGTATATTATGTAATGTAGTTTTCACTTTTTGGAAAAACTGAAACTTGTATATTGTTCAATTCGGTAGCACTTATGAATGCTAAGGGACGCGTCCACGAGCTGCGGATAGTGAAACGTCCCTGTTTACATGAATACCTTTATATATTTTATTTTATATGTAGGGGTATATGTATGCGACATTAATATCTGCGAATTAAATAAGCAGTCACGGAAAAATAGTAAAAATTGCTTTAAGGTTCGAAAAGAGTATTTAATCTTCGGCACGCCGAAGATAATCCTTCTCCACTTGTTTTTAATTAAGTATATTGACTTTTAAATGGCAGCTTTTGGTATATATAAATGCAGTATTTGGAATTTTAAATGGCATTTTTTTAATTTTCTGTCGGTGTCTGTAATTTTATTTAATAAAATGAATTTGTGGAAAGCTGAAAATGTGCAACAGATTCGCCTCGCTCATTGCGAGTGGCCGCTCACGTTTCGGTCTTATGGGGGGAGATCTTTGATCAATCTTGAAGATATGTTGCGCTGCAATTTCGGTGCAGTCGGTTCATTTAATTTATGCTGTGTATTTGAGTTCAGAGTCACGTCGCCTGTTGCCACGTAGCCATCGTAAATGTTAAATGCCGGCTGTTTATTTATGCTCCGCTTAGGCCAAAACTCTGCTGCAGTTTGTTGTTTTGACTTTGGCGACGCTGTAAGCCGCTTTACGCTATTTGCTGAATATTTACTCGACTCGCTTGCATAATTGGTATAGGCACATACGCACTCGTTATATGATTTATGCTTTTTGTGTTGTGCTGTGTTATTTTTGGCTCGTAATTATATAAGCGCCTTTTGCGAGGCGCGTGCTGACCTAAAAAGCAACTTTAGCTACGGTTGTTGACGCCAACGCAGCGGCAGATGCCGACTGCATGTAGCGTAAACAAGTTGACTTGACAGTTAAATGCAGTTAGACATTAGATGGCCAAGTGATGAGCCTCTGAGCCTGAACCAGGCCCCATACCCCACCCGATCCCATCTCACTTGGCAGCTTTGCAAATTGCCTGGGACTGCGAGCCGAAAACCGCCGACAGTCGGTTGCAGTTGCAGTACCGTTGCTTGCCACACCAACCTACATAGCAGCGAGTACTCAAACTTGCACTCACACTCGCACTCACACCAACACTCACATTCGCACACATTTGCACTCACTCTCGCACTCCAACATGCTAAGCAGCCTAATGCGACTCGACGCATGCGTGCGAGGAATGCAGTTGCGATGAGATAATTGCAAACCAGTTGCAACTGTGCCAGTGCCTATGAGATACCCTGGAAATTTGACGTATTTACACTCTTATAACTCAGCCAAAACTTAAGTCGAAAAACTTAAATTAAAAATTGTACAAAAATAAGAAAATACCAATCATAAACCAGTTTTTGGCAATTCAGATTTAAGACTCTTACTCGAAAAAGTACTTTAATATAAGAACTATTTCATGCCGTAATATATATACCCTTAAGTTTATACATTTGCCCCAAGGCCGAAACGTTTATTCTATTGTAGTCACATCTAAAACGCATATACCCATCCATTCTGTTAACTACAGGTCAGAAAAGCAAATGCAAAGCGCAAAAATTAATCTCGCGTTGTCTTATTTTCTATGTTTTCTTCCTCGGCTGAAATGTGTCAAATAGCCGCTGAGGGTCAAGCGCGGCCAATGCACGTCTGATGCTGGATAGTGTGGTGTGGCCAGAGAGATGTTGCTACGTCGTCTCTCTCTCTCCCCGTCTTTGCATTTTCCACAGTTTTCCACGCACGCATCTTTGGACTGCCCTGAAAACCTGTTCGTCTTGTTGTGCATTTGGTATTTGTTGTTTTGTTTTGTGTTGTGTGTTTTCCTGCCACTTTTTCATTATTGCTTGCGCTCATTTTCGTTACGTACAGCCGCAGAAAGCAAAAGGAATTGAAAGACAACGCAAACAGAGAGAGACAGAGAGAGAGAACGAGAGAGAGAAAATTCGACGAGTTTCCTTTGTTGTTGTCGTTGTCTTTGGCCATTAGGCGCAACAGGCCGCAGTCAAAGCAACATCAGCAACAGCAGCAGCAGCAGCAGCAACAACAACACACGGAATGCTAGCGGTTATGGAAATTCCTTTGAATTCACAAACACAAACACACACACACACACACAGAGACAGTCCAGCGGCCTTTGTTGCTGCCGGAAAACTTGTTGGCTCAAAGGATGCCACAAAACAAAAGCAAGAGAAGGTCTAAAGTGTTGTTGTTATTACTGTTGTTGTTGCTGTTGTTGTTTTTGGCAATGAAAATTGGCCGTGTGTCTGGCACAGTTAGAAAACGCCGACACTTGCTTATAAAGGCATCATCATCATCATCATCATCATCATCACCATCATCGTCACCATACGGTGATAGTTTGGTAGCCGCTACCAGCGCTTTGAACATGACATTGCCGGTTTTTATTTTTTCCTCCGAGGGACGCGTCCGAAACGCCTACAAAAACAAAGCGGTGAGCATATAAAAAAGATATTGCTGCCAGAGTTTCTCGGAGATTGTCGTGTGAAAAGTGCCTAATCAGCATTTTACGTGAGCTGGTAACAAGCTGAGAGTGAGAAAAGTAGCCGCCTCATAGTAAGTGGCGTGACTTTTGATAGATATTTTCGAAATGTGCTCCCAATTAGAATATAAATAACAGCAGTTTGTTGGCCATCTGAAGCATGTAATGCCGCGCATGTTTATGAGTCCCATATAAGCCGTCTGCATAGCTTCCAGAACTTGGACGCTGCATTTCCTTATTACATCATAATAGCCAAATGACTGAGGCAACGAACTTGGTTATGCTCAGCTGCACAGTGGGCTCTTTAGGTTTGCTAAAGCTGGAGATAAACAAAATTTGTTTCATATTTTTGTATCTAAACCTTAATACTGATGTATACAGCAAGTGCTTTAAAATTTACTGAACCCAAGAATATTAGACGTATTAGAATCAATCATTTGATATTAATGCAGGTTATTTAGAAGGAATTTGCTTATTATACTTAATTGTTTTTCTCTTTCAATTTAAAATTCCGGTTTACAGTATGAGTTACTGCCCATCTCAAACCCTATAATCTTCCAGTCTTTCTACAGAGTCATGCAATTTGCAAGTCATTAAAGTTTTAATTTATTTTAGTGTTTTAGTCTTTACAAAATGCTTGTATTCCTCAATTCAATTTGAATTCTCATCGCTGCAGCAGCCACTGTGCAACAGCTGCCAATAACACACGAAAAATTAGCGGGACATTTGCGCAATTGCATTTAGAACAGTTAGTCAGACAAAAGACTTAGGCAACGAACTTGCATAAATTTTCAGCTGGCTGCGCATTCAACAGAGACAACAACATTCAAGCTTGTTGCTGCAAATTAATCAAACGGCCACACAACTGTAAACGAAATTATGTAATGCAAGCTGCAGCAGCAGGTAATATGCCCCGTTCCCGCCCCTCGCCACGCCTTCCAGCGAAGCTCAGCGAAGCGTTTGAATCTGTTAAACTGTACAAGATTTTAAACACTTTGTTCTCTGTGCCCCCTCTCGCACTCGCTCGCTGGTGGCTTGAGGGGCGTTCTGGACACTTTGGGCCAGGGCTATGCATATAGCTTTAGCTATTGCTATAGCTATGGCCATAATAATGGTAAGCGATATGCATGCGCGGAGCGTGTAAATAATTAGACGCGCAGAGCAACTGGTAAAAAGACAAAACCCAAGTCAAAAGCGAGCAATGATTAGAGAAGTTTTTGTTTTGTGTTTTTTTTTGAAGTTCTGCTGTTGTTCTGTTGTTGTTCTTGTTGCCGCTTAACGGTGTGGCCAAGTCCGAAAAAAGGCATTTTACTGAAGCATAACTTCTGCGGCGTCAAGTTAATTTTTATGGTTATAACATTCATTTGTTGCTGGTAATTATGAGCAGCCAGCAGCAGCAGTAGAAGCAGCAGCAGCAGGAAAGTGGCGGCAAAGCGCACTTGGTAATTAGACATTCGAGGCAGCGAGCAAAAGCAGCTAAAAGAATTGCGGTTGCCTCTTCGGGATGGGCCAATGAACTGCCCCCCGTCCAACGAACTTGATTTGGTCTACGACTTTTGCTGCTCACTGTGTAGATACGTGTGTGTGTCAGTGTGTGTGTGTGTACATGCAAATGTGTCTCAGGCAGCGCCCTGGCGAAAGGTCATCCAGCGGCAGCAGCAACAATTACAAAATATGCGTTAAAATGCATGCCGCATGACTCGACACGACCAGCAGCAGCAGCAGTGGCAGCAACAGCAGCAGCAGCCGCAGCAGCAACAACAAGCAAAAACTGAAATAATATGCCCACAAATCGTGATAAGCAACGCCGGGCAAAAAAGATATTGGCAAACATTACCAGCAACAACAACAAACAAATAACACAACTTTCTTTGGCACGCCGATTCGCAGTTACTCTTGCTGCTATATAAGATAAGAATCAAAGGAGTAACTATAATTTAGTATGATAAATATACTCCCGGAAACGAACTTATTGCTGAGCACCTGATTGCCCTAAAGTATAACAATTTATTTTTAACCATATTTGAGTTAAAGCTTCATTGGCATATTAAATATTGTTTTTATTGCACGAAAATACTATAAGTAGTTTATTGCATTAAAGATGCACTTGCAGATTAGTAAACGAAGGTTTTTATACATTTGTTTCATTCATTTATACCTACTAGTAAACTTATTTACTTTTATGTATGCCAAGCAAATTATTTCGTTAAAATATTTAAATAGAAATTTACTGCAAAAAAGATGACTTTTAGAAGCATAACAAGTCTAGAGCTGATTTATGTCAGACCAAAGTTTAGTTTTCCAACAGTGTGCAGACCATAAAAAGTTCCTTTTTCTAGTTAATTAAAATAAATGATTTTGCCTATATGCAGGCTGTATTTTTGGCCTGCGAATGAAGTTTTAAAGGGTTCTTTGCATAGAGCTTAACACTTAACTAAATAAAGTAGTTTATGGGCTTGTTAATGCATTCGTTGTAAACGCCTTCATAAAGTTATAATACCCAAGTGGTGCCAGGGTAAAGGCAAGAAGAAAAACAAAAACAGGCTTGGCCCGGGCAACAAACAAATGGCCCAGGACTGAGAGAGAGAGAGAGAGACTACAACTGAGACTGGGCGACTGGGCCTGGCGCAGATCTGTGGCCCCGGTCAGCATTTTGTGAACCACTCTATTTATCAGATACGGGGCCGTGGCCCAACTAGTTGGCTCAATTGCTAGTTGGCCAGTGTACATATTATTGAGCGATTTTTAGTGCCGGCTGTGCGACTGCGCGCTGTTCGCTCATATTTTGTTTTGATGGCGCGCTGAAAGTCAACCCAAGCCACATGTGCCTGCCTGTGTGTGTGTGTTAGTAGTAAAAGTTGTTGCTCTGCTTGTATGTAGAGTGAACGACCATCAAGGTAAATCCGAACCGAACTAAACAATGGCCAAAGCCAAAGCCGTCGTCGTCGTGTTCCAGCTACAGCACAGCAACAGCTCCAACTCCAACTCCAGTTCCAGCTCCGTCTCCAGCTCCAACTCCAGGTGAATGCGCTGCTGCTGCTGCTTTTAGCTCTGGTCTCAGCTTCGTCTCAGCCACTGACTCTGGGGTGTAGCCCGCAGAATTGTAACGCGTTTTTATTTCGCTGTTGCTGTTGCTGTAGCTGTTGCTGTTTGAGCCTGAGCCAGCGACCCGCAAACGGCTCTTTCTTATTGTTTTTGCTTATTTGTTTCTACGTATTAATAACATGTTGGATGCAATCGCAGCCTGGTTAAAAATATGCATACGCCGCGCAGGGGGAGTTGCTGGCCCAGCAAAATTATGAAAGGACGCAACGGCGGCGGCGTGCTGGAACCCGCCCTGGACACTGGCACAGCTCCAACTAATAATAGTAATGCAGGTCCAATAATAAGTTTTAATCATCATGATAATGGCAATGCTTAAATGCAGCCTAAGAATACGAGTAGTTCACAGCTGTTTGCTGGATTTCAGTTCTCAAGTTCGTTTCGCGACTGAGCTGCGATTTTGATGTCTCCATAAAAATGTGTGTGTGTGGCATAAGTTGGTGTATTTTATAAGTTTTTGCTTTTAAGCCCAAGTTGTTCACTGTCAACGCTGTCTCCTTATGTCGTGGGCGTTATATTTGGAGCTTTACGTTCTGCTTGCCGGCTTTGCGGTGGTCCAACTTGATTTGTTTGTACTTTTTTAGTTGCTAGGCTAAGCCAGGCATTGACATCAGCTCAGACTGTTGTTCTAGAAGCTGACTCACTTGGAATTGGCACAAATTTCATATTGAAATCAAATATGCAATTTTTAGTTGAATCATTCGATATTTTAGTGGTTTTACCATTTACATTTCAATTACCTAACTCTAGCCAAATTAATCCTTAAGTATAGGTCTGGTTTGCTTAGTTGCGATTGAAAAACTAAAAGCAGCCTATAAAAATGCTAAAATATTTACATACAATATTTAATTTTGGTTTTATTCAGAAATTGCCACTTAGTAGGAGCGCCTTTTCAAATTTAATGGTCATTGAGTTGACTTAAAAAATAATCAAATGACTTTTTTATGTGCCCCTTTTTATAGGCATAGCCAAGTGTCTAGAGGCTGCACAGACTTTGTCAACGGCTGTAAACCTGCACTGATGATCTTCATTAGGCTGATTGGCAAAACTTAAGAGGTTCCCACATCCCGAATTTAATGTCACTTTAAATATTTGTTGTCATCAGAAGGCGCAACTGATCGAAACACCCTTCATTGCTATATGACATCACCAATATCATATCAGCGCTCATCAAACTTTCCAGACACGTTTCGGAGCAGAAAAAAAATGGAAGAAGAAAACATATGTTAAATAAAAATCCTATTAAAAGCTTTCGTAAAAAAAACAAAGCGTAAATATATTTTGTTAATGGCAAAACGAATGGCGCCCCCCCTCAAATCCACAAGCAACTGCCCCCCTTAGCATGTCTGGTGCGTGTCTTTGAACTTTCGCATTTTGAGTTTGCTTTTTGGCGGCTTTCTTGGGCGCCGACAAGCTCCATACTCCAAAATTCGTGCAATTCATTATTGGCAGACAGAATAAGGCTGAAAACCTATTGACAGTAATTGCGTTTAATAATACAACGAGTTACCGTTACGCGTGTGTGTGGAGCAAAGAAGGCTGAGAAGGGCGCACAACAAACAAGCATTAATCATTAAAGTCAACTATCAAAATGGCTTAAATAATGCGAGAGAAGCCAAACGCACGAACTACAGTCCGACCAGGCCCGAAGGCAGCCGCTTCTAACTTATGTAACACATTAAATTTTATGCTAACCATAAATATTCAGCTTGTGCTCGCTGGATCCCGGCGAGATCGCTGCAGCAGCTTTTTTATGCATCGATTAAACTAATTAAATTGTCATAAACTTTGACTCTGCTCTGGAGCTCTGGTATAAACAGTGGCAAGTTTGTGTCCTAAGTCTTTTGTTTAGCTTTTGTATAATTTAAAAATGTACGTAATTAAGGTCGTTGCTAATAGATGGCATTTATTACAGACTCTGCTCGTTGTTTAATGGATGTTTATATATACACCCTGTTGCCTTGATGTGGCCCTAAATGGGAAGCTTACATTATTGCAACTAGATGCGAGAGGCAATTGGAGATATGTTAAGGCAATGCGTATTCTTGTTGCTAAACATAAATAGCCTGTCAGTCGATGTGATGTACAACACTCATGAAATCTTAGTGTCTACAAAATCTCTATATATAAAGATATAAACTTAATTTTAGATAGATAGATAACTTTTATTTTTGATTTTATTTGAACATGCTGTTTTAATGCATCCCGCAAAATTCAAGAAATATGTTTATTGATTCATTATTGACTTGTATGCACTTTAGATGCAATTCAAGGGTATCTGCCAGTTAATCACAACATCTTGCTTAGAACAGATGCGGTCAGCTGTGTGCCTGCTGCTGTTTCTAATGCCCAGTGAGCGGCTCTTTGTGTTCTGTGACGCAAGTACTGCGGACTCGTATTTTTGCCAAGCTTGTGAACTGTAGCGCGATATGTGGCCTCAAGGCAAGCAACTTGGCTAGCTGGCTGACTTGGTGATTTAATATAATTTAATTTTCGGCGACTGCGTTTTCTTATATGCAAATTTTATTTGGCCAGAAACTCGTTTGGCATTTGCATTGGTATTTGTTGTTGCTTTTTTGCTTTTGGCTGACATTTAAAACGTGCAGCGTTAATTGCGAGCAACTGAAATTAAGGAATATCAATTCAATAGCGACTTTTTGTTTTTGGCACCCACACAACACACAATTTGTAACTGTAAAACTGTTGAGTAAGTAGAGACTGAGCAGCGATTGCATCATTGGATAATTTCACAAATTCATGAAATGCCCACTGCTCGAATTTCCTTTTAACGCAATAAATGCGTATATATTTTTACAAGCGACCAGTTACCAAAAATAGTCAATTGTCCGCAGCGGGTTTTGGTTTTGGTTTTGGCTTTGGTTTATTTTGATTATTTATTGACAGTTGCCCGTTATGTGCTGCAGTTGGAAAAAAAGAGTTTCGTAAATGCCAAATGCCTCGGACCAAGCCTCAAACAGCGTCAGCTTTCACTTCTTTGCAGCAGTTGTTTATTTATTTACTTATTTATTGATTTACCTTATTTATTTATGTATGTGGAGTGCGGAGTTAAATTTGCCACACTTGAATTTGTGGCAAGTCAAGTTCGTGTCTTGAGTCTTTCGTTGCGCTCGTGCTCAACTCTTGGCCGCACCAACCGACCCCCCACCCCGAACCCAATTCCATTGGGGGGCGTATGGTAATAATCATTTTGCACGGCCCGTCTGTCCCAGTCGTCCGTCCGTCCGCCCGTCCGTCTGTCTGCCTGCTCTCTCTCTCTCGTTCTTGGCGGCATGCAACTTTGTAGGTAAACTGCGCTTAATGATTATGTTCAGCGGACTTTACAATAAATATATATAGCTGGAGCTGCGCCTCAGACCTCAGACCGGCACATGGACACCAAAAATAGCAACGCTCGACGAAGGTGGCGGAATTGATGTCCCTCCCGAGACACCAACGGATCGGAGGCAGGATGCGCCTCCTCAAAATGAGTTTAATTCAATTAGTAGCTGCTGTAATTTACGAGCAGCTCGCTGCATCTGCGTAATAGATTTATTTTTAAGGCCTCATCAGAAAATTACTCAATATTAGGTCGCCTGTTCGTGCCAGTGCCACGTTTAGCCTTATACACTCAATACTTATATATTGGGAATGAATAAGTATGTATATTGTATGCGGCTGTTTATTGTTTAAACAAAAGTTTGTTGTTTAACTCAAGGCTGTGGCTATTCAGGCGGCAATGCGAAATTTGTTTGCAATTCTCTTGCGTTTTCATTGAAACAAGACAAACACTCAATTAATTTTGTTTTTCTCCTTTGAGCTAAGAAAATAATCAAATACACAACAAACAAAACAAAAAAGCCAAATAGTAAATAAATATGAACGTAATTCCGCATAGTTATCTGCCAATAGAAATCGACTAGTGATTGGACATGAAATTATATATGAAGACAGACTCAAAGTTCGTAGTTTGGCGTTTCAATTTAGCTGTAGGTGGAAATACATTAACACATTGGCGTATATGCGCACTTTAATTGCAATTATATTAAATAATTAAATTTTTGAAATTGGTGATTTTAAGAAGGTAGTTTAGATACAATGATTTACTTGAATACTGTGAAATATCATTTAGTTTGTGCCCAAAAATGGAAAAACAGTTTATTAGGTTATACTTTACAGTTTGAAGGTCAATGTTGCAAAACAATAGTTTTAGAGTCAATAAATTTATAATAAATATTGTCCTTTTCCATATGTCTTCAGATTATATTACACATCAGTGGAAATATTCCGTTTTAAACATTACATTATACAGGGTATCTTGTGGTCAAAGCTACTGCAGCTTCTTTAATTGCTAAATTGTCATTTATCAACATTTATTGCTGCTCTTTTCGCCTGATGCTGAACATAAAAATAATTGTCCACACAATTAAAATTTAAAGATAAAATTTGCTTTTTATCATGTGCCGCCCTCAAGTGTTTTGCTTTTTTTTTCTTTATATATTTTTTGCCGACCTTCAAGGGGCGGTAGACATTACTGTGCTGCTTCAATGGACAGCAAAACGTATAAACTGTATGAAAAGCAATAAAAATGGTAGACTGAGTGATTTGAGTGACTGATGGATTGACAGCTGATGAGCTGAGAAATATCATAAGCAAAAAAAAAATATGATTTGATTGCATGCGCATTTAATCACAAATATCATAAAGATCAGATTTTGATATGTCAGTCATTTTATATGTAACTGATAAGTACTTAGCTATCATATTATATGAATTTGCATTTATTTTGTAGCACAAACTAATTGCAACATAAATTTACAAATTTTAATTAGATTTATACAAATCAAATAGTAAAAAATCGCATACGCAAAATTATGACACCACCCCTCAAAATATTGAACCGCAGCTAGCGAACAGTTCAATATTTAAACAAATGCGAAGTCATAAATAAAAATTGCCAATATTGAAACCGAAATGATCTTAGATACCTAACTTGTTTGCGGTTGCAGTTTGGGCACTTTAGATTTCGTGGTAATTTATGCAAATTAAATACTCGCTTAATTAGCAAACAGTAATCAAGAAATAATAAGATATGTATTGATAGGTTGTATATAAAAATTTTTTTAGCACTTACCAATAATTTGTTGTCGCTCATTTCTCCGCAAAAAAAAAATCTGGGCCTGCTTTGAATATGTTTCAATCTGCTATGTTTTAACACTTTGTTGCACTTTGTATTTGATATTTATCGTGTAAATATTTCTGGTGCTCAGAGCAAAATCATTTTACACACACACAGACACAGACACACACATGCACATGCACATACACAAGACACGATTAGAGCGAGTATTTCTTTTATGTATGTTTAGTTCTTTATTAATTGTTTGTGGCAGTTTTCCTTAAGGGCCTGCAAAGAGTGGCTTGAGTTAGGAGCTTGGCTTGGGTTATGCAACGCCAACGCAGTTCAAAGAAGAGCAAAACAACAACAAGAGAGAAAAAATCAATTGCATTCAATTTGAGTGGCCATAAATAAGCAAAGTGGGCGCACATTTATCATCGCTGGCGACTGTGCAACAGAAACCCAACTGTTTTTTGTCTGTCCGTATGTATGTATGTATGTATGTATGTATGTTAGTGACTGCCAACTTTGCCTGTTGCATGCCCCAGCAATTGCTGGCCATTATTTGTTTTTTGTATGTTGCCCCAGCGTGGCATACAAATTGCAGTCGCCACGCGGATCATTTGTTGTGTTGGCGTTTAATTTGCCAATTTTTATGAATTATTACGAACTAGTGCGCAAAAGGGCTCGAGAGCCCCAGACTGCGACTCTTGATCTGTTTGCACTGCAACAATTTGCATCTGCAACATTGGAAGCAGCAGCAGCAGCAGCTTCATTAAGCGCTAAATTTAGACAGGCAGTGTCCATAGTGCTCCGAACCTGAAGCTGAAGCTGAACCGGATATGGCTTAATGCAGCAGTAGCAACAGCAGCAGCAGCAGCATCAGCCGCAGCAACAACAACTATCTTGGCTAGTGGCCATTGGCCAGGCCTAGACGAAATTCTTGGCTACAGCTTTATTTAAACACAATTATTTGCCAGGTCCAAGCGGCTGATGCTGCTGCTGTTGCTGCTGCTCTTGATGCAGTTACTGCTGCATCTGCAGTTGCTGCTGCTGCTGCTTCACTTACACATAAATTTGCATGTGCAACAAATTTGCTGCTGCTTCGTTTCTTAGTTGCTGTTGTGCCCCTGCGTTGCGTTGATGTTGTAATTTAGTTAATTTTGCCTATTCCAAGGTGGCAGCAAGCCAACAACAACAACAGCAACAACAACAAACAGCTACAACAATCGCAGCTGCCGACTCATGCCGATTGTTGGGGCGGCTCGTGCTTAGTTTATAAAGTTGTTCGCGTTGCCTTTCTGATTTTTATTTTGATTTCGATATTCGTATTCGTATTTTACTCTCAACTCTCCGCTGCAGTTGCACTTTAATTTTATTGCTGCCAATTTAGCTAATTGTATTTATGTCGACAATGTTAAATGCGAAATATGCTAACTGCCGCAGGCATTTACATTTCGCAATAAATAAACACACACACACACATACACAGAGTGCGATGGTTACTGTTTAGCAATAAATTGGTTTTGGGCAGCTCGACATAAATGCTCAAGCTAAGAGGATCTATTGATTCCGTTCAAGACTTATGAGTTAACACAACTCAGGAATTTCACATTTTGTTTGGCAATGTAAGTTTGCAAGTATCGAATATCTTTAAGTACTTTGTACATATATTTATAACAATTTAAATAAATGTGTGGTTGAACAAAACTATTTAGGAAAACTGAAAATACTTTTTAAAAAAATTTAGCTATATTCCAAAGATATAGTTTTGAAAATTAAAATAATTGAAAATAATCATTTTCAAACAAAAAATTTTGGAATAAATGCTCAACTATATATTGCAAAGCTACGACGACCGTTTTAAAGGTAAATTATTCAGATTTATTAATTTGTTTATCTTGGGATTAATACAAAAGATTGAAGAAAAGCCACAGGTATTAATTTTCAGTATCAGCAAAATCTATTTTCATTTTAAAATAGATTCAGCCCCATTTGTTAGAGCTTTGCCAAACATTTATATGCACTAACAAAATCTCTATTTATAGTTCTTAAATAATTGTTAGCAATATTTAATGACTATAATTAAACGCAATTGTTAACCGGACGCACACGCAAAATCAATCAATTTGAGAAAACGCACAACACATTTACAGAGATCGCGAATTCTTTTCTTTGCTTTCCGTTGAGTATGTTTTCAGTTCTCGCAATTAGTTTTGCAGCGATGCGATGCGCACAGTGGGCGACTTGTGGCTCCGTATTAAGCGCGACTCGGAATGTGGCAAGATGCGCAAGCGCTGTCGCTGCGAACCCCCAGCGAGAGACGACGTAAGCGACGTAAGCGGCGAATGACGTAAGCCAGCGCGACGACGGTCAACGAACGGACTACGTAAGCCGCACAGAGCCACAGAGCGGGACAGCAATAGGCGCTGTGGGGAGCTGCCACTTGCTACTTACTGAAAGAGAAGTCGAGCACGATGTCGACGACGATGACGAAGACGACGACAAGCACTTCACACGACGAGGTGCGCAGCAAGACTGAGCGCGAGCGCCTCGCGATGCAGCGATTATAAAAGATGGAGACGTTGCCACTGGTTTTGGAGAAGGAGGTGGAGAGACGGCATTAGACGAAGAGAAACCCACCAGTGGCCAGCAGCACACCATACCACACCACACCACACTTGAACTTGACCAAATGCACAAATTGCAGAGGCGGCTCAAACGGTCGCACGTGAGCGCGAGAGCGTTGCGCCTCTCTCTCTCTCTCTCTCTTGCTCCCTCTCTTCGCTCACTCTCTTTCGGCATCTCTCTCACCTCTCTCGCAAGTAAACAAAACGCGTTCCAGTCAGTCAGCAAGAGCAACAGCAACTGACAGCTGGAACAAGTTTTCGTTTGCTGCGACTCACGTGGCCGGCTTCGGTTTGTTTTGGTTTTTGAAGCTGCGCTGCTGCTGCTGCGGCTCAGTTAGCCGGGCCGAGAGCTTTGTTTACAGCTGTGACGTCACCGTTTTGACACTTCCAATTGGCAATAATAGTGAGCGACGCGGCGCGGCGCTGCCGTCGTGGTGAGTTTCGGCTTGGCCAGAAACGAAAGACTTAAGCAGCGAACTTGACTTTGCGCACTGAACACAAAACTGACCCAAACTGAAAACTTTGAAGCGTCGCGACGCGCACAAATGGCTAACAAATGATATTGAATTTCATATTAAGGTTTGGGGCGTGCAAAATGTTGTTCTTGCGCTAAGCCTCACATTTGTCTGGCTTTGAAATCGTCTTAAAATCAACGCCTGCGTGGGTGTCCTCCAATGTCTGCGTGTCGCCACAAGAGTCGCCGACGACTTGTCGTTCTCCAGTCAACATATGTACGTACATAAACCCATACGCTTATTAATGGTGTGTGTCAAATTTTGGCATACGATATCATCGAACGGTGCAATGACATCATGAAAAACCGCTAATATTGTTTTCATTATAATTAACGCTTACCATGAAGCTATAAATATGTTAGCGGCTTTCGAATGAACAGACTGGCGAATTTCTTGCTCAAATACAGCATCAACTTGTTCTTCTGCTAATGACATCGAATAATTTTAATAAATGGCAATTTTACAATATTTTGCAAGATACGTATTATATTGTTTTTTATAATACTTGATATTGTCTGAGGTATATCCTACTCAGTTTTAATTTCTGAATCTGCCTGTCTGTCCGTTCTTGTGCTGCAGGCAGAGTCGACCTTTCTTCCTATGTTTCAAACTAGTTGCTAAAAAGTATTATATACTCACGCGAGTTTTTAAGCAATATAAACTGAACACATATATAAAAAAGCACTCATGTCCTGGATTTGAAAGTACTTTGCTTAGGCAATAAGTGCACATGGTTTTTAGCAAGCACATAAATTTGATAGTTAACTGTACGCTGGTCTAGTTCGTGTCTCAGGTCTTTCCAAATGGATTTGTGGGTTTGTTTAGGTTAATGTGTCCATCAAAGTGGGTAAATGTAAATGAAAATCGTGACTATGCTGACCCGCTTGCGTAACCGGCAGCCTGGCAGCCCACTTCCTACACCTTCTCAAGTTATTTGCGGCAATTAGTGAGTGCAAACAGCAGCAGCAGCAGCTGAAACTCAAATGCAAACACCAGCTCAAACATAAGTACTTGAGTACTTGAGTCGGACGCTCATTCGAGCTTGTTAGCACTTTTAACTAATTGAATTAGCGCCGATTTTTTATGCACTATGCAAAACAACAGACAGTGGCTAGCAAACGCAAATGCTGTTTGTCCAAGATTTTGATGTGCATTTAATTATGAGTATTTTGGCCCTGATGCCAAAAGAACGCAGTCAGTCAGAGAGCGCGATAAGATAAGAGCGCATCAAAGTTGTGGGCCTGTTAAATTTATGCCGCCATATAATGCGATATGCGCTTTACAGCCGGCACTTTTATGACTTTGGCACTATTTTTACTAGTTTACAATGCGTGCGAACAAAGTAACTGATTTCCAAATGGGGCCTGGCACTTTTATGGGCAAGCAGCTAGCTCTAGCTCGCAGGACACACTCTAAAGTGCCTCGGATGTGGCCAAGAGCCGCCAGCCTGTCAGTTTCAATTTGAATGCTCAACTTAATCCGCGCGTCACTCTCGGAGCTGCCAGCGGCAGAAGCAGCATCAGCATCAGCCTCTCAGCAGCATCAGCAGCTCTTATTCTCATGTGTGAGGCATCTTTTGGACGGGTCTAGGCAATTTGCGCGGCGTCGGCGCGGCATCAAAAGCACAAGCAGCCACATCCAAGTCAAGTGTTTGTCTGTCTGTCTGTCTGTCTGTCTTCTTGGCCCCATACGTAAGCGTATTCAAAATTAATTTCAGCCAAAGTTGAAATTTTTTAATTATGGGTTTCACTTGCACACTCCGCAGATGTGCGTTCGGTGTTTTCGGTTAGAGATGGTCACGAGCCACGCTCTGAATTTCAATTGCGTGCTCGATGAAAAGCCTATAAGGCACGAGAACAGGACCAGGCAGGATACTTTAAGTGGCTTGAAGGTACAGTAAATGACGTTTCAGATTATCGCGAGCTTTTTTGTATTATTTGAAGATCAGTATATACACACAGTTGATCTTCACTATTTGTATGTAAGCTACATATAATATTTATAACCTGCACCCAATTAAAAATGGTTAAAAAACTTTTGTTTTGTGCACAAGTATGTAAGCATATATACACTTGATCAGTATTTAAAGCCAATTTGATGTCCTAAAAATTTCACAAAGATCGGACTCTTAACACAGAAGTTATTTAAGATTTGCCATTCCATTGTATGGGGCCTTGTGAAGAAGTTAGACTGCTTAAACTGCTTGCACTGCTTGCAGTATGTGTGTGTGTTTGTATGGATGTGCATTGATAGGTAAGTACGAATGGATGTAAGAACTGGGCTAGAGCACTCATACTTGTTTCAGATTTAATAATATGAACTTGAAGAACAGAGTTCTGCCAGATTTTGTGCCATCACTAGTCGGCGACTAGGACCTCTTGTGGGTTGGCCGATTTGTTTTTAGGCCTTGCATTGGCTTAATTGAAATCCAGGTCGAAGTCATGCATGAATCTGGTGTGGTCCCTGCTTTGGCAAATTGATTTGTTTACAACGTCGTGGATAACGTGTTGGTTTTTACAGTTAAGATTGAAAAATGAATTTGTTGCATGCTCGTTGCAAATTAAATCCGAGCGCTGGACGCTGAGATCTCAGACGTATCAGAGGTCTCTCTGAGGTAGCAGCAACTTAAGTAGTTTTAATGAGGGGTCTCTCTGTTGGCCAAATCGCCGCTAGGGTCGACTCTGTCTCCATTTGGGCCAAGACAGGCTGAGGCTGCTGCTGCTGCTGCTGCTGCTAGCTAGCCAAATGATTGGCCTGCCATGCATGGGAAAGCGAACGACACTGCGCTGCAGGTACAGTTGACTCGTCAGGTGCGGTCTAGTAGACGCATGGCAGGAAAGTGGAGGGAGGGGCAGACAGGCCAACAGTAGCTGCAAAGTAATGATTGATTGCCCGGGACCAAAGGCAAAGGCAAAAGAGCCAAGAGCCAAGAGAAGACACCCACCGAACAAGCAATTAAGCCACAGTCGACACACAAATGCAGTGACAAACTTTTTCGTTTGTAGGATTCGGATATGGAGATCTATCAAATCGAGAACAGTTAATTGACAGGCACAGAGAGTCATCATCGCTTCTCACATAACTGCGAATTCATGACCAAACATTAGAGGCACAAAATGGCCAATGATGCCAAACCTGTTGGCGCTTCATTCCTGGCACGGCCAGAACCTGTCACTGATTATCGGTTAGACGTTGCTTAAATATCGACTCAACTGCCAGCTGATGGTGCTGGCAAGAGGCAAGTGGGACATGGCTGTGCATTGGGCAGGCAGGCAGTCTTACATGTCTGTTGGCCCATAAAAAGTATATGCTAAAAGAGAATCCGGTCGTTGGCCGGAGGTGTCACACAGCCACAGGGCGTTGCAAGCGCTAGCTGCTGATTAGCGCCGCTTTGGCATGCAGACGACGATGATGACGCTGACGACGCCGACGAGATCGGGTGACGCCTTAGCTGGCAGGCCCGAGACAGCAGCGGCTCCAGCTAAACAGCATCGTGTCCAACTGAAAGCTGCCATGTGATAAGAATTCGCTGCCCAGCAGCGGACTGAAGCATCGTGGTCAACTGCCAAATGGCCAGTGGGCAACTGGCACACGTGTGCTCGAGCTGGGCTCCAGCTTGGTGTTTCTGCTTTGCATTAGAATGTTAAGTGATGGGTTAATTGCCGCTGATGGTCAGACGCCAAAAGGAGCGGCAGCAGCAGCAGCAGCAGCAAAAGCCTCAACAAGTTCGCAGTCTAAGTCTTTTGAGTTGCCATAAAATCTTTTCAGCAATGCTTGCCGTAAATATGCCAGTTTCATTTGAATTCCTTGTGAAATGTATTATTATTATAACGCTCTTGTAATGAGGTTCGTTGATATTCAATTATAGTTTGTAGAAATGCTAAAAGGATTTGGTTTTTAACTAAAAACTAATGATATTCATTGGTATTCAGATATTAATTGTAGAATTCAAATTGGGTTTTAACTACTTACTCAACAAGTTTTATTCTTTTGGAAACAGAAGTATAATTTAAATTTATTTAAGATGAAAACCATTTTAAACCAACAAATGCTCACTTTCTCGCAATGCTCAGTGTAACAAGTTGATACACAAATCAAGTATATGTCTAGGCTTCCCCAGAATTGGCCTTCCCAGATTAATGATCAGATTTTCGGCAGTTTTGATCTTGGTTTGGCATCCATATCAATTCTGCACTTAAGTCTTAAGCAATTTCGACTTTCTACGTAACACAAGCCGAAATAAGGCCTGGATAGTCCATAAAAATGTCTTTCGAACACCTAAAACTCCCATAACTATGTCAATACTTATCCGACTTTTGTTCCCGCGGCAGTTTTGCTCATGGTTTCGCATCTATAATAATTCTGCACATAATTCTGAATTGGGGACTTTCAGAATCAAGCAAAGATATGTTTTTTTTATATACACAAACTGGCTATAAAATATAAACTAAGTGTTCTTACTACACAATCATTCCTTAAAATCGGACATGTTCAACAGTTTGAGCAGCATAGTGGCGCTGACATCCACTGGTTTTCAAACTGTACATTCCGTTTGGATGCACAGCAAATATCGGCTGAAGTGCCGAAGCGCTCAGCAAATACCTTTCAATGACAAATTAGCAACTTGCACTCGCTGCCTGTCAGCACTTGAGCTCCAAATGAGCCAACAGCAGCCCGAAGGGTAGCCATTTGTAAATGCTAATTAGAAATGCAACAACAAGCAGCTGCAGCGCAGCCCACAGTTAGCAGTCATAAATTGTGGCAAGCGCACACTGCGTGTGCCTGCAGTCAGGTCCTGGGCCACACACCTGCCCCCCACCTCCTGGCTGGAAGCCAATCAGGCAGACAGGCAAATGAACTGTCAACTGAAATATGCGCCTGCACTGAGAGATGATCTACGGCCGGGGCGTGTGCTGGAGGTGTGTTTTGTGTGTGTGTGTTTGTGTTTGTGGTAAACACAACCAACACACACACACACACACATAATAATAAATCAGTGGCAAGAGCAGCAGGAGTAGAGGAAGCAGAAGCACAGCTCCTGCAGTTAGACAATATTTCTGCTGTCAATTTGTTGGCTGAAAAGCGCGAACCCTCTTAACTCATTTGGCGCGCCCACACATTTGTTTAGGCCAAACTTCAACTACTGGCCTTTGTTTAGACTCGGCAGGCTCTGTGGCTTCTAATGACAGACTCGCCTGTTTGCTTAGCTGCCCAGTTGATTGGGCTGCCTGGGCTTTTGTTTGCCTGTGCCAATTTGTGGGGCAAATTGCGAAGCAATGCGGCTGAGACAAAAGGCTACAAAACTCATTCACAAAACAATCATAACACTGACCTCAATTTCCTGCCAATTGCAATCACATTTTCATCTCTACCTTCCAGTTCTCAGCTCTGCTGCTGCTGTTGTATAATTCTAATCGGAGCCGCTTCACAATTATGACGAGCTCAGCAGCGGTACATGAAAAATCAATAAAAGCACTAACAACATTTTCTCCAGCTTCTACTCGTTATGTTTTTTTTCCCTCTTCTCTATATACAACTTCTTGCTGTTGATTTGCTTTTGATGATGCGCACGAACAGAGCCCGAAAAAAGTAGCACAACAATTGGCACAGAAATGAAATAATTTGCATTTAATGGCGCTCGCCGCGTGGGCCGCATGTGGCTGGACGCAGAACTGGAGGTGGAGCTGGATTGGAGCTACAGTTGGAGCTGGAAATTGGTGGCTAGAGTCTGAGGAGAGCTGTGGCCATGCATGTGGTTTTGGCTATGGCATTAACTGCAAATGGCGGTGCAAGTTCAAAATCATTAGGCGCTGTGGATGGACGGATGGTCGGATGGACGGGGAAGAGTGGCGAGTTCGTTGCTTGAGTCTTTCGTTCGCTGGCAATTTGCGCTCTGTGCGCTGTCACGATTAATAACGCTGTCATAATAACACTTTTCTGTGATTGATTTAAGACAATTACAGAAAAGAGGAACACAGCGCTCACGTTTGAGTGCCGCCTGAGTGATTGGCGCTGCCGCTTAAGAAAGAGATTATCAAGTTGCCAAATGGGCACGTCCACGTTTGGAGGGACGCTCGCCGACTTGGAACTTGGAACTGTTTGCCGCTGCTGCGGTCTGGGAATGCTGTGCGCTGTGGCAAAGTGTTGAACCGCGCAGACATGCTAAATTAAGCTGAAGAAGATGGCTATCAACACCACCAGCACCACTAACACTGGCAACACCAACGCCAACTGCAAGCAACCCAGCGATTCCCTTTGCTTTTGCTTGGTGGATACGCAGCCAAATCGCTTGATGTTGATGGCTTACAACAAGTAATTGGCAGCATCCACATGTTGGCGACGGCCCAACACCAACTCCACTAACCACAACAACAACAACAACAACTGTATGAGGAGCAGCCTCATCATCTTCATCAACTGTTGCGTTGCTCGTCCAAGCAGCGCTTGTGTCAAAAGGTTTAATTTTGTTTTCTGCTCCCCTGCTTCGATATACCCTTAGCCTTACATAGCCTTTGCCTTTGCCTTGTGTACTCCCCTTGTGTTCACTCCCCACGCCGCTTGTAATAACGTTTCATGCTGCGCTCTTTGGTCTTCAACCCGAACCTCTTACATGGCTGACTGGCTGCACCGCAACAACAACAGCAACGCTGCGCCTCCATCTGCGTCAATGTCAGCGCATCGAGTCCAAGTCCAAGTCGAGTCCCCTGACACACGTCGCCAGCAACACAGCTTATTGGCCGCTGCCTCTTGTAGTTATTGTTATTGCCAGTGTTGTTGTTGTTATGCTTCTGCTGCTGCTGCTCTTGTTGGCTGGGTCAAGTTCAAGGCTTCCCATTTTGCGACTTTTATGTGTTTTTCGCGCTGGCCCGCTCAAATTTAATGTGCCCCGAACGCATTGCGGCTGAAATTGGCACACAGTAAATGTTGGCCCAGCTTTCAAAATCTCCGCAATCCTCAGCTTAATTGTTAGAAGCTCTAAAATAGCGACTCTTTAATCTTACATATATACATATATATATATGTTTATCACCAAATGCTTAAATAGGTTGTACACTTTTATGATGGTACTAAAATCCACAGATTGGCCTTATGCTTATTTTCTGTAATGGTCGTAAGTTCTTCTTCTTTCGTTTTCTTCTTAGTTTAGTTAACATGTTATAAGAAGTCAGCTGCCATAACTTTGTCAAAACTAAATAGTCTGATGTATATGGGGAAACTCAATACTTCAAATTGTATAAATTTAATGATTAAGGAAATTTATTCAATCTTTTTGCTTTTAAAACATCAAATTTGTTCTTATATTTACGGTTTGTCTGTTAGCGTAAATATAACTAAAAATAAAAATGCTATTTAAAATAAACTAAGAACGCCATCAGTATTCAAATTTCAATTCAAAGTATCTCTTTTGTGTGCAAATCGTATTGCATAGAAACGTTTTCTTCACTATTATTCTCATATCACTATTTGAAATGAATACGGAAATCGTTTGCTTTGAGTGATTGCTCAGGGTTGCATGTATGTCTCACATGACTGTTGACAAGCTGGGGTTGCTTCGTCTGTCCATCATTTTGGTGACCACAAGCTCAGTCGCTATAAACTGACTGATGGCCTAGGTAAAAAACCGATTTAAATGTAAATGCTGGCAAATAGCGGAAAGCGACCGCAAACACAACTAAAAAATTGTTGTATTTTTATGGCCGTTTTTGGTAGTGGTAATCGGCAACTGCAGAATACGATTCGTTTTCTTAATATTTGCTAAGTGCAGCTGATGGGGCTCTAAAAGGCTTTCAACTTTGTGGCTTTTGGCTCAGCTGCTGCTGCTGCTGTTGCTGCTGGTGGAATCGCATTCTTTTGTGGCGGGGGACTGTTCGTGTTGCTGGCCAGGAAGGCTGCCATGATGGACAATAATAATTCTTGGCAAAAGCCATTTTCGTTTACAAATTGCCGCATAAATCGCATATTCGATGAGAGTTAGCTGCTTTGCCAGAAATGCATAAAATGCAAAAGTATCTGCTGCGGCCGCCTCAGAATTTCCAGCGGTGCAATTTCATCTTTCAGTGAGCCGCTCGCTACCCCAAACAGGCAGCCAGCCAGCCAGCCAGCCAGCCAAAACCAGAACCGTTAACCGGCAACAAGCAACAACAACAGCTAAGAAGACTTGGCTGAAATAAACCAAGTCGAGTGCATAATTCGTTATGCTTTATTACGAAATTGGATATCATCGACTGCAACTGCAGCAGCGACAGCGACAGCGACTTTGAGTTGGGATTCGGTATCGTCTTTGGCTTCTTTTCCGAGTTGCTCATGAAATTATGGCTGGGCTTTTCTCTCCTGCGGTAGCTGCCAAATGACATACTTCTAATTTATGGATGCAAGAGCAGCTTGACTCTACGCTACTCTACTGCACTCCACCGCAGCACAGAAGACTTGCAGCAGGCCAAAAATGTACCTGCAGCAGTCGCCCACGGAAATGCTTGCTAAATTGCAGCGCACCGCTAGTTTCAGCTGTTGCACCACATAATTAGTGCAATGTGTGGACAGGCCAACGCTGCTAGCCACAGATCAGAGTCAAGTGCGAGTGCGAGTGTGCGGGCTTAGAGGCATATTGGGAAAACATTTCTGGGCGATCCGATTCCGATCCCGCTCCCAGCTCCAGCTCCAGCCGATCCGATCCGTGTCGTGCCGCAGATACAAGAAAAGCCAAGTTAAACTCTACGTATGATTTTATCTGTGTGCACACGCGGCTGCAACTGCGCAGACAAACGCCTGCTCCAGAGCTGAGTAAACAAGATGGCATATTAATGGTGATAGTGCTCGACTTAAGTATACCCAGCAATCAACTGTGCAGCAATAACAAGCAGCTTTCATTTATTTATTGATGTGTTGGGGAATTCAATTTCAATTATGAATTACTAGAATTTATTTAATAAATAGAAGTAAAATACTGTTTAAGACTGTAGGCTAACATTTATGGCAAATTTAAGCTGAGAGTTGGAATGGAATAACATTTATATTTTAGTAAAATAAAGTTAGACAAAAAGCTGTTTGTGTGAAGATTTTCTTGGGAAATTAACGAATTATATTTAATTAATTAAATAATTCAGTCAACCAATTTGAGATATGATGCTCATAAGTGAAAAGGGTCTTCTTTAGGTGTCATGGATTCATACACATATGATAGATATAGATTAGCCGTAGGAATATTTTGGTAACTCTTACATCAATAATTTCAAACCACTTCTACATCAGAGTATCAATTACCCAGACTTAAGGTCGTTTCTTACAGCTAATTCCACCCGCATATAACCGCTGATAATTGCTGGCCACAGGGTATAAAAACTGTTGTTGCTCTCAAGTTAAGCACAAGGCAAATCTTAAAGTGCCTGCGGTTCTTTTTGTCCGCCGTTGAGCCACGATGATGCCATAGATATTGTCGCTTCGTGTACAGTTAGCCGTTACATATATATTAGCCAAGCATTTGGCCTGGCCAAAAATTGGTGTTCTTTTCTCTTTTGTCTTGTGGTTTTTTTGTTGTTCGCAACTCGTTTGCTGACGAGTGGGTGGCCAGCCAGCTGTTGAAATGCTCTGGGTCTGGAATCAGAGAACCGGAGTCGAACTGGGTGTCAGTGTCGGGCTGTTGTCTGTATTTCATTAGCACTAACCGCAAATTAGCTGTTGCTTTAAGTTTGCTTTTGGCTCTGGCTCTGGCTCTGGCTTTGGCTTAAGCCGAGCGTGTGCCCGTTTTGGTCGTACGGGTAGCAGATAACTCAATTGAAATGAAAATCACACAGACGGGGCCAACTAACAGTTACCGTTAACTGCTGAATGCTGCATGCTGCAAGCTGCAAGCTGCAAGCTGCATGTCCAAGTGCCAGAGCAGCGCCAAATCGATGTGGCAGTTGGCTGAGAGTCAGTCCATTTACGGCCACAGTCAATAACAAATTGTGCGGCAGCTGGCTGCCATGCCCCAAGCAGTGGAAGGCAGTCAGACAGACAAATCGCATTAGAACTGGGCGCGTAATCGGAGCAACTTTCTGTTTATGGCCACAAACACTTAGGCGTGAATTGAGCATCTTTGGCATTTGGTTTAATTAGCGCCGAATGCCGCAAAGCCACGGAAATTCTTGTTGAAATTAGATGACAAGCTCGCTTACCAGCCTGACTGCCTGACAGCCCGACTGCCTGGTTGCCCGACTGCCTGCCTGCCAGTCCATCGCCTTATAAACACATCCACTTTATGCAACACACACGCAACGACGCATTGTTACACTACACGCAACATGTGGCACCCCTGCGGTGGAAGGTGGGCATTGGGCAGTGGGCAGGCGGCTTGAGCCACAAATTTATGTGTAGTCCGCAACATGGCCAAGAGCACAGCGGGACGAGTCTTTGCAGCCAACTCTTCACATGTTGTTCGTTCTTCCTGCTCCTGCTGCAATGAAAGCAGCAGCAGTCCAAGCAATCGTTCTGAATTCATATTTGAGACATGCAGCGTATATAGTCTTTATGCGAGTATACCCTGCTGTCAAAGTTAAACATATGCGTTTATAGAAACATATTCTGGAATATGTAAAATAAACTAAAGCGAATTGACTTAGTGAGTATATTTGTGTGTTCATGATACACTTGATGGCCATTTGGGAAATGTCTAATTGCAAACTTAGACTACTTTTATTTAAATTGAGATTAGATAAAATTTATAACTATTGTTTGTTTCGTACCATTTCTACTAAGATTATATTTCGTAATCATTCTTTTTCGGTTAGTTAATTCGAAGAGTCCAAATTTGCTCAGCTCACGATTAGCTTATATAAATTTACTGAAATCCTCTTCTCATTGCTGTAGGTGATACATTTGTACTTTAAGCTGCAACCATTTGGTGCACTTACTCTTATTTTATTATATATTTTAAATTTAAATTATACGTCTCGCTTGCAAGGAAAGTGCACGGCGCTAAATGTTTTAAACATTTACGTGCGGGACAAGTGGACAGTGCGCTGGTCGCTCTGCTCATGCTTTGACTTGCAGTTGGAATTGGAATTGGACTTGGACTTGGACTTCATGCACGATTGGCAGTTGCAATTCAAAGATATTTCAAATTGTGAAGCAGCAGCAGCAGAGGCAGCCTGGAGGCTCCTAGAAGACGTCTGCCATGGCTGCTGCTGCTGCTGCTGCATGCGATTTGCATTTCAAATGCGGCTGCTCGAATTTAATAAAAATGTTTTATTAAGTCATAAAAATATTTAAATATTTTGTGCAATGGCCATCATTAGCATAAGTGAATGCGCATTGAAATTGTGCAATTTGGCGACCAAAAAACCAGGAAGTGCATGACTGCGGTTCTTGCCCCCTGTGGGTGCAGTTGCTCCACATCAGCTTAAGACTGCTGGCTGCCTCTTGCCTGCTGCTGCTTCTGCTGCCACCATATTGAGTTAGGTCCATAAATAAATACCAATGCATATGCGAAACGCTTAGGACTTACACACACATACACACACATACACACACGCATGGACACGCACAATCAATTAAAGTTTATCTCGCTGGAGCTGTCAGGCAATGACTGAGGACTGAGCACTGAGCATCCCTTTGAGCAGCGCATTTTTCGCCACGGCAATTACACAAATGCCAGCGCATCAACGAAAAGCGGCTATTGGCATTTAAAATGCCAACGTGGCAACTTCTCGTGCCTCTTGCACATAAATCCAGCGATCCTGGCGATTCAGCCACAAATCCTACTTTGTTGTGCACGCATCTCACAAAGTGTCCCATAAATGGATAAAGTTGCTGGCCCACAAATTTGTCCAGCTTTTGAGACGACCAAATTGTAGGCTTGGCTCTTCAGATAGTTTTAGCAGTAGAAGCATTAAATGTATTTCAACGCCGTGTCGAAGTTTCAATACTCTTTTCGAGTCTATGGTTGGATTTCACTAGTTTATATTTGTTTTGCATACTGGAGGTAACTTCTATTCAAAATATCTAATGTCTATGACTCAATCGTATGTCTATGACTCAGTTGTATGGCAGCTATAAGATATAGTGGTCCGATCCACCTGACTCTGACCAATGTGCTGTCCCCTTGAATCATAAGTCTCTGTGCAAAGTTTCATCGCGATAGCTCAAAAGCTGAGGGACTAGTTTGCATACATACAGACAGACAGACGGACAGACAGAGTGACAGACGGACATGTCAAGATCAATTTGTTTTGTCATCCTAAGCATACTAGAGGTAACTGTTGAAAGTCTCCGACACAGTCTTCTATGTATTACACACTTCAACACAAAATTAATTTACTATTTTCTTCGAATAGAGTATAAAAAGAAACTTTTTAAGCCAATGCATGAAACAGCACAATTTTAAGCTCAAGTTTATAATGAAACATACAAATAAAAGACAACCAGCTTACAATTTACTAACTATTCAAATTCTACCAAAAGCACATAAATAAATGCATTTAGTTTTCAATGATCTAACTTAAGGCATAATTGATTTTCAACTAATATAAATATTTCGTAAATTGCAAACTAATTAAATTTCAATGAAAAGCTTTCAAAATTTCATTAAATTTAGAAACAAGCTATTAAGCTCTCCACAATTACTAGAAAGCACAAGCAAAGCTGCTTACAACCACAAGATTGAAGAGAGAAATTAAGTTGAGTTAGCGCTAAAAACTCTACTTACGGACACTATTGCTATACTCTACTGCTAGGAATGGCGTACTAGTGGTGTCATTGGGAGTTATTCAATTATCGTTAGGCTGGCCGGTAGCCTTTGGCTTAGGCTCATTAACAGGCCTGAGAAGCATTGCTGGTGCAACCAAGAGAGAGAAAGATATTATCGTTAAATTACCGCAATTTGCATGTAAATGTTGTTTATCAATTTAAACGGCTAAATGCTTTAAAACTAATGACAGAGCTGGGCCAAAAAGGCAATGAAGAAATCTTTTCACCCTGCAGCCATGTAGCGGATATTTCTGTTCGTTCTTAACGGTGGTTGGGTTCCAACTTGTGGGTACCCGCGAAGACCGACCGGTACCCGAGTAAGTACTTGTACTTGTACTTGTACTCGTACTCGTTACTCGTACTCCTATTCGAACTTGTGGCCGCTCACTGCATGCAGCACACATTATAACAACAATATTACGGTAATGACGTGTCATTAATTTTATTACAAAATGTGTATGTGCCCGATCCGAAGAGCCGAAGAGCCTTTTGGCGTTGTTTTATTGAAATCTTGTAGACTGCTGGTCTTCCGCATTTGATGGCCCTGGCCAAGACAGCGCAGTCTAGTGCCAGTCCCAGTGCCAGTCCCAGTCCAGTTGAGTCTAGTCTATGCCAGGCCTAGCTCATACAGAGAAAGCCAAGTGGGGGGCATCTATAGGATCTATAGCTATCCATAGATGCCAAAAATAGCTCGCATTGCTCGCTGAAATAAATATGCTGCATAGTTTGGCTTCGTTTTTTTTTAGAGAGACGACGAAAAATATTTTCTATGAACTGTTGACTGCATAACTCACTTTCAGTGAGAGAGAGAGAGAGAGGATGGATCCCTTGCCGATTGTCTGGACCTGCTGGGCGTCGAATTGCGCTCAGTCTGCGCCAGCGCCTGACACTGAAAAATGCAAACAGAAATAAAACAAAAGACTTAAGCAACAAACTGAGTGATTGCAATTGCTTTACTATGTGTAGCCGCATATATGAGTGTGTGTGTGTGTGTGTGTGTGTGTGCTGGCTGCTATTTTTAGATGGGCTAAATAGTTGGCATTGCCCCAAAGGATGCGACGGCTGCTGTTCCTACAGCAGCAGCAGCAGCAGCAGCAGAAGCAGCAGCATCAGCATCAGCCACTGCAGCAGTGGTCCAAAAGGAGCAGAGCTGCCCAAGTACACGGCCTTGTCTTGGCAGCATATTATTTTATAGCCGCGCGCATAAATCTTGCAAACGCAGATAAAAAGGAACGCTTTATAGAAAAACAAAAATAAAAATAAATAAAATGCCTGCAAACAGGGGAGGGGGTTGGGACTGGCACATAGACAGAGAGGAGAGGGATAGAGTGAGTGTAGGCAACCGGATCGTCAGCCCTCGCATTGATGGCAACAATTTATGGCAAAATTAATGATAGATTATGGCGCTGCCAATTAAAAACCAACAAACAAGCGCGCAGTTTATGGATGTGGCATCAACATGGACCCAATTCGAGTTCCCCTCAGCAACTGAGGAGCACTGAATTCTACGCACAACATAGATTGGAGTAGGTGTTTAGACGAATGACGACTACTATTGGCTGTGATTTGTTTGCGGCTCAGGCGAGTGACAAATTACCAGGCAAAAGACACAGTGACATCATATCAATCTCTAGATTCGCCGATTCCAGATGCATAATTAAAATACAATAAGCAGACAGTGAACTTGGCACAAAGTTAGCCATTTGATTAATAACCTATAGCCAAACACGTACAGGAACACGAGTCTGCTATTAAAGTCAGTCAAGCGCAATTAGAACAAAGCAGAATACAATACAGACCAAATATATAATCTACACATTTCCTTTCAAGGCGGACAGCTTTGTACCTGACTAAAGCGGAATTCTGCACGTCTGCGTTTGTTCTTTTAGATTTGCCAAAAACTTTGATGAGATCATCAATCCGGATAGCAAATTGCCCGAACAGTTTGGCAGTCACTGCAAGAATGAAGCTCAACTTGGTTGGGATAATATTTCTTTTATTTTGTTAGACATTAGGAATATAATAGATGTTATAAAGACAATGTGTCATAACTTGAAGAAAATTCTCTGAGTCATTTTGTGTTTCAAGAATTTTTTGATTAAATGTGCTGCATTCAATAAAAAGCATGCATAAGCAGTATTATTATTTCATTAAAAAATAATTTTTCATTTTTAGTAGAGCTTTCTCTCTCAAAATTTAATAGATTCGCCAATAAGCACTACCTCACATTTGTTGAAATTTCTGCACAAATGATTTCCGGAACACCACGCCATAAATAGATTCAGCAGGCAGTCGATTACACTGGAAATTGGCTGATAACCACGCATAAATTGCTTTTTAATAATTGCAAAAGAAGGGGCTGCCAAAAGAGTTCTGAAAACGCTTGCAGCTATGTTTTTGAATCAAAAAAAGCATACGAAATGGCAATCGACTTCAAATTGAGCAATTAAACAATTTTTTTTTACAACTGACAAGAGAGAGGTAGAGAGACAAAGTTCAATGTGCTCAATGCACGACAATTTAGATTTGAGTTTTGAGCTAGTTGGCAAACGATCACGTGCCGCAATTAAGAGTTACGCAAGCGACTGACTGACTGACTGACTGACTGAGAGAGAGAGAGACTGATTGATCGCTTGATTGACGGAACTGTGCTACACAATGTCAACATATCCACGCCCACAGGCAAACCCAATTCGAGCGAACATTACGCGCAAAAATTCATGTAGAAATCAAGTGTTCAGAATACGTGCCGCCGATTTCAATTCGAATCGAAAATTCAAGCCACTTTTACGGCTGTTTAATGGGGCTGCGGCAGGTAGCTCGCGTAATACAGGCAGGCAATCGACTGTGCCTAGAAATGGCACAGTTATGGGCCCCGAGCGATGCGAGCTATCTTAAAGTGGCCATAAACAAGCAAACAAACACTTCTGGGCCAAGCTTTGGCTTTGATTTGGGTAAACAAATCACCATATGATAATCAAGAGTAAATAATCTGCTGCCCCAAGAGCCGCTGCCCAATGCTCAATTCTCAATTCTCGATTCTCTTAGAGTGCGTTGCTGTTGGTGGCCTGTTTTGTACTTGACTTGAAGCATCATGATTCATAACTCCGTTCGATCCCCCGCCTTCGCCCTTGTTCATTTGTTGTATTCAATGTACATGTCGTTCATATCTTGTTCCAACAAATCGCCTGCTGATCGGGCGCTGGTTGTAGCCCTACCTATCCCTCCTCCATCACCCAATCCTCTCGTTTTGGACTCCGCTCGTGTTTGACAAGCGCGCTACAGACAAATTTAATGATTCCCTGCGGTTTCTGGCCGTTTCTGGCCATAAGAATTATGACTATTTCAATGTGATTTCATTTATTTTGCTTACAATCCGCTCCAGCCGCACACACCCTCCCTTTAAGCCCAGTTAATACAGCGATTGCCTCGCTGTTGGTGTTGATGGCGACTTTACTTGGTGTCTTGTTGTGGCGGCGCCTTTTTGGCCATTGGGCTTTCTATTTCTGGTTCAGTTCCTTGAACCCGCAGTGGGGCAACTTAATTAACTTTCATCCATTGATCATGACTATTTTGTTTAATTTTTGAAACTTATTTCACCTTGAAGCGGAAGTGTCTTTAAACTGTTTGTAGGGAATATAGTACCTACTGTCGGATAGTACCTTCCCCTACTAGTTCTATGCTGATTTGCATTTTTTGCTTGGTGTTTTTCTTATGAGTATTATTATGATATCATTTTAGCTTCTCAGCTAACGAGCACACTATTTGCACAGCTTTGGAAATTAGCGGTTAGTAAAAAAACAAAAATTCTCATTTACACGCAATTGGAATTAAGTCTTATGAAATTAAGTTGCTGATGAGCAAACAAGTGAGAAAATCAATATAAAAAGAATATGAATTGTTCGAAAGGTGCTATTTTTTAATAGCTGACTAATTGTTGCACTTCACTTGACTAGATAAATATTTGCAACTAATTTGGGAATATTTCTTAGATGCTGGGGACTTACGGAAAGCACAGAATTAATGTGCCATTTGGAGTTTTACAAAAACTCCAATACAATTTGCAAGCAGCGAATTTTTTCAAAAGTAGAACCATAAACTATAATTTCATTTAATTAAGTGAAACATTTAATCGCACTTGTGGATAATTGTAGTAAAAATTTATTTGGAAAGATAGCTTCCAGATAATATTTAAAGTTCTTAAATATATGTACATCTCAATGTAAATTTGTTCCAACTGTTTTCAGACTCCGTCCAAAGTTCTGCTGTTTAAGGGTACCGCAGTTCATTTGTCTTGGTGGTTATTGCTGTTGCCTTCCCAGATGCCCAGTGGCCATTTAGTGATAGTCTAATGACACAGCCAACTCTCCGCAGTCACTGAGCTGGGACTGGGGCTGGGCCATGTGGAGATGAACTCATGCATACATTGTAATAGATAATTAAACGCCTTACCATATATTTTATATGCGTTGTTTGACGTGAATGGTGTGCAATCAATTTTTATGTAAACGCAATTCCACAATACAAAATGTGATGCTAATGAAGCGCGGACTACTGCAGCTGCAACAGCAGCAGCATTCAGCAGCAGGCAACAACCGGATAGCCTTATGCTCAATGTGGGGGCATTGGGGATCTTTGTTATCCAACCTGGTATTAACTTAGTATAAGCCAACTTTATATGCCCCGATCACAAATGGCGCCTGCGGCATCCGAAGGCGCAAATATTGCAAGTGCCTAATTAAAAATGCCATAAATACGAGTAAGGCTCACATTGACATAGCTAATGTTAAATTGTAAATGAAAAAAAATTAAATGCCTTTTTTAACATATGTATGAATGGTTTGCATAAGCTTTTAGTTTGCATAAAGCTTGAATAAGGCAAAACAACATTAATAGAGTGTCAGGCATTGGGGAAGAACTTTGTCTCAGCCCAGACAAATAAAAAAAAAAAAAACAAACTGACACCGCCAATTCGGTAGATAAATATTAAACAGGCATAAATACTTGTCGTACATACATTGCCATTTTGCATGGCCCGTCGACTAGTTAATTTGCCAAAAACAACAATGATTCAATGGGTACAAGTATGAATATCTCCCAAGGTCGTAGCCCCACTAGCCCCACAAGCCCCACTCGCAGCAGCAGCAGCAGCAACCCAGCGCCATCGATCAACGGTGCATGAAATTTGCGCTTGACCATGTCGCGTGTCATTTTTATTATGTATATACCCTGTACGAACGCGACTTGAAGGTATATGCGGATTTTAAGTGGAGCGGAGTTTGTCATTATATTGAATTATATAGTATATGTGGTAACTATGATAAATCAAATCAAGCAACTTATTTATTCGGTTGATATATTTGTATGTTGTAGTCCTTTCTGATGAACAGTCCATATCCATTCAAATGACGTCCTTAAATAACCAAATATTATAGTAATTTGAATATTCAAGATTTTATTTGAATTTCAGTATCTGGTTAACAGTATCCGATTGCCAGTTTGAAATGCATTTAACACTAAGTTCTTTTTTCCTTACTGACCTGCTTCTTGATGATTGGAATTGGAATGCCCATAGATAAACAAATGCCAGAGAGATATGGAGATTTGATGTTGTTAATTAGAATATCTCTGGGTTTTATTTAAATTTTAATATATGGGTAACAGTATCCGTTTGGCAGTTGTAAATGCATTTAACACAAAGTTCCTTCATGCTAAATAAATAAAAATTTAAGCATGTTAAATATTTTATTGCTGCTATTGTCATTGTCAGTGGCCATTAAAATTTAACATAAAATTTTATTAAAAATAAATTGCTGTCGCTGCATTTGTCATATGGGAAACAACGGCAATTTATTCAGGGTGTGCTCTGTGCAATTTCTCTTGACGGCTTTTTGCTACGCTTGCTGCGTTTTTCTTGTCATCATAAAATACGAGTACTTAAATATTTATCTAAGCTCACTCGTCTGCAACAGAAAGCACAGTTATTCGTCTCAAAGCTCAGGTGTTGGCTGAAACAATGGGTGCCAGAAAATCAAATCAACGTCAACTTGCTGAAAGCAAGAATCAGCAACAGCAGCAAATAAGATAATTTAGCGTAGATAATTTTTAATTTAGTTGCCCTAGCCATCAACACAAAATACAATTGAGAAGTTAACATTGCATGTGGTTGGTCGAGTGAAATTTTAAAAGCATTTTGCAAAAGCGAAAACTGTTTAAGCCACTGCTAAAGTGGAGCAGTCAGTCTCACGAAGTGTGACCGTTATAGATCGAGCCACCTAACAGTATATTAAAAGCAGAGTTTCAGCAAAATGGCAAACTCATGCAGCCCAAAGCACTTGAGAAGAAACCTATTAGTGTAAAACATTTCTTTGTTTTTGTTCAAAACTGCATTCCCATCATGAACATAAACACAGACATCATAAAAATATAATTAATTTTAGCTAAAGCTTTAGCTCATCAAATTTCAACAAGATTCTTCTCTCTGTTTTACAAAGCATTGTTCTGCTTAATTCAAAGTTTACATACTCTATTGTAACTTCAGTAATGAGCTTTAATTGATAACTAAACTATCTTTTATGGCAGCCAACAAATGCTGAAAGCATTCGTAATGACCGAGTGTAAGAATCATTAAGATGCACATAGTTTTCATGATGCCAGTATCAATAACATATTAAACTAAAGCTATACTTAATAGCTGTCTCAAAAGCCTTTGTTTAGAGCTGCAACTTTGTTGCTTGCCCATAAGCAATGATGATGTTCCCCAGTTTAGATTATTCAGTCGTCTTTAGAATACACTCATGACCCAAAATTTGTTGCAGTTTATCAGCGTGATAAACAGCTGTCAAGATTTTATACACACACACACACCTTTTTCAGTCACACGCATCGAATTTTCCAACTCAAAAGTCGCTTGTGGAAAATTAGCAATTTCCGCTGATTTGCCATGATACGATACGAGCAATCGGTTTAGTTCAAAGGCTTTTCCATGTTACAGCTCATTGATTGCATACAGAGTAAGGCCGCAGCAAATCAATTTGACATATGTGTGCTCCAATCTCTGCGACTCCACATAGCTGAGCAATGAGCAATGAGCACTCGAACAATGGCAAACGGAAAATGGATAAGTTGCAACAGCATGAGAATGCAGAAGTGTGTACAGCTCACTTTTTCCATATTGTAATTAAATGTTAATTACTATTAAATATGCCGTGACCTGGACAACAGCTGCTGCCGTTTGCTATCATCGATCGGCGGTTGGCAGTTGGTGGTTCGCGGTTGGCGGTTGGCTGTCAAGGTCGTGTGCCGGGTGCGTGCCACCGCCCAGCACTCGGGGAGAGATGAGATCATAGCGCACACATGAGCTGCTGCGGTTGCTGCTGCACCTGTTGCCACCTGGCTACCTGTTTGCATTTGTCTGGCACTGGCAGACAACGGCTCAAGTGACTCGCAATTAAGCATATTTAGCGCTATTAATAGCCACTAGGTGTTTAATGCCTTTTGCACACATCATGCGACATGATGCAGCATCACAGCACATCGCATCCGATCATTGCCACGCCCCCAGCCCGCCTTGTGGCACAAGCCACAATCTTGGGCTTTTTACTTATTTTATTTAATTGATGACTATTTAACCAAAACCAAACACGTAATGTGCGCAATTGCGTCATTGCCATTTTTATGAGTGCTAATCAGAAAGCAAAATAACATATAATAATCAACTCAAAGCAAACAATGAATTATGTATTGTTATGTTGTCGTTGTCGTTGTCTAAAATATGCACTTGCATTGCCAGGTACTTAAAATGTACTTCACATGCTTGTCTACAAGCTATGTAGCAGCGGATTACTTACCAGGCAAACAAACCAACACATCTCTCTAACTAACAACTTGTATTTGCTTAGATTTTATATTCATAATCTTTTTTTCTAAGCACCAGCTTCCAATCAACCTTGAGCGACCTTCAACTAACGACTGCCATCGAATCGTTTAATTTATATGCATTGCAAACATGCTACTGATATAAAGATTAAACTACAGATTCTGATTTTTAAATGTTTAGGGTTGTCTTTACCAGAACCAATTGGGAATTATAAAAGGAAAACAAACGTTTTGCTTATGGTATAGAAAGGTCTCTGTGTCTGGCCCCTTTATGTTGAAAATATACTCTCCTGTTTGTCAATTCAGTTTTCTGTTCATTTAATACTGCTAACATCCTACAGTAGTTTTTAGAATGCATTAAAAAAGATGATAGAGGGGATTGCAAATTAATATATCCAAATAGCTTTACACTTTCGGTGTTTGACCAGGACATCTAAGAATGGTTTCCCAACAAAAGAACTAAAAGTGTTATAAGCCTTTCATCCCTTTCGCAATGTGTGATTGTTGTTATGCTCTGCTTTCTATAATATCATGAGTTTTGTGTTTGTAATTGCCATAGGGCACTTCAAAGGCTCACTCAGAAAATAAATTGTTGTTTGCAAAAGGCAGCATCAGCAGCTGGAGCAGCTGTTGAATACTTTCTGTAGCCACTTAACACTTTGGCCAGCTGACAGTCAAAATAGCTGACGGCGCACTCGTTAACTTTGACATGTTCATAACAATTGCCCAAATGCCCCCTAGAGCCAAAACGCCACGACGCCAAAGAAGAAGAAACACTAGCAGCCCTGATTACAACTGCCCAGCCAATTATTGGGCCGCTGGCGTGCAATTTATGTGAAGTTGTGGCAGTTGGTTGGATTTATCAACTTGATGCACATCTTTGTTTCGAAATGATTTGAGCCCTGTGCCGGGGGCCAACTATAGAAATAGAAGCGAGCATTGAGCTAACCGAAACTTGTTTAGCATATTGGCAAAATGTTTGGGCATTTACGGACAACTTTCTTGACCGCCCACTTGAAACCGAATCAAAGTTCCTAAGAAAAAACAACTTCGAATCCGAATCCAAAGGCAAAGCCCCCAGACCACGATCATGCTGATGATGATGATGATGTTGATGATGATCAGCGTCATTATGTTGAAGGCGCAGCGACCTCTGCGGTGCATCTGTGAACCCGCAAAGAGTTTCCAGGCAACAACAACAACAACAACAACAGCAGCCAAGCAACTGTTCAACTTTGTGTAGCTGTGGCAAATGCAGCCCTAAGTGGAGTAATGAACTTTTGCCCAGTTGTTGTGCTGCTTTCATCTTGTTATTTTTATTTGTTGCTCTTGTTGTTGTTGTAGCCCATTACGTCAAATCCGCGCGCACATTGCATGCGACTGGGGCAACAGTTTTCGTCTTGGTCTTTGTCTCTGCTGTGCTTCTACAGCAAAATCCAAAACAAATGCAACAGTCAGGCGAATCACGCCAAAGTTTAAGGTTAAGTTTTCGATTTTGTTTTAAGCCACAACAGAGCGAGAGAGAGAGAGAGAGAGATCGTAGCAGAGAGATAACAACAACAACAACGAGTGCACAACTAGGAAGCATTTGAGTGCGCCGTTGTGTTACCAATTTGATGCCGAATGCAGCGCACATAAATGCTAATCATAGTGATTCCTTATTGAATTTCCCCAATTTTGCCCAATTTGCCAAACTGGCAGGCAAGTGGAGAAGCCGGCGCAGTCGCTGCTGCATTTTACTGTTAAGAACGCAGCCAAATACGTCAAGTTCGTGTCTGAAGTCTTTCATTTTGCATATGCCCCACGGCGGCAACTGCGGCAACTGTGGCAACTGCAGCTGCAACAGCGGCTCCAGTTTGGCTGCGACTCGCCCGCGCTGCAAAAATTTGTGCATATATTTGATAGAATTTTCCCATGCAATTTGCCACTAATTGCAGCACGCAGCAGCAGCAGGCGCAACAGCAGCAACGTTTATGCGATATCAGCTGCTTACTTTCTTGCACCTAAGCAAGAAGAAACAAATTGCAGCAGCTAAGTACACAAATGTTCTTCAAAAGTTTATATATATATATGTCTATCGTTTTCTTTGGGAAATAAAAAATTAGTAAGTATATACTTCAACAATACTATAATATAGCATATATTCCAGTAACTCAGTTGCCCTAATTGATTGATTGATTGATCGGGAATTCTCAGGACAAACGCACAGCAAACATTTGAAATTTGTGGAAAGAACTTTTCAAAATTCGTGCAACTTTTTTGTTTTTTTCATTTCTACTCATCGTTTTTAAACTTATTTCACTTTTCCACAGATATTTTCCCTTGACAAAATGAAGTAATTTTGAACTAAAATTTATAAGCAATCCAAATGTTTTTTGAAAACCACAAAGCTAGTTTTGGTCAGGGAAAGGCTAGTGCTGCTGCTTTCCTTAGCTGTTTGCTATTGCCCTTCAGTCGAGTCGCTCAATTGGTGGCCAAAGTTGTCGCTTGTCGTGTTGGAGCGAGCAAATCAAAAGGCCCCAAAGCGTATGGGTGACAACAACAACAACAAGAACAACAGCAACCTACCGCACAGTACTCGTACTTGCAACAGTTGCAACTGTTGCCGTTTTCCAGTTGCAGTTGCAGCTATTTTAATGGGTTCTTTCGCTTTTCGTTTGGATCGTTTGGATAGCATCAAGGAAGCCAGTTTTGTATTTGTTCTGTCTGTGTGTGTGTATAGTGCTTCTGTTTCTGCTGCTATTGCTGTTGTTGTTGTTGTTGGTGTTTCTCTAACGCTGTCGTTTAAATGGAAATCAACGCGCAGGATACATAAAGTTTGCCTGCTTGCTGCTGTTGCGTCTAATGAAAGGGTCAGACTGAAGACGGCAGCGACTCCAGGCTCTGCTATGAATTATTTGCGCTTTGTTTACCAGGCAGCAGGCAACTGGCAACTGGCAACTTGCAACTTGAAACTTGCAACTGGCTGCTGCTGCTGCTGTTGTGGCTACTGCACGCGAATTGTTGCACAACAAAACGGCAGCCTCCACAAAGCAAATAATAAAGTGAGAAGAACAATGCCAATGCAATGTTCAAAGTCAACGAACCTAAAAAGTCCCATATTTCGCTTACAGCAGACAAACAGCCGCAGCAGCAGCAGCAGCAGCAACAGCAGCAGCAGCAACATGAAGAGCCGAGTCAATGCTTTGTCCAGCAACAACATTTTTTCGCTCCATTTCATTTTTTCCAAGCATGACGCAAAATTTGTTGCCAACTTTTCCACACAGCGTCAGCATTTTCACAACCTTTGCACGTTCAGCTAGCCAAGCAGCCAGCTAGCCAGCCAGCCAGCCAAACAACAGCAGCAGCTACGACGGCAATGGCCAAGAAGAAGCCCTCCATGGCATTGCACGTAAAAAGTGCAATGGCCTTAAGTGGAAAAAGCAGTAATAGAAAATAAGCATGGACTCTCTGGGGCTGCAGCAAAAAGAATTGCAAGCAGCATGCAGCCTCACAGGCCTGCCAGGCAGCCGCTGCAACAACAACAACAACAACAACAAAAGTTGCAGAACTTTGTTGCTGGCTGGCTGAAACGACCTCGCTTGCATCATTAGAAGTGGTGCTCACAGCAGCAGCAGCAGCAGCAGACACACATTGCAAGGGGCATGGTAGTGTAAGATAAGAAGAGGGGTTGTGGGGCTCTGTTGCATGGCTGCAAGTTGCAAGTTGCTGCCGCAGACAAAGCCAAAGTGCTGCTACGTGCCTTGGGTTCTATCCAATCTCTCTCACTCTATCTCTATCTCACTTGCTCTCGCTCTCTCTCTCTCTCTCTGTATGTTGACTATGCAATCGAAATAATAAACCCAACAGTTGGACAATTTTCTCGACGTGAGTTTTTTGTTGCTGCTGCTGCCGCTGCAACAGCAACTGTTGTTGTTGTTTGTATGAAAGCAATGCAATGCATGTAAAACTTGTCACAGGCTAGCAGCAAGGGCCCAGCTGCTGACAGAGCAGACAAACCAATTGACCTTTGGCGAGCCCTGACCAGTGCGGTTCAATGCACTCAATCAAGCAATCAATCAATTGTATTCCATGCCAAAATCATTAGTGCCACAACAATGCCGGCCATGGCTTGACCCACAGCCCACTTAAGGCAAAAGATGTTGCTGTTGCCAGCAAATGTTGCTGTTGCTGGTTGCTGTTGCCGTTGCCGTTGCCGTTGCAAGTTGCTGCCTTGACGGTTTTCTTCTGCTTTTCGATTTGGGCAATCAAAGCGCAAATACCGCCAGGAAAAACATGCGCCAAGAATTAGAGACGTCAGAGACCGTAGTGGGTAGTGGTAGATGGGTCGGTAGGTGGATAGCTGCCAAGAATATTCTCTATATAGTACCATACACAAATACATATATGTACACTGGGGAAAATCTCACATTTCGAAAACAAGAAAACGCAAAAAGGCAGGTTCTGAAATCAAGTTCTGGATATTAGAATATATTTTCTATTTGTAACATATGTATAACTTTAACCATTGGCAAAATAGCAAATGAAAACTTAAACGTTCTTAAGTACAGTTGTTATAAATCAGTTCTTGAAACAAGAACGTTCTAGGTTTAAAAAAATAGCATGATTACTTTTAGAGCATTATTTTTGAAGTGTATATAGTCCGCTTGCCTTCAAACTGTTCGTGAGAAATTCGCACGCTTTTTTATCGCAATTGCTTATGGCGGCATCTGCAACAACAACAGCCGCCTGCCTCATCATCAACAGCGGGCAGCCGCAGCAGCAGCCGCAGCAGCAAGCGCAGCAGCAACTTCGTCGCAGTTTGTCGTTTGTTGTCAATGGCAGCAGCAACACCAAAGAAAGCTCGGCCAGGGCGAACAGCCAAGCCCCTTGAGCCACCACCACCACCACCCCCACCTTGGCAATGTAACCACCCAAACTGTAATCCGTAAACCGTATACACTACAACGTGACTTACATATTTGCCACCTTCTTCTGCTGCTGCTGCCGCTGCCGCTGCTTGTGGGTGACTTTTGTATGGCTGATTGCAGTTGCCACAACAGCAACAGCAACAACAACCATAGCCATTGCCGTAACCAATTGTTGTTGTTGCTAAAAAATTAGAATTTCTAATGGTCGTCGTTGTCTTGACTTTGACTTTGCTGCATGCCCATAGCTGGCTGCCCCTGGCAGTAGTTGCTGTTGTTGCTGTGCTGTTGCTATTGTTGCTATTGTTGCTGTGCTGTGTTGCAGCAGCAATTTGCGCGTGTTAAATGCAAACGGCGCTGCAACATTTAACTGTTAAACGTAGTCGAGTCGCAACTGCTCGAACTGCCTTCTTTGTACCGAGTGTGCCAAATTATAGTCAATGATTGAATTCAATTTGCAATTGAAAATAGCCCGAGTCTGAGCCCAAACAAAAAACACAGAGCCAATTGTGTGGGCGGCAGTTAAGACAACGGAATTGATAATATAGCAGAGCCGACCTCAGCTAACGGAGCATCGTCATCGTTCTTGGCCATAACGTAAGCCAAGCTGTTGTCTCAGCCACAACTAATGTGCAAATTCTCGATGATGCAAAGCTAAAGAGGCGATATGACAGCGTTGGGAATAGATGATGTCATAGAGCAAGTTGTGCCGGCACGTGAATTGACACTTAATTGCCGAAGTGCAACAAACAAAATGATATAAAATGTAATCACATCTAATAGTTTCCATGTTGCGCTGGACGCTTGAGAAGTTGTTAGTATATATATATATATATATAGCGTATGTATAAATAATACTATAGCATTAGAGCTGAAGCTTCCCCAGTATTTCAATTTACTCGATACGAAGAAGGCTTCTGAGAAAACCAACAAAATAAGTAAAAACCAAATTTGGCTTAGAATTCCCAACTGGTTCAAGCTCGACCACAATGAAGTAGTTATATAATTTATATCAATTAGGAGCGTAGTCTTGGAATCCAACTGTGATTGTCCTCAATTGCTATAGTCAACTATACAACACTGTTCTAGAACTTATTATAACGGACTTAGATATCACTTACTTCAATGACAACCCACTTTTGCAGTTTGCACATCGTTGAATTAAATATATGTGAAGGTAATACATTATTATATCAAATGCAACTACAATAGCAAAACAAGCTGAGCATCTATTTATAGATATGTGTACATCATAAAGATGAGCACATAGGGAGGCGCATCATTGGGTTTGGGCCTGACTGGGCGATTGGGAACGAGACCTGGCACGTAAGCAATTGATTGTGAAATACGTGTGACTAGCGGTAATTTATGCAAACGGAACTTGTCCGCTGCAACTGCAATTCTAATGTTACCCAGATCAATGCGCTGCAGATTAAATTATAGGTTGGACGGGTCCTCGCAAGGTCAGCTAATTGGTTTACTAGTAGTAATATTCACACACATATATAAAGTCAGGTATACAACATTCTGCTAGCTTCTGATAAGTATCAGGTGTCAAAGCTCACATGTATGTGTAAAGAACTCTGAGTAGAAAACCTTATGCCATAAACTTGGGAACTAACAAGTCATCAAATAAAATATACTAAAACACAACAACAATGTAGAGCAAAAAGGACACTTAATATTGGATATTGGAATGGGTACTCTTTAAATATTATGAGGAAATACAAACTGACAAACTACAACAAATTAATAATGATTTTATGGACTAGCTCTATTGCTAGATTGTGCGGTCGCCTATAGCTCTCATTAGTTTGCTCAGCTCAAATTAACTGTAACTGAGCTGGACATAATGTTAAACGCTGTTCAGTCGCGCATCTTAAATTAATTAGCTGCATTTTACGAGCCATGGCAAAGTCAACACAAATCAAGTTTGTTGCCCGAGTCTTTCGTTGTTGCGGCCGCATGACGCTAATTAAAATCGCCAAAAGGCTGTCGGTCCCCCTCGGCCCCTCGACCGCTACAACATGCTGTGCGCGCTCATAAAAGCGCACATTTCTATAATAAGCATGAAATGCAGACTCTATCCAGCTCACACAGCTCACAGCTCCGAGGAAGTTCAAGCATCAAGTCCAAACTATAAATAACGCCCAGGCTCTGCAAGCTGAGATGCGTTGTGCGCTGTCCGCTGTCCGCTGTCCCCCGTCCGCTGTCCGCTGTCCTGTATTGATGTGTGTCCTGTCTACTGCTTTTTAAATCAAATGATAATAAATCACCGGCAGATATCATAAAACATGTTGCTCATAACCAACAACCAGCCGAAGGGACAGCTTCGGCCCAGGTCCATGACAAAAGCTCAGCCATGGGGCTAGCTGAAAAGATAGGCTCGGTATGGTGGGAAATTTGCGCCATTGCTTAGAAGTGGCAGTGGAAAAACTGAGCTGGGATCAGCATGGCCTGAACCTGGAACGGGGATCTGCTGGTGGTGATTCTAGTGCTTGTGCTTGTGCTGTGCTGTGCTGTGCTGTGCTCCTTGTTGCCGCCTCGCCGCGCCGCTCCATTGCCTAATTTGCATAAATGACAATGAGAGTCATAAAACATGCGTCGTTGTTGTTCGCCTCGGCGATTGTCGTTGCCGCACGCTGTTGTTGTTGTTGTTGCTGCTGTTGTTTTTTAATTTTTAAATAAAAATATTGCCTGCTGCTGCCTGGGCTGCATTTTCATCATCGTGCAACATGTTGCAAAGCTGTCTGCTGCATAAATTAGATTTCGCGCTGATCTACACTTTTGCTGCTGCTGGCTGCCGCCGTCGAAGAAAGTGCAACCCAACAAAGCGTTTTCGCTCTCAGCAGCTAGCTGGCATTTTCATATCGCCGAAATGACGGTCAAAAATGTTAAGGGCCAAAAGCGTGTCTGCAAGTTCAAATACGAGCAAGCTGCAAGCTGCAAGCTGCCAGCTGAAAACAGTCTGAAGTTTGCAGACTTCTTCATGGCCATCGCATTCCTTTCACGCGGCCAACTCGAGGATGCTGCCGTAGAAGACGGCGAATTGCGAATTGCGAACTGCGAATTGCGACTGCGACTGAAACTGAGTCTGAGTCGGAGTCGGAGGCCGCCCTGCGGCTACTTGTGCGGCATGGCAAGGTTAGGCTTCAGTGTCCCACCTTAACGTACCCCCAACCCCCAACCCCCATCACCTCTCCTCTGTCGGTCCGGCTCCATCTGGCGGCTCGATCTTGGCCGCCTGTTCTTCTAAGGCATGTGTTTGCCAATGTTGTTGCCCTTTTTGAAATTTATCTAAGCTTCATTTGACACTTGTCGTCGTCTTCGTTTTTGCTGTGGTTGTTGCTGTCTGTTGTCGCTTGTTGCCTGTTGCTTGTTGCTTGTGGCTTGTTGCAGTCGTTGCCATCGTCGCCGTCTTGAAATTTCCGCAATCTCGCGCCTTTAAAGTTCCTGCAGTTATCATTAGACACTGAGCTGGTCTTCAATTTTCCACTGATTTAAGTTAGCCACACACCACTCATGTGGCTCATGTGTTTGCAGCCTTTGTGCCGCCTGCCTGCACTCTACTCTATCCAATCCCAACCCGCTGGCGTTTTTCCTTATTTTCTTCTTTTTTTTTAATTTGACGCCAACTTTGTTTTCTTACATTATTTTCTGCTCACTCAGGCCCATAACTGGCAATTGCACGATCTGTTTGCAAGCTCCGAGTTGCACTCGACACTGCGCTACATCTATGGCGGCATATCGAGAGGATAGCATCAGTTGGCCCATTGACAACTTGATGTCGAGAAAGCTTTGATTGCATTTGATATAGCTTTTGCGATATGATTGAATTGAGAATGTACAAAGACTTAGTTATACTGGAAACCATCTGCACTATATAAGTATGCTTAAGTGAAATGAGACCATGTTAATGAATTTAAAACTAGTCACCATATCTTAGCAAAACTAAAAAGAAAACCAATCTTAATGTACTAAACTTGAAATCAAAAGCAAAAACAGTCAGAACAGTCCTTAAAGACTACGAGTTTGACATAGTCAGTTAGTCATTTGTTTAAAATGATATTAGAATCGAAATAAGTAGCTAAAAACTTATAAAAATGTTTTGTTTGTTAAAGCTTTTGACAACTAACGTATTATATATCAAACTTCCTAGTATATATGTTTGTTTATCTTAGCGATTAAAGTTCTACTGAAGAGCAATGTATAATTATATAATAATATGACAAATTCATAATTACATGCATGAATATGAGCTTTCTTTTCTTATAATTAGTTTGCTCTATTTAAAGCTCGGGGTAACATTATTCCTTATCATTTGTGAGGTTGTTCTCGTTTTCATTTTCACATTGGCATTTGGTGTAGCATACTTTTAGGAAAATATTTTAAGCTGAAATCAATATTATTAGATGCTTATATAAGCTGCAGCTAAAATGCCATACACTCAACTTATCTACGTATGTGCAGTGCATGCAATTATCAGTCAGACCCAGCAGTTTAAACAAAGAGTACTAAAGTGCCGACTAAAGCAATCCAAGTACACCCGCTTCAGGTTATCGCAACATCTGCTGATCACCTTATTTAGTTTTAATGAAGTGTTGCTACCAAATTGTTTTGTTATTTGTTATTGTTGGCTTTGTGTTTGCCATTTGGAGCGCCTGTCAATTTGCTGGAAGCAGAGTTAATGGGCAGCCCATAAGTGCTGTGTGTAACGCATTTCTATCAATGCCAATTTGAAGAACTCAATCAGAATTCAGCGCCAATTTGTTGCGCCCAAATGCATGCCGCACGCCGCATGCCACATGCCACTTGCCACATGTGGCAACATGGCCACATGGCCACACGTCCACGCAACGGCCCTTTTTGGACGCTGGCTGAGATTATCTTGTCCGATTGCATTTACAAGGCAATGTTATTGGGGCCTGGCCATCGCTTCCTTTTGGCCATAAACGCAATTAGAAGAACAATTGTTAGACATGCAAAACGGCCAACATTGGCCCATGGCCCATGGCCCTTTAGGCCGGGCTTAGAGCAGGCGTGGCCATAACAACAGCGATTGCCATCTGTGGCAGTGGGGACATGGCGACATGGCGACATGGGTACACATTGGAACAGGACAGGCGGCTCAGTGTGTGCGTGTTTATAACTCAAATGAGCAATTACCTTACAAAGGATTTGGTTGCTGCAGCGAGGCAGGCAGGAGGCAGACAGGCAGGAAGGCAGAAAGTCAGGCTGGTCGCTGGTCGTGTCTTTTAATAAACTCCTCACGATGCTCGATGTTAAAGTGACTCGCGCCTGGCGTTGACTTGTGAGAAAGCCTCTTCAGGCCCCGGAGAGCCAAGTTCAAATATTTTAGAATTTTCACAACACGTCACACGACAGGCGAACGCAGGGCTTGTGTTGGACCCTTGGCTTAGAAGAAGCCAGCCTGCACCGGGAACTGGTGTTGTGTGACGCTCAAGCTCAAGCTGAAGATGAAGCTAGAGCTGGAGCTGTAGCTGTAGCTGGAGCTGGGAGTCACAAAACTGGCACCCGCACGCTCATGGCTTGTATTTGGCTTGTTAACTGCGCTTGTTTACTTTATGTTAAATTAAGTTGAGAATCGTGCAATGCAAATCAGTGCGCAGTGCCAGTTTGGAAATGCAGCAGAACCAGAAACGCCACAGACCACAGACTCACAGACCACAGACAAGCAACGAGTCAACTACGCTCACATACAATTTTCCAACTCTTTTCTAATTGCCAAGAGTCCAAGCTGCAAGAGTCAGAATCACAGTCAGAGTTGCAGTCGGAGTTGGAGTCAGAGAGGCCACGGCTACTGTCACTGATTGCTTTGCATACAAAATGAATTAATGTCATTCAGGAAGAAGATGTTGCCAGTTACTGCAGCAGCAGCAACAGCAGCAGCAGCATCAGCAGCTACTGCAGTCCACTTTTGTTTGCCCAGCGGGCTGCGAGTGCTACAAATTTGAATTACTGCAAGACTTTGCTTCCTTTTCACTATCTAAGGGTCCAAGTCTGTCATTGCTGGCAGTTATCAAATGCAGCACATCAGTCACAAACAGAGAGCGAGAGAGATAGAGATAGAGATAGAGAGACGCAGTCATGATTTGTTTGCTGTGCCGTCACACACAATAATTAAAATGCTTGTGCTTCGCCTTGATTGTTTATGCCGCCTAGATAAGTGCAACTGGCAACTGGCAACTGCAGCTTGGATAATGCAATTCTCTTCTTATGTAAATTTATGAGTGACTGACTGACTGTCGGGATGTCCCCCCACTCACCCTCCTCCTGTCGCGCGATCAAGTGAATGGCAAATGCCATTCAACCTTTCTAAACTCTCTGTTACAGTTTGGCATGCAGCAAGTTTGTTGCCAAAGTCTTTCGTTTTGCTGACCCGGTTCAATGCACTGTACGTACGTCTTGTTGTTGCTGTTGTTGTTGTCATGCTGCCACGCCCACTGCAGTGAGCATGTGCAAAGTGCAATTGTCATGCAACAGTTGCATGTTGCCAAGAGTTGAACTTGTCCCATCTGAAGCGAACGCAATAATTGATTTAAACAATTGTCTTATCAGCGTGTGCAGCTGCTGCTGCTTCTTATTTCGAATGATTTTGGACTACAGCGCGTGACGTTGGGAATTCACAATGAAACTGCTCCATCTGTACAGTGTAATCAATAAATTTGAGATTTATCAAAGACATTTTTCATAATTAATGCATAATTTACTCACGACTCGAGCCCATCTCTAATCGTTCGTAATATTTGCTTTAGTTTCGTTTTCGCTGTTTTTATTGCTACTAATTTTTGCTATTTTAAAGCTATGCTAATAAGCAATACAACGAAATTTCGAAAATACGTAAGCTGAGACTGTTTACATTTGCATTCCATTATGGTTGGCATAAGAGTAAAAGTTATTTATGTTTTGGAGCGAGAATACTACTAATACTGCGACTTAATAATGCTCAGACACGCGAAAACTAAATTTGTATCAAGTTGTTAGATCAATATGAATATAATTCCATAGGAGATTCGCATAAATAACCTAGATATTTTAAGCTAATTGATTTTGGTAGGATTTATGTGTTTTATATTAAATCCATTATTAGAAGTAGGTCAAGAAATGATACTGGATTGGATAGTAATTTATCTGAAATTTATTTAAATAATAAGAAAACCATTTGAAACGTTTCCGTTGAAAGCTTACGTTGAAGGCTTGAATATAAAATCTTCGCACTTGTTCTGACGAATACAGACCCAGCTTTAATATATCTTTAATATAATTAGCCCGCTTTATATTGTGTTATTGTGCAATTAAAAGCTTACAAGCTCTTCTTACGTTTTATTGATCGAAATTTAAGCTTGCCTGATGTTCTCTTCATTAAATTGTTATAGCCTATATACAAAATACAGAATGAATACTGAAAAAAAGAAACGTAATATCCATGCGAGGTGCAATAATATTATAGTCAGCCTGATTGCAGCTTGTCCTACATAATTTATTAATTAAAAAATTATTGAATTGGCAATTTTATGCACGCGCCTCATCCGAAGTGCCACATGTTGCATAATTTGCGAACGACACGCTTTAATAATGATTTTTTCCGTTCTTTTTTTTGTAATATCAATTTATTTTGCAGTGTCGTTCAATGCACAATGAGCCTGCGGCGCTCCATTTTGGGGGCAGATACCAAAAGCGACGACATTCCAGGCCACAAAATATGAGCAGCCAACAGGCAGCGATGAGGCAAGGAACGGGCAGAATTCAGAACAACGTTTTCTGCTACATAAGATATGCCAAAAAAATGAAGAAGAAAAGAAAAATGTGTATACATATATAGTTTGTATGCGAGTGGATTGCAAGTAAATGCCTTGTAAATTATGCGCAGCAGCGTGAAAGCGGGCGTTTGGCTGCTGGTTAATGATGATACGGGATAACCGGCACTTAAGGGATATTTATGCTTCAAGTGTACGAGAATTTATGCTGCTGCCAGTAGTTACAGTCTGAATTTGCGAGCTCGAGTCGCAAACAAATCGAGCGAAAAGCCACTCGAAACTGCCAACACAGCGAGTTTCAGTTGGAGTTTGAGTTTATTTTGGGCAGAGATGGGTCACAGGCGGCTCATGTCGATGAAACCGAAGATTAAGATGATCATGATGATGAGGATGGGAATGATGACAATGACTATGCCTAAGCCGCTCGAGCAGCGCATTAAAAGTCCATTAAGCAGCGGCATATGTGGAGGCGGCTTAAAGTTTGCTCCACTTCTTGTGAATATGCAAAAAGCAAGAAGAACAAGTGGGGAAGGATTATCTTCGGCGTGCCGAAGATTTTATACTCTTTTCGAACCTATAGGCAATTTTCACTCTGCCAACTGCACCACTGAAATTTCATAAGCTGTACAAAATCGTTTTGTCGCGTAACATTTTTATACCCTGAACCCATTAAAAATGGGTAAAAAGGGTATTATGGGTTTGTGCAAATGTATGTAACAGGCATAAGGAAGCATCTCCGACCATATAAAGTATATATATTATTGATCAGTATCAATAGCCGAGTCGATCTGGCCATGTCCGTCTGTCTGTCCGTCTGTCCGTCTGTCCGTCTGTCCGTCTGTCCGTCTGTCCGTCTGTCCGTCTGTCCGTCTGTCTGTCTGTATGAACACACAGATATCAGAGACTACAAGAGCTAGAGACTTCATATTTGGAACATAAGTTCTCCTAATCCCGGGACAGATCAAGTTTATTAAAATTTATCGATAGCTCGTCCCGTTCAAAAGTTATCGATAAATTTCGATTTTAGACCAGCGTTTTTTGGATATAACTTACAAGTTATAAGAGCTAGAGGCCCCTAATTTGACATGTATAATCTCGAATAGCATACACATGAACAAATTTTTCACTTTTTGATACCACCCCCCAAACCCCCCAAAAGTTAAAAAAACGCATTTTTGAAGGTACGACCTTGCAATTTGGTTTGGTCACACATATTATTGACAATTGTTTGCCCCAAAAATTTCAATAAGATCGGACGATAAACACAGAAGTTATTTAAGATTTAACTTTCCATTATGTGGGCCCAGCGAAAAGCAAGCTAACTGCTTAGACCGCTTGCACTGCTTGTACTGCTTGTACTGCAGCATGTGTGTGTTTAGATTAATATGAATGATTGTAAGGACTGGGTTCAGGGTATCTCGTAGTCGGGCACTCCCGACTAGAGCACTCTTACTTGTTTTTTTTTGTTCTAAGAATATTTAATTCATTGCCAGTTGTATAGCAGCTATAAGATATAGTGATCCGATCCGGCCGGCTCCAACCAATGTGATGTCTCTTTGAATAATAAGTATCGGTGCAAAGTTTCATCGCGATAGATTAAAAAACATGGGATATATGGCCAAAACCGACTTCGAGTTGTATGGCAGCATAAGATATAGTGATCCGATCCAGCCGGCTCCAACCAATGTGATGTCTCTTTGAATAATAAGTATCGGTGCAAAGTTTCATCGCGATAGATTCAAAAACATGGGATATATGGCCAAAACCGACTTCGAGTTGTATGGCAGCTATAAGATATAGTATTCCGATCCGGCCAGCTCCGACCAATGTGCTGTCCCCTGGAATAATAAGTGTCTATGCAAAGTTTTATCGCGATAGCTCAAAAACTGAGGGACTAGTTTGCATACATACAGACAGACAGACAGACAGACAGACAGACAGACAGACAGACAAGACAGACAGACAGACAGACAGACAGACAGACAGACGGACATGGCTAGATCAATTTGTATTGTCATTCTAAGCATACTGGCAGTAACTTTTGGGGTCTCCGACGCTTCCTTCTATGCGTTACAAACTTCAGGACAAACTTAATATACTATTTTCTTCGAAAAGAGTATAAAAACAGCCAAAAAATACAAGCAACAAAATAACAAGTGAGAACGTTGCAGTCGGGCGGAGCCGACTGCGTAATACTCTGATACCATTTTAAGAACAGCTGAAAGCAAGTGAACAGAAAATTTTTGCTGGTGTTTGGGTGACCCGAAATCGGCATTCCAAGTTTTTGGGAACGGGAGGGGCATGGTCGATCTTAAGAGGGGTGACCAGAAGTCTATCTACCAATTTTGGTGACTCTAGCTCTAAAACTGTGGAAGATATAAGCTTTCGCGATTTTGGGGGGAAGGGGCGTGGCCCCAAAAAATTTGGCCGATCTTTAGAGGGAGTGACAAGAAGTCTATTTTACAAATTTCTTGACTCTAGCTCTAAAACTGTGGAAGATATACATTTTCGCGATTTTTGGGGCGGGAGGGGCGTGGCCCCAAATTTTTTTTACCGATATTTAGAGGGGCTGACCAGAATTCTATCTTCCAAGTTTAATGACTCTAGCTCTGAAACTGTGGAAGATATAAATTTTCGCGATTTTTGGGGCGGGAGGGGGCGGGGCCCCAAAATTTTTTGCCGATCTTTAGGGGGCTGACAATAAGTCTATCCTCCAATTTTGGTGACTCTAGCTCTAAAACTGTGGAAGATATAAATTTTCGCGATTTTTGGGGCGGGAGGGGGCGGGGCCCCAAAATTTTTTTGCCGATCTTTGGGGGGGCTGACAATAAGTCTATCCTCCAATTTTGGTGGCCCTAGCTCTTAAACTGTGCGATATATAGGCTTCCGTGTTTCGTGGGGGCGGGGTGGCTGGGGGCGTTCTAGTGGGCGGCCGGAAAATCCAGGACGCAATCTCTTGGGCTGGTCAGCCCTAGTCTAAATTCCAAATTTTGGGACTCTAGCTTCAAAATTGCGGGAAATATACACGTGTTATCGAATTGTGCATTCATGTATATCGATTTTCGCGATTACGGGGGCGGGAGTGGGCGTGGTCGAAATTTTGTTTCTGTAATCTGTAGAGGACGTCACCAGTAATATATATTCCAAATATGGTGACTTTAGCTCTAAAACTGCGGGAGATATAAGCATTTCAAATTAATTTTGGAGGGGGGCTGGTGGGCGTTATAATGGGCGTGGCCGATTAACCTCAGGATCCAATTTTTCGGGAGGTCACCAGCAATATACCTACCAAATTTGATTACTCTAGCTTCAAAATTGTGGGAGTTATTCACGTTTAATCGATTTGTGATTTGAGGTGTATCGACATGTTATCGATTTGCCAGCGCTCCCAGTGGGCGTGGCATAAATTTGGAATAAACTTGATCTGAAGCAGATAGCTATAATCATAACGCAAAAGATTTCAAGAGTCTATCTAATATCGTTTCGGAAATACGCGCGTTCATCCAGACAGACAGACGGACAGACGGACAGACGGACAGACGGACAGACGGACAGACGGACAGACGGACAGACGGACGGCCTGACGGACATTCGACAAAACCAATATACTATGAGTACCTTCGGTATCAGAGTATAATAACAATCAAAAGTTTATTTGTCATGCGAGTTCTGGCTGCGAGCAACTTTTAAAGTGTTATGCAAATAAACCTGAAAGCAAACAAAGAAAGCGGAGAAAGACCGAAAGAAAGAAAGAAGCAAATCGCAATAAAACATTCATATTTTTAGTTTTATTTCATAAGACAGAAGACAGAAGAAAGATGAAAGAAGAAGCAACTGGAGGAGCTGGCCTGACCTGCTATAAGTAGCACGTGCTGTGCAAACAACAGCGTCACTTGCCACCCGAATCAACTCCAGTCAAGATGCGTTGTTATCTGGCCCCGGCACTAATGCTGCTGGGCTGCAGCCTGGCGCTGGCACAATATGAATATTTGGCACCACAGCAAACACTCAGCCAGCAGTTTGGGGATGTCGTGAATACCGTGGATCAGGAGCAGGCATTGGGCAATCTTCGAGCCCGCCGCACTCAGTGCACCACCAAGGCCAACTGCTGTGAGTAGACAGGATTGCATCCCATGCCATCTATAACCACTCTCTTCCACTCTTCTCTTCTCTTCTGGCAGTCTGCGGCACTCCGAATGTCAATCGCATTGTGGGCGGCCAGCAGGTGCGCTCCAATAAGTATCCGTGGACCGCTCAGCTGGTCAAGGGGCGTCACTATCCGCGTCTCTTCTGCGGCGGTACACTGATCAACGATCGCTATGTCCTCACCGCCGCTCACTGTGTGCATGGCAACCGGGATGCCATCACTGTCCGCCTGCTGCAAACGGATCGTTCCTCGCGGGATCCGGGCATTGTGCGCAAGGTGGTGCAGACCACAATACATCCCAACTACGATTCCACTCGCATTGTTAACGATGTGGCGCTGCTCAAGCTCGAATCTCCCGTTCCACTGACGGGCAACATGCGTCCAGTTTGCCTGCCCGATGCCAATCACAACTTTGATGGCAAAACCGTAAGTTTGTTGTCTAAGTCTTTTGTTTTTTTGCCCATTCGAAAACTCCGTTTGTTCGCCTAGGCTACTGTGGCTGGCTGGGGTCTGGTCAAGGAGGGCGGCACCACCAGCAACTATCTGCAGGAGGTCAGCGTGCCCATCATCACCAACCAGCAGTGCCGCGCCACCCGCTACAAGGACAAGATTCTCGAGGTCATGCTATGCGCCGGCCTGGTCAAATCCGGCGGCAAGGATGCCTGCCAGGGCGACAGCGGCGGTCCGCTGATTGTCAACGAGGGTCGCTACAAGCTGGCCGGAGTCGTGTCCTTTGGCTATGGCTGCGCCCAGGCGAATGCGCCTGGTGTGTATGCCAGGGTCAGCAAATTCATCGACTGGATCAAGAAGAACTCCGCCGAAGGCTGCTACTGCCAGGGCTGAGCTCCACAAACTTCAAACTCACTTGTCCATTCTTAAATTATTTTAAATTATTCCACAATCTACACACATCCATAATAAATTATTACCACAAAAATGCAAGAAATATTTTAAGTCATAAGTTCAACTAGGAGATACTCTAGTTTTTATCACCAGAGCTCTAATGATTAAGTTTCCTTATGGATACAAAGAAGATGTTTGATATGGTATTCCGTATTTAATGATCGTTCCTATGCTTTGGACCTGTGGTTATTCGATTTTACTACAAATTTAAAAGCACAACTTGCAATTAATAAGTTTGGCCAGGTTTTTTTGTTTTACAGAAACGCACTTTTCGCCGAATGAGCAGATATAATCACTTCGTTTAACTCAATCGCTATTTGAAGCGTCATTAAAGTCCTGAAGCCATTTTGGGGATTAGTTTTTATGGCTGTCAAATGGATATTACGGAAAATTGAGCCACGGCTCGTACAGAGCCGATGCCAATCGGAGAGTGAGAGTAGCTTTTGGCATTTAATGTTGAATTACTTACATGATCCACCCTCATATTTAGCGGAATGATTAATGCCTCGAAATTGTTGGGGCCCACTGATGGAAATCTCTGGCATCTTTGGCAGCGCAACACAGCGTTCACATCATAATCGCTGCGTGGTTACTCCATTTAAAGCGGCGTCTGCTACTCGCAGGGAACGCTGTCAATCAGTCGCGGCATAATTTGTTTTGACTCATTTTCATGCACAGCTCATAAATTTACGGAGCACGAGGAGCAGCAGCAGAGGAGAGCTGAGACTGCTACCTCTAGCTGCAGTCCTAGTCAGAGCTCAGAGTCGATGATGCAGATGCATGTGGACAGGGGGAATTCTGCATAGGACGCTGCATTGATTTACAATGTGAACACTTTATGGCTGTTTAAGTTGTTAAATTGAATTAAGATGAAATAAATTCTCGGGCAATTTTTATGTTTGTTAATAAATTTTGCATGCTCCTGCGATAATTTGAGCGATCGGCTACCTCGGGCCCCGCTCGCCACATAAATTCAGTGTCTCTTTATGGTTACTAAAAATAATGCAAGCTCGCAGCTCGCAGCTCGCAGACAATCGAAATAAATAATTCATGCGTATGAGAGAATCGTTGCTTGCAGTATATGCAGTAAGTCCACATCCACATCCTTGGTTTGATTTTTGTTCTGCGTTTTGTTTTTTTGGGCAGCGCCCAGGGGAGCAACTACAAATGGAGTGCATCTCCAGCTCCAGCTATAGATAGAGCCAGAGCTTTGTGGCACTCGTAGCGTGTTTGCATTTTAGATTTTTCACACCTCTAAACTGGCGGTGGTCTCTGGTTCAAAGCAGCCGCCGGCAGTCACCAGTTGCCAGTTGCCAGTTGCCAGTGCTGGCCAAGCAACCTGTCCATGTACTTGGCACTCGACAAGGAGCAAACAGAGAGAGAGAGAGAGAGAGAGCTATAGAGAGGGAGAGCTGGAGGTGGAACTGCAGTTAAAGTTGTACTTTGGCAGTCGGGGAGTTTATCTAATGCCAATGCAGGGCCAAACTGTCGGCGTTGTCCTCACCAAATTTGGCATTGGCTTTTCAAATGTCTGAACGCGAATTTGTCGTGACTTGTTAATGATACGTTTGCCGCAGCAGCAGCAGGAGGATGAGGATGAGGATAAGGATAAGCAGCCAGCCAGCTGCATGGTCAAGTGCCTAAGTGTTGGCATGTCGCTTAAATGCTACACGTTGACTCCGCATCCGGACGTTTGCCGGTGCCATCTTTGGCCAAGCGCATCCCAGTGCATCCCAGTGAGTACTACTACTTAGGGCCAAGCCTATGTTAATCATGACTTGGCTCTTGCCTGCGAGGCTATCAGTTTTCATTGATTTCAATAGTCGGTTCGGTTCTTTTTTGTTGTACCATGTTCTAGTCCATTTGCTTGTCGTGTTGCTGGCAGCACTCGAAACTAAAACTAAGACGATTTTCAATTTACAAGTTGCAATAAATATTTTCGCTTTTCGCTTTTTGCTTTTTGCTAACTCAGCAGCCACAACAGTCGCCGTCAGCCAGAGCTTGTTCTTCGCACAATTTATGAGCTGTTCGAGCCTCAGTTTCAGTCTAGAACATGCACCAAATCTGGGATTGTGATAATTAAACTGCGGCAGCAGACACCAGAGAGTGAAAACAAAATGATTTACCTTTCGCGCGAATCCGCCTGCAGCACTTTTGGCATTATTCACTTTTAGTTTTTTTCTCTTGCACTATGATGTATCTTAAAATGGAAGCACCTTTTGCTTAAAACCCAGCCATTTATGCTTAAAATCTCATCAGCAATAATAAGAATATTTATAACCATAAATCTCACGCAAGTCAGCATTCAGCAGCTGAGAAGCATTCGGAAAACACTTTGCCGATGTGAACGGAACAGTTGTAAAATGCTTTGAAATGTTTCAGCCATTTAAGTCATCTTTTAATGGAGGCCAGAGCGTAAAAATATGTTTGTGTGCAGTTCATTAGCGTATCTAAAGATATTTATGTCTTTTTCATAAAGTGTTTGACATGTTGTGTAGGAATATGTTTCAGAATAGCAAATGGGGAGAGTATTGTCCATAATACAGAGTATACATAAGATATATTAAGAAGTCTGTGTAAATTATATAGGAAATACATTTCAATGGCTTACTTATATAATTACTCCATTACTAAACTGTACAGCTTTCATAAAAACGATCGGTTGCGTGTTTTTTCCATTTTTTTGGAATATTGTCTAAGCTTTTGCAGCTATTAAAATTTTAATATTTTTATTATGACTGTTAAAAAGCGTCAAAAGTAAATGCAATTCTTATCTCTAGCGTAACATCTCTGCATAATACTGTCAGCTGTCATTTCGAAGATATATCAGCTCTCTTGATATAGGTCTCTCCATCTGCCATATAGTTATTTCGAGCATTGCTTTACTGTCACGTATTTTACGGCGGGGCATTTCCGAATTCATTTTTGCATAAATCAAACAATTTTGCTTTTGTTTTGTATGTTTTCTTTTTTCGATTGCAACACAACACGTTTGCGTCTTTAGCTTTCAGTTTCCAGGGATCTTTGGCATATTTGCACGTTGCACATTTATTTTAATTTCTTGCTGATCTTTTGCAAATAGGCTGGGCAAAATACACTGGAACGCGTTGAGGGCGCTCATGTAGATAATCTCAATCACATGTGTTCGAGCTGTGCCCGGAGACTGAGCAGTGAGAACTGAGACTGGACCTCGTTTGGCTGCCTGCAAACTGCTCATTAGTTTATTAATTAAGTTGTGCTGTGGCGCATTCAGCGTTCAGCGTTGGCAACATTGCTCAGGCTTGCAACGTTGCTGCTGCAGATTTATTTCTGGCCATTATGAAAATTGTCTATGGCAGGTCGGACGCTGGCGCATTGGTCGCTTCTTAATAATATTATGCTGGTTGCGGGGCAGTTATTTTAAATTGTTTTGCCTGGCCTAATGATACCCTGCACACCAATGGGCCCAACGGCACTTAAATCGACAGTAGTTGCGCTTTAACGCCTGCCCCAGGCTCCTTTGCCCAGTTGCGTCCCCATTTGCTTTGCTTTGCGGTGCGCTGCTAAGTGGAAGGTGTTGAGAAAATGCACCAAAATTAATCATTTTATAATTGCTAAATTGCCAGAGGCCTTTTGTTTAATGCGCGCATAAAAGCAAAAGTCACAAACACCGAAAGTTAAGCCATTTTCCAAATCCAAGAGCGTTTGATGAGGCGCTAACTAGAAACTGCAAACTGGAAACGTGGGCGACTTTAAGCCAAAAGTATATATAAGCCTGCCCATAGAAGGGCTGCTCATAAATTTGGACTGCCTGGCTATTTATCTCACTCCATCCGTACATCTCTAAGGCAAAGACAAATCTATCTCCACTTCAAAGTCTAAGCGCCATGACGTCACCCCAGCTGGGAGCAGCCCCAGTGAACGCCCCAGCGATCAAATCGCACGACCTTGACGCTATGCAGCGCATAACAAACGGCATTCTATACGTTTACTGTATTCAGTTCAACCTGATCCCTACACTGTTACAAATTTGGTATTGAGTTTGCAACTCAGTCGGCGGCAGTATTTATTTTAAGTCATATCTAGTATATTCACTTTGTGCTGAAGTGTGTAATGCTTAGAAGACCCCTAAAGACCTCCAGTATGCTTAGGGTGACAAAATGTCTGTCTGTCTGTCTGTATGTTTGGAAACTAATACCTTAGTTATTGAGCTATCGCGATGAAACTTTGCACAGAGACTTATTATTCAAAGAGACAGAACATTAGTCGAAACCGGCCAGATCGGACCACTATATCTTATAGCTGCCATATAACTGGAATGTATGTATGAAAACCAATTCCTCAGTTTTTGACCTATTGCGACGAAACTTTGCACAGAGACTTCTTATTTAACGAGAATGAGAATACATTAAATGGAATAAAATTCGTTTCACTCAGAAGTCTAAGTTCAGTTGATGTTTAATGAGCTCAAATCAAAGCATTAAAAAGCTTCACTCTACATCTCTCGCTTTCTTTATAAACTGAAGAGGGTACTGGGCCTGAAACCCAATTCCATTGTATTTGAACTTGTGCATATGCATAATAAGCAAGCTTTTTTTACTGTGTAGCTGCCTGATGCATTGTCTACATAGTTTCTCGCTTTACTTTTAATTTTGCACGCGTTCCAGCGTTGTTTTTTGTTGTCTTCTGATGAGTTTGTTTAGTTTGAAATATGTTTTCTATACGTGCGTCATGTTTGGCCACAGCCAGAATTGCTATGGCCAAGGCAAGAACGACAGCCCCAGGTTGCAGTCCGGCAGTCCTTGGCGGCTGGCACTATAATTAAAGGTATTGGTAGGCGTTACTATTGGCTCAGTTGCTGCTGCTGCTGCTGCTGCTGCTGCTGACTGGGCTCGGCTGAACTGGGCCTGGAATCTCATCTGTGATTTGGGCTGACATTCTGCAGCCACATTGCGTAAGTGTGCACAGTAGAGTACAAAAGTAGAACCTTCGAGATTTGACGAACAGCGCGCGTACAGTTATGCAAGTTTCCTGTCTTCTAAATTCTTGAGAAATTACGCCTCAGTTTTGGCTGCGGTCTGGCCATTAATTGTGCAGCGGCAGCTTCTGTACTTCTGTACAGTTGCCCAGTTGCCCAGCTGCCCAGCGCCTCCAATTTGGCGCTGTCCGGCGGATGTGCGCCACAATTTGCTCTATGCTGCTTCCAACGCCTTCACCTGAAGCAATTCGTTTGCCCCAGCGCTCTGGTCTCTGGTCTCTGAATTAATTAGCACTCTGGCTTCAAAATTAATTACAGCAAATAACATGTTACACTCCGAAGACCAACTCCGAACAGACCGACCCCCTTGCCCAGTCGTCATAGCTTTGTTATTTCGAAAGCAAAATTTACTGAGAATTTCAGCGATTTCAAATGTGGCTGGCTGGTCTTCAAAGAACCCAATCCGCAATGTACTTTTTGTGATTTTCCACTGATTTACATTTTAATCTGCTTATTATGCGCCACAGTTGCGCAAAGGTCTTCAGTTCGGAGAGGTGCTAAGCACTACTTAAATGTGGTACAAGGTGCTAATATAAATAAAGCTAAAACTGGGTTAGTTGTAAGTAAGCCAAATCCGAGCCATGTAAATACTCTTAATTGGGACTAAATGTTTCTGTGGGTAGTTGTGGTAGCTTATCAGATAAACTTATCATCTACAAGGTACATATAGGACTAGTGCTGAGAGATATAACTGTAGGTTTCCGATAGGCAAATATCAACGATATATGTATATCGATACATTCCCTAGAAATGCCTTCAAACATCTCAAACTCCCATAAGGTTATCAACACTGATACGATTTTCGTTCCTGAGACAGTGCTTATCATCATTTTATTTATTGAAAACAAGCCAATTCTTATTCTATATTTATAAATATTTCGTAAACACTTACTACTAATAATTTGTATTATATAAACCTAAAAAATATCATTATCTAAGCCATCCATTCTTGCTTTAACAATAACATTCATGGGACAATAAGCATAGATATAGCATTTGCAAAGCCTCAAAGTGCTCCCATAATTCTCTAGAATTTATTTATGACATTTGTATGGGGCTATCGCTCAAGATTATATAACCACAAATGGCAAAAATGCCATGTGCCATGTGCCATGGTATGTGGCAAGGCACTCAGTCAGCAAGTGTGTGCGGTAAGCCCTATCTTTAACAATGGCAACTTGCCACAGTTCTGACGACTTTAATTGTTTGTTTGTCTGCGCCGAGTAAGCAACTAAGTTGGGTGCAGGAGCGGGAACAGCGAGAGGTAGGCAGTCAGAGAGCATGCGAAGACCCAAAGGTAAGTCAAGGAAATCAAATTGCAGAACTCGAGCGTTGAGAAAGCACCGTTAATGTGGCCCGACAATAGATAAAAATGCAGAAGAAGCAAGCAAACAAACAAGCCAACAAACCAACATTGAGGCTAGGCGACTGTCGCCGCCTCAGCCAGATAGGCAGATAGATGGGCAGACAGTCTAGTCAAATAGTCAAATAGTCAAAGGCTGTGCTGTAGCGGGCGGTCCGACCGCTGGCGATGACCTCGTACAGGGAAGTAAGTCAGTCGGGGCAGGCGAAAGAGCAACAAACAAGCCAACTGAAAAATTACCTACAATATTCGAAGGTGAAAGAGGGTAACAAACATCATCTCAGGCTAAGGCAGTCAGTGGGTGAGGAAGGCGTTGCACATTCACACAAGCCACAACAACTGAAGCCAACAATTGCCCAGCTGTGTCAATGGCAATGGCAAATCTCTCTGAGCCCTGGGAGCCGAGCCTTATAAGGCCAGCACGATATACTGTACGATGTTACGTTGGGTTAGCATACGGGTGTATTAGCTCCATGTCCATCCAATGACAAGGCAAACTGTGCTCTGCTGTGCTGTGCTGTGCTGTACAGTTAGCACCAGGGATTTATGACATGTGCCGTGACTGTTTCTTGTTTGGTGCAGCAGCAAATAGCAATCAGTGTGACCAGATCGCGCATATATTTGCATGCCAAATGCGATTTTGGCATTTAACGCGAATCGCCTGGAACAACGTTTTGCCCCAAACTGAACAAATATTATGTTGAAAGGCATACATAGATATATAAATATTACCCAATGGTTGCAATTATGGCCAAGAATTCTCGATTCGAATTTTTGCTCGTATGTTTTCGAAACTTTTCAATTATCAAAATGACTTTTCATTTTGGGACTTGCCATGGTGTTCATAATGTTTCTGAATGCAAAACCAATAATTATTTATGGATTGAAAACTTCAGTTGTATAACTAAGTCCGTCACAATAATTTTTTTAGCACTACAGATTATATATAATTATAAAATAATATAATTAGATTTAGCTTTCAATTCCCATTTCTGAATCGGAAATTGATATTTTTAATTTGAAATTATATTTGAATTTAAATCTTTCTGTATTTTCAAGTTGTTTATAATAGACCTATGCCCACTTTTAATAAGCCACACGAAATAAGATATGTATAAATGTAAATGCAAGTTTGGATTTTATTATGTCATCATAATGAAATGAATTTATTTACATACATCCTCGGGCAAGTATATATGTCCATGTTCGCAAATTCATATGTAGAATGTACATACCAAATTTGAGGGAATTTTGTTAGTGGCACACCCAGTTGCCTAACCCAATGTCAATGGCACTGCCAAAGTGCCTAACCCAGCACACGAGCAACAGAATCGCAGTCGCATTCGCATTCAGAATGTAGCCAACGAATATGGCCCTGGACTTGGACCTGTAGCTGGAGTTGGAGCTGGAGCTGGCTGTCGTGTCAGTTGTCAACTTCGAGGCGGTCATCTGACACCTGACCACCGAAATGAAAATGCGTGTCGAATGTGTGCGTCCGTTCCTCAGCGATCCCGACGCGTCGCCTGCAATTTCAATCAAGCAGCTACAGGCTAAGGGTTGACCTGGACTTATTATTCGATAGCAGCGAGCAGCGGCTTTATCTGCACTGTGCATTGTGCGCCGTTCTTATTCGTAATCTTATGGTTATCAAAATAAATGAAGTGTTGCCAGCAACAAGTTGCGCGCCGCGGAAGCTGAGCTAAGCTACGTGCCTTCCATGGCCGCTGATTGCTTCTCCCTGCCAGACTCCCAGACTTGGCAATTGCGAATGGCCAATTGGGAACTTGCAACTGGGAACTGCGAACTGGGAACTGGGAACGGGGTAAGGCGCCTCTCCTTGTTAAGCTGCCCAGGCGAAGCAGGGCATGTTTTCAATACACAAATACAGTGAAAGCTGGCTGCAGCGGAAAGTTTCCTATATGTAATCAAAGCTACCTCTCTCTATAGAGAAATTGTTCTTAGCAATTGAAGATTTTAATACATTTTTATATTTTGTGTGCAGTGGTAAATAATAAATGACTTTAACAAACTGCTTACTACAAAAACATAAAAATTGTCGACTGCTTTATTAATCGTACTGTCAATTCTTAATAAAAATCATTACAGTTATGAAACATACATTCTTTACTTATTGAAAAGTTTCTGCCAATTCCAATTGATTTCTGATACACCCTCAATCTCCTTTTGATAATAATCTTAATATTTCCATTAATATGCACACAGTAAATATCATTCGATTAAGGAAACGAATATATAATTGTAAGCAAATTGTCTTAACAAAAATATCTAAGATCAACTACAGATATTGTTCGTCCAAGGCAGCTGTCCGTTAGTAGAGCTTTCACTGTACACGGCCGCAGAGCAGAGGAAACATATTTAACAAACGCTTGCACAAATTGAATATTAAGCTGGCGCTGTCTGTCTGTCTGTCCGTCTGTCTGTCTGCCCATATGTCTGGCTGCCTTTTGGCGATGCAAGCGCAGATAAGAAAAAACTATCCAGATAAGCGCATCGGTAGGCTTCCTGTGCGCCCCAGTTGGCCCGCTTTGTCTGTGGCATTTGTTTGCCACACGCAATCAATAGTAGCTGCCCCAACTGGAGCTGCAGCACTTTGATCATCATTTCGCTTAATCGGCCCCGCTGTGCACATGCAGATTCGAGTCCACAACATGGACATGTATCTGATTCTGCATCGGATTCAGCTGCCGCTGCTGCTGCTGCTGCTGCTGTTTATCTAGCTGCGATTGTCGTTGCTGCCTTGTAGCCTGCCTTGCCCGGCCATGTTGTTAGTCATTTGTTATGAAATTTGCGCTGAACGCTGGCCAACAACTAAAAAGGGTCTCCTTGCCAGTCGCAGTCGGAGTCGGAGTCTGGAGCCTGGGCGGGCGGGCCATGTTAATCGTCTTGCCAGACTGAGACCAGTGCATATGCATGAGCATCTTCTTGCATCCCGCACCTCCTGCTCCCGCTCCTGCGCCTGCTCCGGCTGCATCAAGAGTGGACTGTGGAGTGCTGCTGTGTGGCATTTCGGGCGGCCGGCAAGTTGCCATGTGCGGAATTCTTAACACGTGTCACTGCCGCATTTGTCTTGTTCAGTTGGCCAGCTAGCTAGCTAGCTAGTTGCCCAGCTAGCCAGTTGGCATCGGCTGCCATTTGGCTAACGAATTCCTGCACTTGCCATATGTGCAAATACTGTGGCAATTTTCGGAGTGCTGTGTAATCAGCAATTTGCCCATAGCAAACAGCAACTAAAGGCAAATTCAATTTTCCAGAATTAATAATGCTGTCTGCACTTGATCCCGCTGTTTATCAATACATCATCTTAGCAAAAAGAAATAAAAAATGCGAAATTACTGTGCTGAATGACTAATTTATAGATGCTTATCGATTTAAGCTTTATGCGAAAAGGAAGTGATGAAAGAATATGAGTTATTTGCTTACGCTAGGACCAGGGCTAAGCTTATCTTTTTCCATTTAAAGACAACTGGTCATAATGGAGTCTACCCAGACAATAAACAATTATGATGATATATTTAACAAGAAGAAATACTAAAAAGCTAGCTTGGAAGCACAAGTTGGCAATGTAAAACAATTTAAAATTATGGTTTATGGTACTAAGTTTCATATGCAATATTTACATCTTGCAGAGTGAGCTTGAAATTGGCGCGCTAAGTTTGTCGCAAATTTGCGTGCAGCCAACTTCACGTTTATTACGTTTGCAGCCCATTTCGTGTGAGCCGAAATGTGCGTGACGTAACCAGCTTTACGTTGCGCAAGTTTGAGCTTATTGAAAATCGGTTGTTGTCTTTGCTAATGCTAACAACTGTTGGCGCCTTATCGACTTCAACTTATCGATTTGATAAATATGTTTGTATATAAAAATTAAAAAATATAAAATAAATACAAAAATATAGAATTAGGTAAACACACAAGTATATTAATAACTAAAATATAGATTTATTAATTGTATAACTTGCAGCTTGGACAATTTGTATACTTTGACTTAATCTAGACAATAACTGAATCTTGACTTTACCCAAGGGTTAAATCTAAATGGTTGACAATTAGAAATGACAACTAGTTGACAGCAAATTATGTAGAAGGAGAACTGCACTAAATTATAGTCAATGCGATGATAAAAACAGCACGAGCTTCCCCGTCCTCAGTTTGGGTTGATTTATTATGCACTAATGAAACCTATGCTGCCATAAAACAGTCATAAATTCGCACGCTAAGCGCGTAGACAGACGAGTCGAAGAACTGAGCCCAGTTTGGACACTTAATTATAATCATAAAGGTGCACAAACTACAACAATAGCAAGAACAACAAGAACAACTGCAAGCAGCCAAGAGCACATAAACAGCAAAAGGCAATAAATGTGAAAGGAAAGTGGGCAAAAATAGGCGACGACAGACGACAGACGACAGTTAAATGTCGGCCATTTTGTGTTGATGTCTGTGAGTCGCTTTAATGCGGCTGAGAAAAGAATTTATACAAATTAGCGGTGAAATAAATTACGCGCAAAGGCAAGGGCAAAGGCAAAGGCAAAAGCAACAGCAAATGAAATTAGGCTGCCAAACGAGAGAGCGGAATGAAAGACAGTTGAGGTAGAAATGTAAGGTAAATAAAACATGTAATGAAAATGGCAAAACAGCAAATCAGAAGAATGAATACACTTATGCAGCTGATGTACACTTACTTTGATGACTGAAGCTCAATTAATAAAACTTGCTTAGGCTTTGTTTTAGGAGCATGTCCTTGCAAAATTTACCAGTTTAGTTTTATTGTGCTAATCGAGCTGACTTCAAATCGTTTTGATGCCATAAATGCAAAACATATGAGAAAAAAACTATTCAGAACTGTGATATGTTCATACAATTTATCTCGCTTTAAGCTTTCAGTTATAAGTCAGCAATTGCAAAAAGTATACATAGTACAATTAAAGATAATATAATACTTAGAATCGTATTTAACATGTTAATAGTATTAAACAAAGTTCCTCGCCACAGAAGTGTATATTCCAAAAAAGAAAACAGAGCCTTGTAGAATGCATAAAGTGTCGCTTGTGGCCCACGAGGAAGGATCCGTATAATGAAACACGCCGTGGCCAGGAGAGTGGGCGTGGTCGGCAGTGGGCGGTTGGCGCTGGGCATGGGAGCAGAGGAGATGCTGTCGCCGCTGACTGTCTGGCGGGGATTAAAGGCATGCTGGGATAGCGAAAAGCGCATTCATGACGCCAACTCGTAGCGATGTCATTTACTTGACAGGGGCACAGTGGGGCAGGGGCACAGTGGTGCAGAGCGCAGGTGGCATACGAAACGAAAGAAGAGCAAAAAGTCAACATGACACTTTCTGTGAGTGCCCGGGCACTTGGGTAACTGCGACTAAGCTGACATTTCAAATTGCCTGAATGGCAGCCAAATCACACGCGAATTTTGCATGCAATGAGGGCGTGGCATGGGCGGCGTTTAGCTAATCATGCCAATGCCACTAAAATGTCAGAGCATACGCAATGAGAAGTGACGCTAATGAGCCAACATAAGTCCCACATCAACTGTATGACTGCTGAGTGACTCTGGCCCCCACTTCTGCTCATTTGCACCCACTGCCCGTATGGTAATTAAAAATATTTAATCATTATTGACATAACGCTTGGGCGGACCCAAAAGCCTCGCAGTAGCTCAATATTTGACACATTTTTTCCCCATCATTTTGCTCGCTGACAAATTAAGCCGTTTGGCCTTTTGTGACCCCGTCGTTCCCATCCCGCATTGTTAATCCTCTTTGAGGGGTTCTCGCAAAGTTTTATGAAGTCCATCAAAATGACTTTATAAAAGAGCACAACGCACAGCTGGAGCGGCAAATGAGCGTAAGTTTTGTGCCAAGGTGGAAACTTTGTGCCCTATTATCTGCATCCTTAGATTTCCTGTTGGGCCTCAACTTCTCTCTCTCTCTCTCTCTGTGTGTGTGTGTGTGTGTGTCGTGTGTGTGTGTGTGTGTGTGTGTGTCCTGGGCAACAGTCGTATAAATTATGCGCATCAAGTTCATTACACAAATCGAATACTTGACCGGGTCATTGGCATAGCAAATGCTGTTTAGTTCGATTATTCATACGCCCCGTTGGCAGCTGCCAATTGGGCCTGAATCCATGACGACCACTTGAACCAAAAGCTCATTACAAGCGCGCCACCATTTTTATTGTTGCATACATTTGCGGACACGCTTCTCCGCCTGTTCTTCTCCTCTGCCTCCTTCTTTGGAGCGCTATTCTCAGCTTATTTATGTTGCTCGCATATTTGCCAACAATTTGTGCGGCTAACAAATAAGTTTATTGACGTCTTGCCTTTGTTTAACCAATGCTCGCCGTTCACTCGACCAATAAACTCGTTAACCCTCTGGTCATCTTCCCCTTCTATATCTATAATAATCTTCCAGTCGTCAATGTCGGCGCGCTGGCATATTTTGAATATTTTATACATGTTCGCTTCTTTTCAGCCATCCACACAGCAGCTGACTGTGAGCTGAGATGAGCTCGTAGTGAGCGAAAGGTCACTCAAACAATTGTTTTAACCAACACAAATTTGTATCTATCTTTTTATTCGAGCACGTTGAAGTCCCATGCAATAATCATTTCAAAACTCTTGGAATAAAGCAACAATGAGGAAATTTTAAGGATTATCTGCGGCGTGCCGAAGATTTTATACTCTATGGAAAGATTTACACACTTCAGCACAAAATTAATAAAGTAAAATAACAACAATTTTGCCATTAAATGTAATTACCCTAGAAATTGCGCTTTGAATACTTTAAACTGTCATACCTTTGTCACTGACCCGATTTTAAAGCTGCAGACCAATTTGTTCTTGGTTTTTCCACTACGTTTTGTCTACATTTAAGTTGTATCCAGTTTCGAAATTTTAAATTTTTAAAAAAAAAAGGGTATGTATTGTTTTTGAAAAAATGAAATTGGAAATATAATAGAATAGATATTTTGATTTTTAGTCGATTGTGGATGCCACAAATAGTATAAAAATCTACTTAAAACCAGATTCTGGCATGATTCATTTTGCACTCTAAAAGCAGGCCAAAATTTACACAAATTTTAGCTTTTAAAGAGAAGTTCCGATCTTTAAGTTTGAGGCCAATATGCTCATGGCTTTATCTCTTAATATATCATACATTTAAGTTTTGTTCAATTCAGAAGATTTAATCTTTATTTATTAGTACGCAAAACTAAAAAGAACCTAACATTCAATTTTCAAAGTCTTTTTATATTTTTAACATAATAATTAATGAATAATTTTTTGATTTCTATTTTAATGTTTTCTGCGTCGATTGTCATATATAAATTTATTCTAGTTTCACTCATAATTTTAAGTCCTTTTGGTGAATAATTAACTTCAAGCGGAGTCTAAATTTGACCATACTCTCTGAATTTATATTGTACTCTCTCTCAGCCCACTTTGTTTGCTCATGTAGGCGCTGCTAGGACTCTGCCTCCTGGGTGCACTTAATAATTGAGTTGCTGTTGACCATTCGCCTTCAGTTGTGAACTGTTCCGGACAGTTGGGAACCTGCTGTTTTATATTGGCAAACAGTTTCATCGAACGTACTTTCAATTATATGCCAACCAATTTGGCTTTTGTGTGCGCCCCGAAAAAGGTTCAGGGCCAAGGGTGTCCTGTGCGGGGCCAAAGGGTTGCTTTGCCAAATAAGAAAACGAAACCAAAAAGAAAAAAAAACTGCTGTCATTGGGCCTTTTGGCAAAGTGGCCAAAATAAGCTGAAGTTTCGTTTTGGTCGTAATGTTTTAAATAAATAAGCGCTGAAAATGAACTGCTGCCGAAATTGTTGTTGTCCCTCCTAATGGGCTGCCATATAAAAATGGCAGCATTTGGGCGATTAAATTGTGGGAACTGAACACGCACACGCCTTCCCATTAAAAGATGGGTGGGCGGGGAGGGCGAGGGATGGGAAAAAGGATAGAGGGCCACCCATGTGAAGACATACGCCGCCTACTTTGGCTAGTTACTGTTAAGCTCGCAAATTAGTATGGCTCTCTAGTATGTGGGGCACATTAATTGAGCCACTTGGGGCAGGGCTTAATCAGAGCGCACGCATAATGGGCCACAATTAAAGGACAAACATAATTACGAGTGAGTTTTTCGCAACAAAGCGAGAGCCAAGAAAATAGCTGGCGCAACGCTAAAGTGCCTGGAATACGTACTAAAAACGAAACGAGCCAGTGGCAAAAGAGCAAACAATGGGCCAAAAACTTGTGCAAACTGTGCAAATGAAATTAACAAATTTTGCCAGCGCATGCACAAAAAGGCGGCACAGGGACTAAAACCTGAGCAGGACTTGAGCCTGCAGCCTTGCTTATTTACGTATGAAAGTCACACAAAACGATTTGCGCTGCGCTCGATTACGTTCCGTTGGCTGTTAGGGTTGAGAGAGGGGCTTAGAAGGGGGTCGAGAGTGGGTCTTAACCCACATCTCGGTCCAGCTGCTGATGCTCCCTGTTAAATTTGGTGATAAATGAGTTAAGGTAATGCGTTACATGGGTCACAGCCGCAGTTATAGCCACACGGGCTCTGCATTGCTCCAAGGATGCTCAGGCACGCGCGCCTCTAATGAAATCATTTAAATACAACCCACACTCAATATACACACATCTAAATGTATATACTACAATATGTGCGAGTGTGATTCGTGTGCTGTTGTGCGGATTTCAGATTGCCAACAGAACGTGCCGTAGCTTAAAGTTACTGCAGTGGCTCTTTAGTAAGCGACAAAACAGTAGCTTCTACATATTCCATGTTCACATTCTTTCTCCAAATCCAAATAAATTATAGAAAAACAAGTGGAAAAGAATTATCTTCGGCGTACCGAAGATTTTATACTCTTTCAAACCTTTAGGCAATTTTCACTCTGCCAACTGCACCACTGAAAGCGTCCCATTTATTTTTTTTGTTAGAAGCATTGGTATCATATGAATTTAAATTGTTCTTTTGAAATATTTAATTCATTGCCAGTTGTATGGTAGCTATAAGTTATAGTGATCCGATTCGGCCGGCTCTGACCAATGTGATGTCTCTTTAAATAATAAGTATCTGTGCAAAGTTTCATCGCGAAAGCTTTGAAAACATGGGATATATAGCCAAAACCGACTTCGAGTTGTATGGCAGCTATAAGATATAGTGTTTCGATACGGCTGGCTCCGACAGATGTGCTGTACACTTGAATAATAAGTGTCTGTGCAAAGTTTCATCGCGGTAGCTCAAAGCCTGAGGGACTGGTTTGCAGACATACAGACAGACAGACAGACAGACGGACAGACTGACATGGCTAGATCAATTTGTTTTGTCATTCTAAGCATACTGGCAGTAACTTTTGGGGGTCTCGGCTTCCTTCTATGCGTTACAAATTTCAGCGCAAACTTAATATACTATTTTCTTCGATAAGAGTATAAACAACAAGACAATTATGAATTATACAAGTTTTTAAACTACTTCTACTTTTTTACTGAGCCCATAATATTCATAAAGCAAAATCTCCTTACTTTTCCTGTGTATCATCAATTCACTTTCTGTTGTATACAGATAAGTGATACTAGACGCGAGAAATTCTATATAATATCATAAAAATCTACACTATATATATTTGAGGATATCTTCCTCTGCTTGTATACCAAAGTTGCAAAACTTTAATATACCCATTTATAAAATGAAGCTCATTAAAAATATATATCTGACTGCTTATGTTGAAGAAAAGCTTTAAATTGCCAAGCAACTAGCCAGTAGTCAACATTTTGGTTTGCAAACCACTGTCGTGTCCATAACCTATGGCTTTAGAATTAGAATGTTACAAATTGCAAGTGCTTTACTGCATTCGCAGCTGCTGCAAAGGGACATCATCATCAGCACCATCAGCATCATCATCATCTCCAGCCACATTCACATGATTGTGGCATTCGTTGTTGACTTCGATATATCAATGGCAAATGTCAAGGAGCACAATAGCAACAACAACAGCACCACAACACACATATGGTGTCAACTATGAGTAAACTATGTATCTTTAGTGCGCATTCATATGGAGCTCTAGAGACAGAGAGAGATACTTATGCACATCTGTACGCATACGTATACCGAAATGCAGGGCAGATGACACCCAATTTTTTATAGCACCCAAGGCAAAGGATGAACTTGGCACCAAACTTCCCCGGCGTTTGGCCCAAAAAGACCATCCACTGCATTTGATGGCGCTCATAAAACAAAAACAGAAATAGCAAAGCAAAAAAAGAAGTAATGCGTGCAAAAAAAAAACGACGCAATATGTTAACTAGATAGGGTTCCCAGTTGCCTTTCTCGACCCAAGCAACGCATAAATATTCGGCAGACTTTGCTTTTACGTTTGCTTAAAAATCCGTTGTATTCTTTTTATTTTATGGACAGTTTTCCGTCAATTTGGGCATGTGTCGTTTGCAACAGTTTTATGATTAATTTGCCGAGTCGCGTGTCGTTAAAAATGTTGCACACTTAACAGGGCGGCAAGCCAATTAAACCTACAGCCAGCTAAGTGTCATAAAAATGTTGCCGACAGGACACCTAGGACAACCCGTTGAAGTCAACAATACAAACATTTGTCCACAATGAATACGAGAGAGGGAGCGAAAAAAATGTGAAGTGAGAAAAGCCGCACAAAGTTCGCCACGGAAAGTGTCGCAAATGTTTGAGCTGAAGATAAACGCGACTCGGGGTAGCCAGTGGGTCTAAGCTTCCGCTTCCGCTTATCATGTTGACACCAGCGCTTTATGTGCGGCTCAGGGGCATTGATTGAATTCGTAATCAATGAGCATTAACTGCAAATGATGTGCATTAACCATGTTGAAAGCTTTGCATTTCCACTAATTGATACATTACTTGATCAAGTACTGAAATTTTTCCATATTTAATTAAATCGAATTCCAACTTTTGCGCTTATCTCGCAATTTTTGTATTTGGCTGTTGCTTGTGGTCTGTTGTCTGTTGGCCCATTACACATTTAATCCGGGCCCAAATTGAAAAACGAAACGAGCACTGCGTGCAGCACAACAATTTCAACAATCTACATGACATTTACATTTGCATTTACAAAGTACATTAAGTACACTTGGTGTCAAATGGATACATTGCTTTATTGATCGATTTCGCTGCAAATATATTGCTATTCGTTCTTCATAAGATATTGAGAAAAAATGCTGAAAAGGCTTTTTAGTGGCATGAAATTTATATATTTTCAAAAAGCATACAATATTTAAAAATCCAATTATATTTTGTAATTATTATCTTTTTTTAGTTAAATAAAATTTCTTTAATTAAATCTTTACCACATTTTCAACAAATTATTTCATTTAAAATGAATTTGTATATGTCACGTTAAACGAATTCCTACAGTCGATTTATCTGTTTTGCACCAACTCAACACACAATTCAAATTGGATTATTCACATTTCCTTAATTCATTCCATTTGTTTTTCAGTACATTCTAAGTTCGCAGCGTGATTCAAATAAATTGCACATAATATTTATTTGTTGGACACAACTGAACGTGTTGCTGCATTTTAAATTCATTTTCAACCATTTGTAAAGCACACGCAGTGGCCAAAAGCAAAAAGCAGAGAATATAAAACAAAATTAAAAAAGAATTTACGCAATCGCGTGTGTGTCGCACGGCACACGCGGCGTATGCTTAATAGTTTTGAATGAAAGCACACACAAACATTCGTTTTTTGTATACAAAATGTGAAAATGTGTGTGTGTGTGTGTGTGTGTGTGTGTGTGTGTGTGTCAGAGCGTTGATTAAGTTGCATAAATTATTGCCGCTTGTTGATTAACTGCAGTCAGTTCTCCTGCTGGGCTGGCCTTTGGCCAAAGGCCAAGTTTTCAACTGGAGTCCCAGCTCGTTGACATTTTAATAAGCTGACAAAATGTCTTCAAAGTGAAAATGGCAGCAGTTATGAAGATTTTAAGCCGCTTTCCTTTAGTTAACATGACAGTTTTGGGTGGTGACAGAAACTCGGCTGGCTGCCATCTTGAATATATTATAACGAGTTTTAATTGAGTGTCGCTGGAACTTTAAATGTACAAGAAAAATACATCAAAAACGTTCAGCACACATAGTTTAGTGTTTTGCTACAGCAGAGATAATGTTAATAGTTGAATTTGCAAATAGTTTCAGACAATGCTTATCACAGCTAATTATTACTTTCAATTCAGTGAGCTTTAAGTGTGCTTAGTTTGTATAACAAATTATAATAATGAATGCTGAATGCGCTTTTCAGTTTGAGTTGCAGCTTAATTGAAGTAAATTGAAATGTTGGTAAATCTATCACAAGTCCACTCGACCTGATTTAATTGGTTTAAAGCACAACTGCTGCGGTGGCATGTCACTTGATAGTCAAAAGCTGATGTCTGCCAGTGGCAAACCACATGCAAATGGATATTATGCATCGGGCTGCGAGCTGGATGAGGAACAAGTGATGGTTTTCCTTTATGCCATTCTTCGCCGTGTGTGTGCCTCGGGGCTGGCTTAAATAATTTATAAATGCGAATGGGGGCTGGCAGCAAGAGCAGAGCAGCAAACTTTTGATTTGCGCCGACGTGCATTAAACATTGACACCTACTTACAAGAGAGCGCTGAGCGCTGAGAGTTAATCAACTTTACGCACTCGCATAATATGGCAAAAAGTTTAATTAAAAGCGTAATTAATGGGCAAAGGGCAAAGGGCAAAGGACCAAGAGCGAAGGGTATCCCAAAGACCAGAAGCCTGTCAGCGGCTCGTTGCCATTGCTGCCACGCACATGCTAGCAATTAAAATTAAAATTTTATGCTAAACTAAGTAGCAAGCGGCAAGAGGCTCAAGGCAGCAACTGAAGTGAAACCACTCAGCCCTGCACCCCTCAGCCCTCCCCCTCTAGCCCTTGGTGTCCATAACCCAGCACCCTTCTTCTTCTAACATGTTGTTAGCTGTCGCCTCCCAGCGTGCCCCTGTCGCCAATGTCGTGGCCATCAGTTTAAATTATTAACCTGCATGTTGGCACTCAATGCCAAAGTTCACTGTCGCTGTAGCTGGGACGAGTGTGCCCGTTCACTTATTCACGAGCACTCGAACATGCATTACATTTTACGCATGCCACACGTCATAAATATTAATTAGCCATTTCCACTAAATTTCCACAATTTGTGGTGCATTTTCCAAGTTATAATGATTACATCTGCGGTGCACTTAAAACATTCACATTCCTTCAATTCATAGCAATTATTCGAATATTACACGAATTTAAGCTGATCTTTCTTATGATATAATACAAATAAATACAAATAAAATGTTTGGGAAATGGAATAATATATAATACAGGCGGTTTTTCTATATATTTAAACTACTATTCAAAAATGAACACAATGCCAATCAGCATTCTTTAGTGTCTGACCCCAAAAACTAGAACGTGTTTATCTCTATTTATACCCTGAACCCATTAAAAATGGGTAAAAATGGTATTATGGTTTTGTGCAAAAGTATGTAACAGGCATAAGGAGCATCTCCGACCATATAAAGTGTGTATATTCTTGATCAGTATCAACAGCCGAGTCGATCTAGCCATGTCCGTCTGTCTGTCTGTCTGTATGAACACGCACATATCAGATACTATAAGAGCTAGAGACTTCATATTTGGAGTAAAAGTTCTCGTAGTCCCGGGACAGTACAAGTTTATTTCATTTTTCGATAACTTGTCCCGTTCAAAAGTTATCGATACATTTCGACTTCAGACCAGTGTTTTTTGGCCATAACTTGAAAGTTATAAGAGCTAGAGCCCCCAAATTGGGCATGTATAATCCCAAATATCATACACATATTACAAATATTTCACTTTTTGGATACCACTGATAGATTAGTAGGAATGTATGGACTGGGTCCAGGGTATCTCCTAGTCGGGCACTTCCGACTAGAGCACTCTTACTTGTTTTGGTATCAATTTCAAGTCCATCACGTTACCAATACTTTGAGCAGCTTTATGTGTGTGCTTAAGCTCGTGTGGAATGAGTTTACATGGAAATTGAACTGTGTGTGTCTTCTACACAGGACACATGCACAAATCAACTTTTTACATCTGCTCACCTAAGAGGCTGTCAGCCGTGTTTGCCCATTTCATTTTGGGCAACTTTTTGTGTCACACGCTCCCAACTGTAACTGTATTCGCCAATACTGAAACTATTTTTGCTGCTACTGTCCCATTTTTTTGTTTTTGTGTCTCGCGCTAAGCTGCCGCTGCCAAAAATGCCTGCGATCCTTGCCATACTCATGGCGTATACGACATGTTGTACATGCCGTATTTTTTTGTTGCCTGTCTTTTATTGTCAGCATCTTGAGCTGCCACAACTAGTTGTGTAGTGTGGCATGTTTTGCTGCTTGCCTCGTCTTTAGCACGACTCTATTCCATTTTGATGCTGCCGCAATGTTGTTGGCTCGATTGTTGTTGCTGCTTTTGTTTTTGGTTGCTGTTTTGCTTGTTTGGGTTAGTTCTTGTAGCTGTATTTTTTTCAAAACATAATAGATTATTTCTCACTTTTCTATAAAATAATAGATTCGTTTTGTTGTCCTGTCAGCCGACCAACTGGAACAGTGCTTCAGTGTAAATATTAAAGTGCAATACTTTAAGGAGTTCCAAAATGTCGCTATTGATTTTAAATTTTATTGCAGCAAACAGTATAGGAATTTTGTATGGACTGCGTTAGCTCATTACTTCAGTGATAGTTCAGGGAAAGGTTTTGCGTAGAGTTCAGTTTTATGATAGTCATTGGATTTTTGAACTAGTCCTGAAAGAGTTAACTCAAATTGTCCCGGAAGAGTCCCCAGATCTTAAAAAAATGCAATGGATCCCATGCCAAAGTTAATGGATTGGCTTAATTGGAAGCCTCGTTGTAGCTAGAAGCTTGTTAACTTAACTTTCTTGATTCCAAGTCAATGCAATTCTGTAGCCCTATTTGTACTAATCACTGAAAGTTCTCAGTGTGGTGTTTTATTAGATATCGTTCCTGTTCGTTGCTTGCTGTAAATCTAGTGTACTGTCTGTGCTGCATCGTCGCTCTTTTTTGCCAGATCAGTTTGCAAGATTCTGTTTATTCGAGCGTAGCGGGCAGCAGTTGCTGGCGAACTGAGAAAACCAGCGAGTCGTTTATTATTCTGTTTTTCTACATCGTATGCCCACTCGAAAGTTGTGAGCTTTTTTGTGTGTGTGGCCGCCCAAAATTTATAGCTAATGAAGCGCATGGAGCACAGGCGTTCCATATGCCGCAGGGCCGTAAAAGTCAAGTTTTGGTAAGCTTTCTATTGAATTTGGCATTGGGATGGTGCTGCCGAAGGAAGGTCCTTTTGGCTTTGGCTTTTGGCTTAGAGCAGGTGCACGGCTCATTTGCTACGCAAGCTGCAGTTGCCCTTTGACTGGCAGCACTTGGGCTGCAGCTAAGTGAGTTTGCCAGCCAAAAGCTCACATTCAAATAAAAATCACATAAATTTCAATTTCTTGTTTAGTTTAGTTGCAAAAATTGCAAGTGCAGCGCTTTACAGTGAATTCCATTTGTATAATTTCAATACACTTAGGGTATATGTAATACCTTTTATGCAAATGTATTACAATTTCTCGTTTTTATGTGAACGACTTGGAATTTATGCCTTAGCCTGGATATAAGTGCAGTTGGCTTTAAGCAAAACTTTTATTTAAGCAGCAAAGCTTTTAATGTTTGCTCTTAGCAGTTTATAGCAAAGCGTTATTTAACACCTTGTACAAAATAAATACATTTATTTAAATGATGATGCAATAAGACTAATACAATACTATTGAAGAGAACAAGTATAGCGTGAAGCTTTAAGTGAGCTCTAGTCAGTTAGCCTAAATTAAACACAATAAGCAAAAATTTTGTTAATTTTTGATTACCCAATAAAAAATTCAACCTAATTATCCAGCCTACATTTAAAGAACGCAGCTAACTTTTCGTACAGATCACTGAATGGAATATAACAAATTAAGGGGCTTATACAAATCTACAAACACTCAACTGTGTATTCAGGCAGTCGTTTAAAATGATTTTCTCATTACTCGTCCAATTAAACTTTGCGCAAAGTTCACACCAAAAATAGAAAGAATGCTGCTTTTTTAATAGGCTCGTTAACATTCCCATTCCCATTCTCGTTTGCTATTCCCATTTAATTTCATTGACAAATGAAATGTCAAATCGTTTTACATATCAATGCATTTTGACGTTTGTTCAAATGTTGCCACTTCCTGCGTTTACATTTGCATTTGGGTTTGGGGTGGGCTCTCGATGCTCCCCTATTGATGACATTGCCACACACTTCTCAGGCATTTTCCCTACTCTTATTGTAGCGCCCATTTTGCGCTTCATTTAGCGCTGCTCCTTGGGTTTTTGGGGTGCGGAAAATATTTAAATGCCGTTTCCGCTTTGACTCCTTTTGCCTTTTTTCTCTCTTTTCGTTGACTGGGAAGAAGTTTGGGTTCGGGCCATACAAAATGTTGTCATTTGATGTACAAATGCGTGTAGCACTTGAGATGTTTTATTGATTTTCATTTATGTATGCATAAAAATTGGTTTTTGACGTGTGTTTTTTATGATCATGTTGCTGTATTTATAACTCATACGTCATGTTGTCGCAGCACCCACAGGCGCAATAAATGTATTCCCTGGGTGTGAGCGAGTGTGGTGTGTGTGTGTGTGTGTGTGGGTGTTTGTGTTTAAGTGCTGTGCTTTTTAGACAAATTAAATGCGTTAATAATGCACGCCACATAAATAACATTGATAAAACCACACGCTCCATTGCCTCTCAGGACTCGCACTCGCACTCAACTGACGCTCATAATTTGGGCCGCCTTAACACTTCAAATGTGAACAATCGTATATAGCGCATATGGCGCTGCTCGCTTAATTTTTCGCATAATCATGCTACAGCTATTGAACGCACACACGCACACACACACATCTACACACATAAACCTGTCAGCTTGGCTTTAGAAATAAGACCAAATTGTTATTTGCACACCCAAGTGTGCTCTGGCAGAGATTGCCTGACTATTTGATACCCAGTAGTTAATCATAAATGCTAATTCGTATGTTCCTTAAATTTTAAAGATATGTGTTTGTAAATCTAAAGATTAAGACTGCGATTAATAAGTAAAATATATTATTTAAGTATCTAGCTTAAAGTATACCCCATTTTGATGGGAATAGTAACGATACATATATATATATATTTTGAATTTCGTAACTAACAAACAAAATATACAGAAACTGTATTAGCTGCGATGCTCTTAGTTTGAAATTTTTAATTAAGAACCTAATGCATTCGACTTTTGTAAGAATATCTATAAATTATGATTCAAAAAGTAGTAGCTACGTATATATACCCTTTTTAAACATAAGAAAAGTATTAATTATTATTAAAGGATGGGGCAAGTAGTGTTCTGCGTTGCGTGTTTCTGTCATGGCCGTTGCTCCTGTGCAGATCATAAAAATTAAAATGATTGCCCCGCAACGAAAGTTGTGTCAGTGCACGTGTGAAAGTTTTGTCATTATGCCAAGTATCGCACAAGTAGCGAACGCACTGTCATTAATGGGCTCCCTTCAATGACTTGGCATTTGGGGCTTTAATTTGCAGCTGACTGTCGTCGCATTGCGGCTTAGAACAGTGCGCCTCAATTGTCGCGCTTTTAGGGATATTTAGCGACCTAAAAGGCATATTTTAGTCAACGTATCAAAAGTGTTTTATTTATGCCTCACAAAGGTAAAGTTTCATGTCTCCAAATGTAAACAACACTAAGCAGTCTGTTAGTTGAGTGCTGTTAAGTAACAGCTGTTGTGCGCACTGTTAGTTGAGTGAGCTCCGTAAACAGCTGTTGTTTGTTGTTCGCTTGGCACATGTGTCGATTGAGTGACTTCTGTTAGTTAACAGCAGCAAATGTGAATTAGCAGCAGCTCTGTTAATCTCCACTCTTAAATAAATATGTTGAAGTTTAGTTTTGGTAAAATCCAATAAAATAAGCATAGCTCGAAGCGAATTGAAAAGTTTCTTAAATTCAAACAGATACCGATTTTGCTAGCCTAGTTTCCCTTGTTGTTCCGACTAGTTTCGCATGTTGTGATATTGGCCACTCTTGGGCGTCTGTAATGCTGTCGGCATCCTAAATCACGCCTCAAACCACGAACATTTTGCCATTATAATCGAAACTTTCTATTGCCGCCGAGCGTCGCGTCTCGCACTTGGCAAAAACTTTTGCATTTCGCACGCGCTCAAAATTACTTAACAACAAGACAGCAAAGTTTGCTTGGCTGTGTCGAAGATTAAATATCCTGTCAAGCGAATATTAAATCAATTTTAAGCAAATACTGACTGAAAAGTATTCAGCAAACAAAATATATGTCATATATGAATATTATATGTAACTAGATATTCGAATTGGCTGATTCTGACACATGCATATAAATACCAACTGTCAAAATAGGACGGATACATGTCAAGCTGTATTAAGATTGCTGAAAACAGGCAGACAAGTTGGCAGATTGACCTGTGCAGAAAGAATACACAAAATATATAAATGGTATACGTATCACGACCAAATTCGTATACCCTGTGCAAGGGTATCTCAGCAGGAAAAGCAGAATAAGTACAGCGAAAAGGGAATTGGAGATATTTCTCCACTGTCCTGCAGCCATTTTGCGCATTAGCGTTGTAGGAAAGCGATACATTTGGTCATAAACATAACAAAAGTTTGTCATTGAAAGCAACAAACAAAAGACAATTCTCCGAAGGGGGAAATGTTGATGATACTCTCAGAGCGATTAGCATGTCCATAGAGACAGACAGAGAGAGAGGGAGAGAGAGAGGCAGCGAGTTGATTAGATTAGATGAGTTTGTGGTGTCGCTTTGGCTCTGCTTTGTGGCCAGCTAATTGAACCAGGTAAGCTGCCTGCTAATTAAGGTAATTGTTATTGCAATAAGCCCAGAACAGCTGCGTGATTTGTCCACTTTTGCATTGGAACAAAACAAAACGAAAACCTATCCAAAGCGACTAAAATGCATTGGAACTGGCAGCAGCGAGCAACTTTTATGTGAAAACTTTTAATGAGCATTTCAGCAAAAATGTGTTAAATGAGTTTCGACTCTCAACTTTTGGTTGCTCTGTCGAAAATAAAAGGCAACACACAAACACTATGCAACAGTTAAAAAAGATAATAGTATACCGAACATCTGATGTAAATTTCTTATGTTAAAACAGCCGCTGGATTACGAATAGATATAGAAAAGTGTGAATATCTCCGGCTTAGCTTTCATGATTTGAAAGAATTAGGCTGTTGCATGGTGTAATTAATTTAGCATGTACACTGCCTAAAAATTTAGCTTACGTGCCAGGCGACATGTGAAATGACTTCCTCTATTTTGCTTCTTTGCTTCTGGCTAGCTGCAGTTGTGGCCACAACAAAAAAGCAAAAGCCCAAATAACGAGGCTGTGTCCTGGCCCTAGTCCTGCCTTGTGCCGTAGTGTAAACACAATTCAATTAACTCGGCGATTGTTGTCGAGCGGTTGGCCATTGTTGTCGAGCCGGCAAGGACGCTAAAATAACTGAAAACTGAAAACGACAAGCCGATGATGAGCATGTTGATGACTGGGATGATGACGACGATGGCGATGACGTTGATGGCACATGGCACATGGCCAATGTCATTGGTATAGTGAGGGTGGGTATGCAAAGGGTGGCAGAAAGACGGAACAACCACCAGCACCGCACCACAAAGGCTGCAGTCAGCCAGCGAATGCCAGCAAATGCCAGCAAATGCCAGCAAATGCTGGTGGCATGCAACAAGCTGGCAAATGTTTGAGGCAGCCGCCGGCAACTCATTTGCATTATTAAAATTTTCATTTGGCGCTGCATTGGCCCAAAAATAAAGCCACACCTAATTGACTTATGCCAGAGACTAACGCAAAGTATTAAACGTCTAATTATGCTGGCAACAAAAATCACATTTCGTCTATTTACTTTCACTTTCCTAAAACCGGCTGCAACGAAAAAATGCAAATTATAACTGCAAATAGTACAAGGAGCCAACCAGTTTGTCTTGTACTAAAGATTCATAAGCACTTATATTATACGACTTAAATAAGATCAACTTATGACTTAACTAATATTAAACCATTTAAATATGGTACAAAAATAAAGTCAGCTCTTTAGAAGAACTCTTTTGGATTTGTTGTTCAACATTCTCAATATAATATACTCGCATAAAGAAAGCTTTTTGAAATAATTCTTTTGGAGCAATGCATTTAAAATAATATTTAAAATTGATTTCTTGAACCACATTATCCATACCATAACTCTTATAATCATATTTACGTTTCCAGGGCATGCTTAAACCCTCTAGATTCATTTTGCATTTAAATCTGCAGCGCTGAAGTATTGTGTATAACAAAACAAATCACTTAAAGATTAAACAGACATCATATTTAACAGCTACCAAAGTCAAATCAAATGATGCCTGCATAAAAGCATTAGTGCTCTGTCAGTATTGTGTGTGGCTAATGATAAGAGGTCGCTATTGCGGCATTTGAATACCAAAACTTAATGGACTATAGAATGAGGCAAAGGCTAAATAACGAAGCGAGACAAGCGTTAGAAGCGCTTCGCGTTCCTTTGGTTTGCTATGCTTTGCGTTGCGTTGTGTTCATTCATCATCTACGTGAATTTTCAAGCAAAGCAGCAGCTGAAGTGTAAATGTCATTGCCAGGACTTGGGGCAGGGGCGGCAGTTGTCGTTTGATGCCAAAGGATGCGTGGCTCTGGGCTCGGCCTGGTGGCTGTGGTTGGCGGCGCACGACTGCCGATGACACTTTTGCTGGAACATCAGCTGCAAGCTCGAAAGGGTAAGCGAGTACAAGCACAAGGACACACGGTGTGGGAATTCGTGCCGTGAAGTGTGACTTTGACTCCTGGGCAGGTTGCTGACGCAGCACCCAAGGCCACGTGACTTCTGCCAAGAACAATGACTTAATTTTCAACCGCATACATTTTTGGCATTGTCATTCCTATCAGCCGGCTTCTTGTCTACTCTTCAGCAGCACAAAGACAACAAATCAATCAAACTCCATTCCATATCCTATAAACAGTGAAATGGTTAAATATCTGTAGAGAAAAGTGTGAAAGATAAACAAAAATAGATCTAATCTATACCTATAAATAAATCTTGGATCATTGTTAGTCGAGCCTATATATAGAATATATTATTCTTTACAATTATAACATAAATTTATTCAAAGCAGAAATAATAACATAAAGAATACGTTCTAACATATGAATTAGTTATTCTAGAAAGTAATTCCCGATATGCGGATCGATAATATTGTAAATATGTATTTATATGAAAGTACATAAACAACATGACCTGTACGTTTCCTGTACTCCTTCATAGAGCTTCTGGCACATATAAATCAAAAGCAATTTGGATCACAACAATCATTCCACGCGAAACTTCCATCGAAAGCTAAAGCTTCATGAAATGTAAACTATGGAAACTTTCAGTTACAGAAATCATAGATTTCGGTTGAAATTAAATGAAATATATAAGTATGCTTTAAAGTAAAGAGGGAGAAAGGGTATATGCTAGCCATTCCCTGGCATTATTTCTGGTTTCGGTTTATTTTGTTGGTTTTGTTGGCTATAAATAACTTTGGAGCAAATTTCTTTAAATTGAATACAGTTGCAGACTTTTGATTTTGTTGTTGGTCTACTGGAGGGCAAATGGAAGTGGGTGGTGGGTTTTTTTTTTTTTTTTGCTCAGTTCTTATAGAATGTTTCAATTTTCTCACACATCTCGTAGATACGATTGCGAGATTGTGCGCGTGTGTTTGTGTTTGTGCCTACTGTGCGTATGATTGATATACATTTCGCTTTGATGAATGCCCTGTGGAATAGAGTTTCGGTCTTTGTTATTTATAGCCATCTTTGTCGGCTGTTGAGCCAATTTATTTGCTAGTTGCGGCTAGTTAAATGCTTTAAAATGCCAGCTCCCCATACGATTTGGCAAGCACAAAGTAAACTACATACAAACATACATATATGTCGACTGTCGGTCTAGCCAAAACTTTTGTGTGCATAAATATGTATGAGTTTACGAATACATATATTCAAATCAGACTGCCTTTTTATGGCACACACACACACCGCATTTGCATATCAAAATGTTTTTGACCAAAAGGAAAGACGACTAAAATATTTGCCATGGATAAAAGTAAACAAGTGAGAACGTTGCAGTCGGGCGGAGCCGACTGCGTAATACTCTGATACCATTTTAAGAACAGCTGAAAGCAAGTGAACAGAAAATTTTTGCTGGTGTTTGGGTGACCTGAAATCGGCATTCCAAGTTTTTGGGAACGGGAGGGGCATGGTCGATCTTTAGAGGGGGTGACCAGAAGTCTATCTACCAATTTTGGTGACTCTAGCTCTAAAACTGTGGAAGATATAAGCTTTCGCGATTTTTGGGGGCGGGAGGGGGCGTGGCCCCAAAAAATTTGGCCGATCTTTAGAGGGAGTGACAAGAAGTCTATTTTACAAATTTCTTGATTCTAGCTCTAAAACTGTGGAAGATATACATTTTCGCGATTTTTGGGGGCGGGAGGGGGCGTGGCCCCAAATTTTTTTTACCGATATTTAGAGGGTCTGCCAGAATTCTATCTTCCAAGTTTAATGACTCTAGCTCTGAAACTGCGGAAGATATAAATTTTCGCGATTTTTGGGGGCGGGAGGGGGCGGGGCCCCAAAATTTTTTGCCGATTTTTAGGGGGGCTAACAATAAGTCTATCCTCCAATTTTAGTGACTCTAGCTCTGAAACTGTGGAAGATATAAATTTTCGCGATTTTTGGGGGCGGGAGGGGGCGGGGCCCCAAAATTTTTTGCCGATCTTTAGGGGGGCTGACAATAAGTCTATCCTCCAATTTTGGTGACTCTAGCTCTAAAACTGTGGAAGATATACATTTTCGCGATTTTTGGGGGCGGGCGGGGGCGTGGCCCCAAAATTTTTTGTCCGATCTTTAGAGGACTTGGCCAGAAGTCTACCCTCAAAGTTTGGTGGCCCTAGCTCTTAAAATGTGCGAGATATAGGCTTCCGTGTTTCGTGGGGGCGGGGTGGCTGGGGGGCGTTCTAGTGGGCGTGGCCGGAAAATCCAGGACGCAATCTTTTGGGCTGGTCAGCCCTAGTCTAAATTCCAAATTTGGGGACTCTAGCTTCAAAATTGCGGGAAATATACACGTGTTATCGAATTGTGCATTCATGTATATCGATTTTCGCGATTACGGGGGCGGGAGTGGGCGTGGTCGAAATTTTGTTTCTGTAATCTGTAGAGGACGTCACCAGTAATATATATTCCAAATATGGTGACTTTAGCTCTAAAACTTCGGGAGATATAAGCATTTCAAATTAATTTTGGAGGGGGGGCTGGTGGGCGTAATAATGGGCGTGGCCGATTAACCTAGGATCCAATTTTTTCGGGAGGTCACCAGCAATATACCTACCAAATTTGATTACTCTAGCTTCAAAATTGTGGGAGTTATTCACGTTTAATCGATTTGTGATTTGAGGTGTATCGACATGTTATCGATTTGCCAGCCTCCCAGTGGGCGTGGCATAAATTTGGAATAAACTTGATCTGAAGCAGATAGCTATAATCATAACGCAAAAGATTTCAAGAGTCTATCTAATATCGTTTCGGAAATACGCGCGTTCATCCAGACAGACAGACGGACAGACGGACAGACGGACAGACGGCCAGACGGACAGACGGACAGACGGACGGCCTGACGGACATTCGACAAAACCAATATACTATGAGTACCTTCGGTATCAGAGTATAAAAACATTGACACGTTTGGGCTAAGGCAGCTGGGGCTTGGCAACAGCAACAGCAACAGCAACAACTGAAAATTGATTATTCTATTTATTTTATTTCTCTGCTTCGAATTGCTTTAGTACTCATCAATTTTGTCAACATGTGTGTGAAAAATAACATCGCAATATTTTGTACACTCGACAAATATTGACTAGCTGATAGACCGTATAAATAATGCGTAGTCTAGCTAAAATCCTTGGCCAACCCAAGGAAAAAACTCTGGCTGATTTATATCGTGTGCAGTGCAACTTAATGCATTCTAAATAAATAAAATCCATTTTGATTTAGCTTTTAGTCGAAGCTAAGTCAATGTTTTTGTGCAAATTATTCACTCATTCATTATTATTCGCAATAAATGTGCTGTATAGTATATTTGTGTGTCTTTCTCTGCCAAATACACAGTGGCAATTATTGCTATGAATTATACTGCAAATAGTTTCAGATAATTACTTTAAATATATGCACTTGGGGACAATAGTTCAAACACATATTTTACTTTGTCAAAACTTAACCCATTTCGTTGATTTTTTGTTCTCTAGATGAATTCTACATTTTACACATATATATATGTATATGCTAGACTTGAAAATCAGTAAAAAGTCAACCATTGACATATATTTTAAAATTCAAAATTCAGCAAAAGTAAATATGATATAGAGAATAAAGCCAAGTTAGTTTAACGCTTGGAATGGACTGTTTTTAAATGAAGGATACGACTCTCTGCATAATTGGTTTGTGCTACATTTCAAGATCGTGCAAAAAGTATGCCACAAATGTGCCCAGCTGCATAATGAGAACTTAGGTAAATTGGTATGAAAAAGTGATATTTATTATATGTGTAAGGTATATTTATTATAAGTATATGATATTAAATATGTATGTAGTTTGGTATATTCGAAAATTCGATGCACTGGGCCACTTGTATGGCTGGGCCAAGATCTAGATGATGATCAGATGGTCTTGCGTGGACGTCGCTGGAGTCGCGTGCGTAGCATTTTGTTCTCATCGGCACACTTGGTGGTTATGGCGGTGCGCACCTCTCTGGGCGTCATCTGCAGACTGTTCGTCATCAGGTAGACCAGATCGGACACCTTGAGCGGATCCAGCTGCTGCTTGCTGGGACGTGCGCACTCCTTGAACGCCGGCGACGGCTTGCCGGAGAGCGTGTGGAAGGCGAGTGTGCCCCGATCGAAGATCTCGCAGAGCAGCTTGCGTGTTATGGCCGGCCCGGACATTGTCCAATTGATGTCCTGCAGGCATTGGCGCGATATCTGCGTGCCATTGGGCCCAATGGTGACCATCGCTGACTTGGCATCCTGATCGAACTCAAAGCTCGGGCACTTGCGCTTCGTATTTGGCGTTGAGGTCACCACGGGCTTCTTGAGGCGCTTGCGTTTGTTATTGCTCTCGACAGCATATGGCACATATTCCTCATCATCATCGTCGAGCTCAGCAGCAATCTCATTCGCATTGGCATTGACATTCTCCTTGTTGTCGTCGTCGTCGTCATCGTTTGTCTTGGGCGTTGAGGTGTTGTGCTCATCGGTGCCATCGCGGAACAGCTCGAAGTGCGTCGATTTCTGGTCCATCGCCTGCACCTTCTCAATCTCAATGGTGAGCAGATCGAGCGCCTTACGCTTGCTGCGCTCCCAACGCTGCAGCAACTTGAGCCGTGCCTCGTTCAGTGCCTGAATGCTGTTCTCCATTAGCTCCCGCCGATCCACTTTGGCCAGCGCTACCTCCACATCCATGACCAGATCGGTGTCATCCCCGAACGCATCATGCTCCTCGGCAGCCTCCTCGTCCAGCTTGCATTGTGTCTTCAGCAGCTTCTCAGCTGCCAGCGTCAGAGTGGCCAGAGTGCTAAGCATTTTCTTGGGCCGTGGATAAACTATTTCTTCGGATTGCTCTATGTGGCGCATTGCCAGCTCTGCAAATCCATTGGCGTTCTTCTGTTGCTGCTGGCGCATCTTCTCATCGCCACTCTCCTCCTCGGCGGAGGTGTCGTCGGTGCGCAGACGTGCTATGATCTCCTCCACCTGTTTCTGTGCCGCTGACAGTTCCACAGTCTTGTGGTCGTAGGGCAGTATACTGAGTGCAAACTCTAAGCGTTGACGGCGATTGATCTAGAAATGTAGATTGGATATTATAGTAGCTAAGAGGTCGGTCTCGACTCTGGTACTTACCATTTTCACTGTTGATGTCCAATTGTAGACTGAATGTCTCTTAATAAGCAGCACTCCTTTATATACCCCGGCCAATATGATAGAACAGTCTGCAGGTAAATCCTGCAATACCAATTGTTAATTGCCTGTGCCCTTTTTTTTGCAGAAGCTGCCCGAACCTATCAGCGCTACTTGAACGCTTTAAGCCGGCTGCACGGGATGACCCAATCAATTGGCCGCCTACCTGGAGGCGCACCACCCGACAGCTGTCACTGCAACGACAAGGACGCATCTGAGGACCTTGTGATACATGTTAATCTACCTGCATCTAATCGCACAAAGCGACCCGTCTGCATCGTATTCGATGAGCTTGATCCAATTGCAGCGCTGGAGGAAACTTATGCGGTGACAGCGGAGTGCGCATCCAGGGAAACAATCTTCGTTCACCACACCGCCACCCAGACAGATGGCCGTATCTCCTTCTCAAAGTTATCTTTAATCGAGGAACGCGAATCGTCCGACTCAAGTATTGAAGAGAATTACCGCCATTCCATGTTTCCAAACTCATCCAAGAATACGGCCTATGAAAAACTACTAGAATATAAAGCCACACAAACACAATTAACCACACTGAGTGACGCAGATACAAAAGAAGGGCCTCCTTCTAAGCTGGCATCAGATGGCGACGATAAGAAACCACCTCTTGTCTTCGAGTTTGACCACGTATCACCTGATTCCGAGCGAGCGATCGCGAAACCCAATGTCAAATTGGAGAACTTAAGGCCATCAGACGATAAGCCCAATACATCAGCCAATTCAAAGTTGATCAGACCGAATCTACCCAATTTCATAGAGCACAAAAGCTTTTGGCGAGAGCCCAAAGAGAAATACTCTCCGAGAATTGCTGTAAGATCCGCTAGAAGAAACAGTAAGCCAAAAAATAGAGCTATAAAGCAGACGGCAGAAAGAGAAACTCAATATGAAGCAGAACCGATTGATAAAGTTTGCAGTAAGTGTGAATTTATCCCGCAAATTGAAAAACAACTTAGCAGAATGCGTTATAAAGTAGATAGACTGGAGGCAGAGGTTGTCAAACTGCTGAAAGACAAACCAATAAGATCTCAGACCAAAAAGCCAGAAATTGAAGACAGGGCACAAGTCCAAGCCAAAACGAAGCCCAATCATAAAGACTCATCTAAAATGATTGTAATATGCAATACAGGCACCTCTACAACCGCAGTCAACAACAATACCGGCTGGACTACTTTCAGGATACCCAAAGCAACTATGACCAGGACGCAGAAAGAGCAAGGAAGCTCTTGTATTGATAGAAGCACTCGTAGCGAGAATTTGGAGATAAAAGAAGCAGAGAGCCCTAGGCGTCCTAAAACCACTAGAGTTTCGGCCGAGCTGTTTAAGCCATGTTCTTGTAGTCAGAGCAAACCGACTCCTAATACCCTCCCACAAGCTCAGACGCTTTATATGAGGGAGGTCAGTACTTTGACTGAACCTAACCTAACGCAGCTAGACCAAGCCAGCCAACCTTTTGTTCTCAGAGCTCCACAAGCCAACAGCTCCGCGCCCTGCTCTTGCAGTCAGAACGAATCTGGAGTCCAGGTGCTGCCCGAGACTCAGCTGGAACGTCATTCGTCCAGTGTGTGCCCGTTCTGCTGCGATAAAGTGCAAACAGTTGTGGATAATCTTGTGTGTGATCTGGTCAAGCTGATAGAAGAGCGGCCCTTCAAGGATATCATGCTGTCCGTTCTGCTCCGAGCCGACAATGTCTATCATGTGAACGTGCAGTTGCGGGAATCGCAGCGTATCCTCGGCTGCTTGCTGGTCAGTCATGCGGCCATCGAGGAGGCCATCAGCAAGGGTATATTCAAAGAGATTCTCACCTACTCAGTAATTGATGTGCGCAATACGATTAAACCAATCGGCCGTCCTTTTGGCATATCATTCGAATTTATCGCGAGGCCGCGGGAAAATGCGCAAAGCTCGACAACCGAGAATAGATCGACCGTCAGATCTGAAGACATAAGAACGCTTAATTTTGTCACTAAAGTTCTTGGATTTCGTGCACATAAACGCAGGAATTAAAACTGGAAGATGTGTTTCGGGGAAAAGTGACGTAACATCTATCGATTATAAAATGTAGCAGTGTAATCGAAATAATTTTTTGCAATAAGTATTTTTGGCACGCATTTTAACAAAGTGACAAACGTGATTTTTACTAACACTAATTTGAGAATTTGAAAGAATCGTTATACAAGACAAGCACATACTCGAGAATACCAACACGATAAGCGAATTTTCGTGTCGCTAGACGTGTCCACCTCTAATTCGCACAAACATAGCACACACATGCAAATAAAATTGCACATTTTCAGCAGATTGCAATCAGCGAGCACGCAAATAAAGATCGAGGCTTAAAGAGTTGTTAATTCGTATTTTATGGTCGCCTACCCTTGCAGCTGCTGCTAGCAGATCCTCAGCCGGACAGTTGGGTAAATCCGCACGACTGCCTGTCGTAAACGAAAGGCAGAAAGGGACGGCAACACGGTCGCCTACCTGCCAGCTGTGCTGCGAGCGAAAGGGATCACCCGCTGCTGCTTAAAAGCGTGCGTCGGCGGGCAGCCAGCATCAGTTTGTCGAGAGCGCAGCAAGAGAGCGAATCAGCAACTATTACCCAAGTAAACATACAGTGAAAGAAGCAACATCAACATGAGCAACATCAGCAACGACAGTGGCTTGGATGACTCCGCAATTGGTGGCGTGGCAAGCAATGCGGGTGCAGCGCCTGTGGCGCCGGCAGCAACGCGTCTCTCCTGGTTCCTGGCCGAGGTGGACGAGGGCTCAATGCAGAGCGGCAAGCCGAATGGCAAGCGACACCTGTGCGTCCTGCACAGCATGGAGCTGCTGGAATCTGACGTGTCCGACAAGTACATGACGCGCTGTGTGGAGTTCCGCGTCAATGGCATGAAGCTGGAGGCGAAGCTCATACTGGCCGCCGATGAGCGCAAGCTGGTGGACGCTGCCCTGCTGGCCATGAGCAAGGAGCAGCGCGACGAGGAGGACGATATGCGTCAACTGCTCGTGCAGTACAACGAGGACGATGCCAGCGGCAATCGACTCGTGCAGAAGATCATCTCGCCCCAACGCGCCGTCTGGCTGAGCACCAAGCCGGAGCTGGGCGGCACACCGCTGGTTAAAGTGGCTCCCGGCTGTATTGGTCATGTGCTGTACGCCTTCGAGCAGCGCGATTACATGGAGAAGGTGCTGCTGCATCTGAAGGCGCGCTGCTTTGATCACGCTTTCGACGAGCACATGGACGCAGCCCAGGAGCCGATGAACGAGCGCACCTGGCTGCTGGTGCAGTACAGCCCCGAGCCGGAGATGGTTGTCTATCAGGTCATACCGTACAGCCAGACGGTGTGGCGTCAGGAGAATCTCTTCAAGGATGTCATTGCATACCTGCAGCTGCCCGGCAATGAGGTCGTGCTGCAAGCAGTGGTCATTAGCTACAGCCAGGATCAGCAGCAGCTGCTGCACAAGTACGAGGAGCTGCGTCGCTTTGCCCTGGACCTGGAGTTTCCGCCGCCCGAGGAGCTGGAGCATCAGTTGCTACAGGGCAACGGCACCGCCGCCCTCTTCGCCCGCACCAGCAGCTCACTGTTCCAGCGCGGCGAGCAGCGCGACGAGAGCGGGGAGCACAGGCAACTGCGATGCAGCCTCGAACAGATGAGCGAGAAGGCGCAGGACGAGGCTGAGATGATCATCGATGCCTTCGACATGGTCGACAACATTAATAGGAATCTACAGTGCCGCCTGGGCGACGTTAAAGTCCAGTTGGCCTCCACTTCGGACGATGAACTGCATTAGTTCTGATATTAAGTTACGATTTTACCGAACAAAGTTCTTTAGATTGTAGCTTCTACTATGTTGCATAAGAGTTTACTTAAGTTTATAGCTGAAAGGAAGAAACAAGAAATATGCATACATATACAAATTAAATATAAATAAAAGCAATACGATGTAATACAAATATGCAAATATACAAAATTATACTTCAAATATTGTTTGCTTTTTAGTCTTCAGTTTTACAATATGGTCAAATTAAAGTAGGCATCCATGATATATATGTACATATGCATACATACGTATGTTTCAAGCAATTGGATGTAATACCAGTAACAGCAAAAACTATTGCTTCGAGTTTGTCTTCATTGTTAAATTGACTATGGACAAAAGATAGTACTCATTTCTGTACTTTTCTAACTACTGTAAACCTGCTCCGTTGCTTCATTCTATTCGCGATAGGTCGCATACCGTTATATTGTTTGTGCATTGTTTTCAAAAGCTAAGAGAACTTCCAAATGCTTTTAAACATTTGCTAGAGTATATATATTTCGATTCAAACATGTACATTTACATTCATACAGTGTACATAGTGTTCAGAGCTTTCTTGCATTAGCAGATGAATTAATTGTAAAATTGTATATGTACATATTACAGTAAGTACATTATTAATTATTGGGATTGTATATATGTATGTATATGTAGGTTGTGCAACGAATTCATAGTAAGGCCAAATATGGTTCAATTATGTAAGAATAATAATCGTGGTGGTTGCATATTAAAAGAGCATGGATTCTTGTTTTGCTGCATGCTCATCCATGCTCATCCAATGTTCCTGCATGTTCATCCAAGGCTGTTGTTGTTCCTGCATGCTCATCCAGTGCTGCTGTTGCTGCTGCTGCGAATCGTATCTAAACTGATTGTTATCAATATGGTTTGGTTGTTCCAACAGTCCAACATCATACGCAAAGTTCAAGTGACAATGCGAGCTGGTATAGACGCTAGGATGGGAGGTGTTTGCCGAATGCATTGCACCATCCATGTTGCTCTTCCGCTTGACTCTGCAATCGTGTAGATAGCGCTGAAATTCGCTATGCGGAATCGGATGCACTAGCGCCCAAGGCAGCAACATCTTCTCGACCAGGGCTACCATGTAGATAAAACAAGATTGTGACTTGTTGTCGATATCCTGTATGTAGCCCATATGTTCACCTATTGGCAGCTCCACGCGGCACATGTCGCCCACATTGTAGTTGGAGATCATCGGCGGCTGTGGCGCATAGGTGTCATATCTGCGCGAATCCATCAACTGAGGCATATTCAGTTTGCGTCCATTGAAATACTCCGGAGGCTTGGCCCATTCTGGTTTGGGCACCGAATGGTGCATGTTCTCTGGCTCCTTGAATACGCCTCCTTGCATTGTCGTATAGCAAATCTTGGACACAGCCAATGGGTCTACTGCGTAAATTGAGTCGAAGTGGCCGTCATCGGCATAGTAAACTGTGAGGTTATCCCTAAAGCGCCTATTGAAGGTCATCAGCTGGACGGTTTTGAAGGGCTCGTGGATACGTCCATAGCGGTGATAAAGGAGGCACATGGCACGCAGCTCCACCATGGTGCCCATCGTGCTGGGCCAGGCCATTCGATTCAAATAGCTATCAAAGTCGCCAGCAATTAGAGACTCGAATATGTACCGCTTCTGGCTCATGTAGCGCAAACATTCCTTCCGCACTTCGTTGTGCTCTCGTTGGGCGTCGTAAATCTGCTCGGCGACGACCCGAAACAAACTGGTGCCATCCCGTGGGCTGAGCTTGCGAAACAGCGACTGTTCATTCAGGAATTGATCGCGCGGATCTACATAGCCTGAGGAGTGGGAAGGATGCAACGTGTCCATCTTGGGGGAAAAACAAAATATACATATAAGCTGTAGGATTGCAACCAATTTGAATCATCCAAGGCGTATTCTTACCATGAGTTCGCAAAAGAGGAAGAAGAAGCAAACACACAGCATTGCTATCGATATTTCGTGCGTTGTGTTTCGCGCGCACGATAGTTAAGGTTCATGCAAGAAAACCAACAACATAACTATCGATAGTTTTGCTAGGCCCAATAAGCAGATATATACTTATTTCAAATCGTTTATTATTATTCATTTATTATATTAGATGGTTAATGATGCCCACAATATAAAATTGTCAGCAATTAATATCAAAATGAGAAATTCAAATATAATGGGAAAAATAATTTCATCTCTTGAGCTGTAAAATAAGTTTTTGATTCCCTTTTGATATCGCCAGTTACATCATTAAAATATCGTTAAGTCCAGAAACGATGGCAATGCAACAGCAGTTGTAAATATATACCAATTCCGCTCCGTCGAGTCGTAAGTTCAAATTAATTGCATGCATTTCGGTGGTTTAAGGACCCAAGACTAAGACACTTTGCATTTTAAATAGCAGCTGGCTTTAGTTGCGAAATTGCAGACTCAAATGTGCCTCGCATTCGACATAAGCTCGGAATAAAAATTTAATTTTAGCGCACTGCGCGTTTGTTTTTATACATAAGCAATTGTAAATATGCAGGCAACTTGATATACTACTCCGGCGTCCTTCCAATTCCAAATATTCTACCCTCGGATATACTTGCTGGGGTTAGGCAACACCCTAATGAGCATTAAAGCCTGTGGCTTGAGTTTATCGTTTGGCTTCTCCACGTCTAGAATGCTCTGCTGTTGCATTTGCATAAATTGAATTTGTAAAATGAGCGAAAAATTGTCGCAGCGGGTGCTTCAAATAAAAATTGTAATATGAACACCAAGTCAAAAGTTTTCTATTGTGAGTTACCCTGTACACAGATCTTAAATATGCCAGATTCCTGTCAGATCTTAGCGCACATCGGAGATAAAAATATAACTATGCCTCTATAACATATTATGCAACACTGGTCTGTAGATACTATTGAAAATGCAAAAATACACATTTTTATGGAGGGGGTCGATAGGTTGATCAACGCGTTTGCCTTCTCTATAAACCAATCTTTTGAATTGCTTTAAAGTAGTAAGAAATGCGAAGAAATATACATATATATCCACATATATTTTTTGCTAAGTGATTGGCTATGTGCATTCTTTTATCACTCCTGAATATTTTGATTTTGTTATCTGATCTGAATGGAAATGCTTCAAAACAACAGACTGGTTCAAGCAGTAAAGTACTCATTCTACAGGGTATAAGTGTGTGTCAGAAAACGTTGGTATATTATGCTTTCAATTTAATTGGTTTGCATTCATAATGAAATGAAATTTGGTTGAAGCAAATTGTTCAGTTGGCTTTTTGTTCAACATTGGTGTTTTCTTTTCGTGTGCACTTTGCTAGACTTCCACATACACTCCCACACACATAGTTATAGATAATCAGCTGACAATCAATTTACTCTACAACAAATACCGAATGCTTGCTTTTGATTTTTTGATTACTTTTTTATTGATTTATCGTAGCTCTGACAATCGTTTGAAATGAATTTTGGTGAGTGGAAAAATGTGCGACTAGCAAAATGCTCGAACACTTTGTGGGAATGCCGACATTAATCTGCCAAGACTTGGTTTTTGTCTTGCCGAACTCTCATCTCTGTTTGTCTATCTCGTATACTCAATATCTGACAGGGCATAGCAGCACACAGACGTAGGCATAGAATCGGTTCAAGCTGCAGAAACGGAAACAGTAAACCAAACATCAAAATAAACAGCACACTTAATCGTATATAAATGTTTATATTTACCCTGTAGGCAGGGCAGCGGCATAGTTTTATGTCTCAATCTAAACGTTTGCGAGAACCAAATAAAAATAATCAGCGAGTCAATACTATTCCAATAGGCATCCATAGACACGGACACTGTTTGCGAAAGATACGAAAATCCATGGCCAGAATACGGAAGAAATGCTCAAATCTCATGTGTGTACTTACACACACACACACACACACACACACACACACACACATTTCAATGAGCTAAGTTGTTTTTGTGGCAGTGGTTGTTGTTGCGTTTTTATGGCGTCGATATGATATGGTGATTAAGTGTTTAGTTCCCAGCGGGTAAGAAGTATCAATGAAATTCGAAATATGCGGCGAGATTAAGTAAAAAATGCCACGGAACGGATGGAGAGAAAGACGGAAATGTCTGCTGTTTTTCAGCGGCAAAATGTATACTTCAATGCCCCATGCTGCTCATTAATGGGTATATAAATAATCCATATATATAAGTTTGTGTTTGTGTTTGTTGCTGCATCAATTTGAAATAAATATTATACTTAGTTCAAGCAGGGCTCGATTAAACACAGTGCAGTGGATAAGTTATCAAATTGTATGCGCCCCGCTCTTATGTCAACAGAGATCGAAGCATTTTATATATTGATATGTCTTAATTTAATAAACATTTCAGCTTATCAAGCTTAAAGTATATCACAGTACTCAGAGGTTACTTTATAATATCCTTTATTTAGTCTTACTGGATATCAGAGTGTACACACTTTCATAATTACGAAGTTCATAATGTATTTGTTTTGACACACAAAACTTGTATTTCTTTCCATTACTTACATACTTACATACTTATGTATCCTGCAGCTGACAATGTGCATTGAGGCGACAATTTGACATGTTAAGACAAAAAGTTGCATTCAAGGCACAGCATAGACAACACACTGAGAGAAAAATAGCAAGCAATTTGCCTTAATAAACCCACGGCACAGACTCCCACCTCTGTCTCCCTGAATCCCGACCCCGCCCCCGAAAACACATCGGCTGCCTGCAGTGCTCAGCTGGTGGCAGACAAACAGACGGCAATAAGGAGCAGGAGAAGTGGCTGGTGGGAAGGAGTGACTGGGAGCATCAGCTGGTTAAGTTGCAGCTATGCGTTTGCTGCTGCTGCTGCTGCTCTGGGCTGTGGTCTAATTTGAAACTTGTTTGTCTAAGCTCTAAGCACAATAAATCCAGCCTTGGGTTACAACTTTTGTGGGTATGCAAAAAATTGTGGGCGCAAACAGGACTGCAAAAGTGTGGCCACACGATAAAGCCAGACAACAGGGCCAACTGATGTGGCTTTTGACCGATTTCGGTAGTGGCAATTACAAGTGCAACATTTTGTTGCACAAGCAAAATCGGAAGCAGTGTTGCAATTTAAAAGCCAATGGGAAAAGCTGTAAGGCAACCCACAGGAATACCAGGATGCTTACTTACTTATGGTTTGTTTGGGGCTGCCACAACGCAGCTAATCCGTGTGTATGTATCTGTGTGTGTGTGTGTGTGGCTACACCATCATCATCATCATCAGCTCGTGCAAACACTTGACTTTCTTGTATTTTCGCTGTCGTATTTGCCTTGCCATTTGTTGGAGCAAATTTTCTTGATTGCCCTGGCATTGGCATTTGGTTGTTTTCTGCTTATGCGTTGTCATCTTTCTCCTATGTTTGCCTTTCACGTTTCTTTTTTTTCGGTGCCTTCCCACTTTGGTTATTTCGCTCGTTTCTCCATGCCCTGTGACAGTGATTTTGACATTTCACGCGCATTTATTTTTTTGCATGTTATTTCTTATATTTTCCAGCAAAAAGGTCAACCGACATTCATTCTTACGATGGGTTATGCGCTCCTTTTGCATATAAATATACATATATATACATATATACAGCCATGGGCATATTCTGAAATGCCTACTTAACAGCTATGTCTAGGACACGCGCTGCCCAGTTGCTCCCCAGCGGCACATTTCTATTTAAGTAAATTGATTCGCAGCGCCAGATTGTGCCGCAAGAAAACACAATTTCACTCAGAATAATTATGAATGAATTGCCAGTTCAGCTGTTGCTGTCCGCTGTTAATGCACTGTTAAGCGACTGTTAATGCTGCCGCTCAGCTAACATCACTCGGCACAGCCTCTGCTGGCTGAGTGTGTGTTTCTGTTCTGTTTGTTTGCCTGCTGTTTCCCAGTTGAAACGCAGACGTTGAGTCGAGAGCACACGCGACGCGCATGTTTTGCGACGACGAGTCGAAAAAAACACGAGGCACACGAGGCGTATACGCGCTACAGCGCTCAACATTCGGCGCAAAGTAAATGAAATGGTCAGTTGCCGCATTCGAGCCACAAAACGATCTAATCAGCTTTATTATGACAGCCAATTTATGTACAATTGTTTGTTTTGATTGACACAGCTAAATACACACATTTTCGAATATTAAAAACCAACGTGTTTGTAAACAAAACTGTGGTGTCTAGACACAAAAGAGATTTTAGTGAACTTAATAAATATACGAATTCATCAATGTTTAAATTCAGACCGATTTTAAAGAAACTCTAATGTATAAAGAACAAAATATAAAGTTTTTTCTTTTACTATATATAAACTAGTAAAACTAAGTGAACACAAGAAAAAGTTAACCGTACAAATACTTATAAATTAAATAAGCAAAAATAATTCAACGCGTTTAAAGACAGATTAAATCATTGTTTAAACAAATACGTAACAAAAAGTATAAATATAAATAGATTTGATAATACATAATAAATGGATCATATGAGATTTTTAAATCAGTTCGTTTAAGGAAAGTTAAACTGCGTTCATTCAAACAAACACTCAAAATAAAACGCGTTTAAGATCTAACAAAACAAACGCAAATAAAAGCGTAAAAATACTTATGCATATAAATTTCATAAAATAAAACGCAACTTGCCAATGTCACTTTTTGGGCAAATCGCATCAGATCAACGCCTTTTTAAAATCCCCCGTTCCCTGCCATCTTTGCCAGCCACGTAAAATCCATATTGATGGGCGCTCGCATTCTAGAGACTCCTTCCGCTGCTGTCAGCGACATTTCCTGCCCTTTGGGTTGGCACTCGGCTCTTTTGTTTGATTTGCATATTGCTACCTGTCTGAGCCTGAGTTGCGACACACTCACAAGTGAGCACAAAGAAAAAAATATAATAAACAGGCAACACAAAACGTGATAAAATAAGCGGAAAAATAGCTGACAAGAACGCGCGCAATTCCTCCCACTCATCACACACAAAAAAGAACAAGTGAGAACGTTGCAGTCGGGCGGAGCCGACTGCGTAATACTCTGATACCATTTTAAGAACAGCTGAAAGCAAGTGAACAGAAAATTTTTGCTGGTGTTTGGGTGACCCGAAATCGGCATTCCAAGTTTTTGGGAACGGGAGGGGCATGGTCGATCTTAAGAGGGGGTGACCAGAAGTCTATCCTCCAATTTTGGTGACTCTAGCTCTAAAACTGTGGAAGATATACATTTTCGCGATTTTTGGGGGCGGGAGGGGGCGTGGCCCCAAATTTTTTTTTACCGATATTTAGAGGGGCTGACCAGAATTCTATCTTCCAAGTTTAATGACTCTAGCTCTGAAACTGTGGAAGATATAAATTTTCGCTATTTTTGGGGGCGGGAGGGGGCGGGGCCCCAAAATTTTTTGCCGATCTTTAGGGGGCTGACAATAAGTCTATCCTCCAATTTTGGTGACTCTAGCTCTAAAACTGTGGAAGATATACATTTTCGCGATTTTTGGGGGCGGGAGGGGGCGTGGCCCCAAATTTTTTTTACCGATATTTAGAGGGGCTGACCAGAATTCTATCTTCCAAGTTTAATGACTCTAGCTCTGAAACTGTGGAAGATATAAATTTTCGCGATTTTTGGGGGCGGGAGGGGGCGGGGCCCCAAAATTTTTTGCCGATCTTTAGGGGGGCTGACAATAAGTCTATCCTCCAATTTTGGTGACTCTAGCTCTAAAACTGTGGAAGATATACATTTTCGCGATTTTTGGGGGCGGGAGGGGGCGGGGCCCCAAAATTTTTTGCCGATCTTTAGGGGGGCTGACAATAAGTCTATCCTCCAATTTTGGTGGCCCTAGCTCTTAAACTGTGCGAGATATAGGCTTCCGTGTTTCGTGGGGGCGGGGTGGCTGGGGGGCGTTCTAGTGGGCGTGGCCGGAAAATCCAGGACGCAATCTTTTGGGCTGGTCAGCCCTAGTCTAAATTCCAAATTTGGGGACTCTAGCTTCAAAATTGCGGGAAATATACACGTGTTATCGAATTGTGCATTCATGTATATCGATTTTCGCGATTACGGGGGCGGGAGTGGGCGTGGTCAAAATTTTGTTTCTGTAATCTGTAGAGGACGTCACCAGTAATATATATTCCAAATATGGTGACTTTAGCTCTAAAACTGCGGGAGATATAAGCATTTCAAATTAATTTTGGAGGGGGGCTGGTGGGCGTAATAATGGGCGTGGCCGATTAACCTAGGATCCAATTTTTTCGGGAGGTCACCAGCAATATACCTACCAAATTTGATTACTCTAGCTTCAAAATTGTGGGAGTTATTCACGTTTAATCGATTTGTGATTTGAGGTGTATCGACATGTTATCGATTTGCCAGCCTCCCAGTGGGCGTGGCATAAATTTGGAATAAACTTGATCTGAAGCAGATAGCTATAATCATAACGCAAAAGATTTCAAGAGTCTATCTAATATCGTTTCGGAAATACGCGCGTTCATCCAGACAGACAGACAGACAGACAGACAGACAGACAGACAGACAGACAGACAGACAGACAGACAGACAGACAGACGGACATGGCTAGATCAATTTGTATTGTCAGTCTAAGCATACTGGCAGTAACTTTTGGGGGTCTCCGACGCTTCCTTCTATGCGTTACAAACTTCAGGACAAACTTAATATACTATTTTCTTCGAAAAGAGTATAAACATTTATCGTACAGAACAAAGGAAATTATCTGACCAGCGGGCATGAGGCGCGCCTCTGCTTCTGCCTCTGCCTTGAGCTTCTACAGCGACTGCCAGTGGCCCAGAGGCACCGTTGACAAGTGACAGTTTTGTTTGCTTGCGGCCTGGCTGGAGGCCAGCGAGGGTAGTGTAGTAGGGTGTAGTGTAGTAGGGTGTAGGGATTGTTGGCGTGGATTGCCGCTTGCCTAATTTGGTCAATGCTTTTATTGTTTGCCCATGGTACATGGCATTAATATGCCGCCGCTCTGTTTACACGCACTTTTAACGTGTGTTTATTCGGCCGTAACATAAACTAATTGAGGCATTCACTCGCTCAACTCGGCGTATGCGCAATCCGCAAGCTGCCCCCAGGCCAGTCACGTTTATACACTCCGACCAGCAATAAAGGAACGCCTTGAAATACACACAAAACACTAATATGCATTTGTGGTGCAAGAATGAAAATCCAGTGATCAAGAAGATTAAATACCTTATCATTTGCATATCTGCTGAGTGTTTGAGTGATTTGACTCGTGTAATGCAGAGATGATCATTTGTATAGTTTTATTTAAATTAGGCACAAATTTGTTTCAACTACAATTGTTGTGTTCCGAATTGCGGAAGCACTCGTTAGATTCTAAAGCAAAATCTAATTGGTAACTTTTGTTCTATGTCACAGAAAAAGATGCTTTAAAGAGAGCAGCCCGATCTGGGTATATAGTACGATATACAATTCGCAATATGTGTGTGTGACTTATGCAGTCCAAGCTCAATTTATGTATTGCTTGACCAAGAAGATATATTATTCTGTTTGCCATCTTTCTCTAAGCGTTAGCCTATTAGCGGCCAAATTAATATACCCCACTAAGGCAAGGATATACAAGTCATCATTCACTTTCTCATTGCTGCCTGTCATTTGGCACTTGTAGTTGTCGCCATCGTCATTCTCAATGGCCGCCATCGGGTCTGCTCGCTACTTGCAGGTAGTCATCAGCCATGACAGTTGAGCTCGCCGCCAGGTGAGTGAGTGAGTGTCCTGCGGTGCCTGGGGTGTCGACTTGCTTACCTGTTCGTGTTCGTGTGTTTTAATGAAATGCAAATGCTAACCAGCCCGTCACAAAGTTGCGCCCATGAATCCGCACACCAGCCCGACAATATTTTGCTTGGCCGCCGGTTGTGTTGGCACTTAGCAGCAGTAATAGCATTACTGTTATTTAGTTTCAAAGGGTATAATACATTTGTCATGCAATGTTTAAAGCATTGAGTGGCGCATCTCATTAGGTATAAGGATATATCCATGTCCGTCTGTCTGTTTACATGCCAATGAGTTCTTACATATACCTTTATTTTTGGCAAATAATTATCGAATTCTTGTATGTCAACATTTTCCACTGAAATGTTTTCTCTTCTATTTTTTGAGATTACATATAGCTGTTCAGTGTTTTGCTTTAATATTTAAATACACATAGATTAGAATAAATTGTGGCGACAGCTGGCTAAATTGCAGATTGCAGAATGCAATTAAATTAAATTTAAACAATACTTTTGAAGTTGGCCCAAAGCGCTGCTTTGAGGCTTGTGGCCTATTAAATTTGTATTTATCATCATTTGATTTCGCTTATAGGCGCTAGACTCGAGGCTCTAGGCTCGAGGCTGATGGATGCGTTGCATGTGCCTTGATGTTAACGCGTTTGCCTTAGCCTCAGTCTTAGCCCATAACTAAATCGGATAAATTTCAGTTTATGACAGGTGCCCTGCGAGGCATTTACAGCTGCTGCGGCCCCATTTTGCCCCAAGGAGTTGACTCGACTTCACGGGGAGGCTATAAAAACAGATTTGTGCATAATTTCAAAAACGTTTAAGCTTTAAGTTATGGCAATGCATTAAATTTCGAATACGAGAGGTGAGAAAAACGTGTCGCTGAGTGGCAAATGGAACTTACTCGTCTTAAGGCAAAGCTGAAGCTTGTCAAGTTAATGGCTCATTTCTTACTTAAGCTGGAAAAGCGATTTTCTTTAATACATACATGGCTACAGACATAAAATACAGTTTATGGAGTTTGTTGAGCGAAAATTTAAACTCTTTTTGCTTTGTAAATGGATTTTGAATGCATTTCCATGTTTTAGTTTTAAAAGCTTTTAAATAATGTAGGTTAATATAACTTTACCATTGGCATCAGAGTATTACGCAGTCGTTGACATTCGAAAGCAACGTTCTTTTTTCTTTGCTAATTTATGCTATAGTAATGCCTGTATAATTTACAACAAAAGAAAACAAACTGTGAAAACTTGTGAAAGTTTCATCTTAGTTGACTTGTAACAAGTATTTAATTTTGAAAGTCCTTCAAGCTCTAAAATGTTGCTTTAAGGTGTGCTAATTCCTGGAATTAACAAGTAAAATCTTTGAAAACTTTTATCGGATTGAAATGTACCCACAAATTAAACATTTAATTTTCATACTACTCTTCACCTAATTTAAGTTTACTTCTCAAAGGGCGATCATCTGTGCAACTTGTTTACTTTTACAATTCAGTTTATTAAAGCATGAACTTTTTAGCTAATTAGCTGCAACTCGCCAGTATAATCTTTATAAATAAGTTTTCATAGCTCTTAGGTTATTTTTAGGTTTTTCTTTCAGGCTACTTTAGCCCATTTTTTGGCTTGCCTCAAATTGTTGTCACACATTCAGCTTTTCATGAGTTTGTAAGTTAGCCAAGGACGCAAGACCCTTTAGCAACATATCGCACAACTTTCGCTTGACAAGCGCTTCTTTTAAGTAAACCCGAAGCTGAATAAGTTGCAAATTTGTTTGTGAAGGAGCAAAATAAAGAAACTTCTACTGCTATTCTATACTTTGGGTCAAAGCCAGAGTGCGCCACTTGATTTTAATTAAATATGAGTCTATGTCATAAACTCTTAAGCTACTAAAGCTGCTTTTAATGAGCGTTGGGCAACCGATTGAATAATGGCTTGAATGCAAATCTGTGCAGCTTAAATCAAACTTAATTTACAACTTGTTAATCGCAGACTGAAACTAGAACTGGAGCAAGTCCAAAGCCACAAAGCTACTTCTGGTAAATACCAGCAAATGTCGGTCATTGATTTATGCTGATTTGTTTGATTATATTTTGTGGCTTTCTTTCACTTGTTGTTGGTTTATTGTGTCGCCTTGTCGTATTGTCATTAATTTATTGCAGCCAAGGGCAGCTGATTTCACTTTAATTCAATTTATTTGCCGATACATCGAGCAACAACAGCAATCACGAAAATAGTCATCACAATAATCACAATAAGTAAGCGCAATAATCGACAGTTGGATACCCTGTGATGTGTTAATTGGGTGTTTACGTTTGACACGATCAAATAAATGTACAGAATTTAAATACTATTGTGATAAGATTGAAGATTTGATTTATTTAATATGTATATATGAATAGGTATTTAAAAAGTCTCTCAATCTTAACAGTGCAATGCTTTAAATTTATACTTATAATTCTCATTCACAAGCAATTGCATTTATGTTTATATATTTTTTTCATTTAAGTTCCAAATGGTAACCTTAATGTTAATATATGTCTTGTCACTTATTATATAGGGTATTTCGTATTTATTACATGTTCCCGATTGCGATTCGATTGGCGTTTGTCGAGAACTGCCAAGGGCTGTGTTCGGGCCAGAGTCGCTTAACTGCTTATCTGCCGAGTTCCATCGGGTAAACCAATGCGGAGTGTGCCTTCTCTTTGGACCCACTGTGGCCTGTACCCTGTCCCTGTCCCTGTGCTTATGTATGTACGTGTGTGAGATTAGCGTAGTGTCGAGCCACGCATTTCAGATGTATGCACGACAAATTCATTATAATTTCGCCTGCCTACATTTTGCGGCTTTGATCCGTGCGTGTCAAGACATACAGCCAACGAATTTGCTCTTCAACTCCAGTTATTGTTGTTGTAGCTCCAATGGCAAATAAGGCACGCATACACACACACACACACGCAAGCACACATGTGCTTTCTAAATGAAATCAGTTTAAAGGTGCCCCAATGTGTCGTTTTTGGATTATGATTACGAACGTTTCTCATTGCCATCGTGCCACAGAAACCTAGTACTAGTAACATGTGTGTATGTGTGTGTGTTGTTGTTGTGTAGGTTTTTGTTGGCTTATGTGCAAATGAGATGCCCAAGGTACTGGAAAAATATGCCTTTTTGGCACACAATATGTTTGGCCCATGGTCATGGAAAGCATTTTTTTCTGTGTTACTGGAACAGTAAGGAAAAAAATATTTTGCAAAAATTTGAAGGCAACAGCAACTTAATAAAAAGAAAGGGAAAAACAAGTAAATATGCTCATGCTTTGCTCGACTAGCAGATACCATGTACTTAGAAAAAAATGAATAAGGTGGGTCATTGCAATCACAAATTTAATTAATTTATAGGGTCGCAAATACCTCTGCCGGTTACACACACTTAAACTCCATTAAAACCATTTTACCTATGTTTATTGGGCACAGGGTATGAAAATAAAAATAAAAAAGGACTCCACTGCCTGCTCATGTGTGTAAATGCTTGCGTGTACGGGTTCTGAGTGTGTGGATGAGTGAGCGAGTGAGTGAGTGAGTGAATGAGTGGTGCAGGCATTATACATATGCCTCGGCATTTTTATGGCACTTTAAGCCTGCGTTGAGAAATTCCCAAGGCACAACAACAAGCGAAAAAGTCAAGTGAGCTTCGAGTGGCCAGAAGGCCAGAACCTACTGAAAATGCACCAAAAATACTAAAGCTGTACTTAAAACGAAAATAATAATACCGGATTATTTATTTCACTAGAAAATCGATGTCTTACAGGCCAGAGCTGGACACAGTTGTCTTAGATTACAACTGCTCAGATTTTATACACAAACACTTATCATAATTCCCGACTTAAACCCCTTTGATACATTCGTTTGGGAGGTCGATTAGTGGCACTGAGTACCCTAGGTAACAACTGTGGGGGCGTTTAAAAATAAGTCAGGCGTCGCCGGCAGATGCAACTCTTAGCGTTGTCATAAATAACAAGTTTAAGTCTCGCTCAGCACCTGGCTGCCATCTTTAGCGCCATTTTGTTTTGTTGTTGTTGTTGTTGTTTTTGGGTTGCGCGCAGTTCCGCTTCCGCTGCGGCGATTGTTTGCACTGGGAGCACGGAACGCGTCATAAGTCGCAGGGCGTCTGATTTATGAGCCGCTTTTTATTTCGCATGCGCTGCCGTCAAAATATATATCAAAAAGCAACAAATTGCGACCGCACGGACTTGGGACTTGAGACGTTTCGACTCGACTCGCCTCGCCTCGCCTCAACTTTTTGCGCTGCGGCATTGTCGCAGTTTTATGCCCAGACGATGCCGCCACAAGGCCACAACACCAAACACGTGCCCAGCTGGGCCAGCCGAGGTGTCACACACTTTCATCCTGCCTGACCCCCAACCTCCAGGCGTTTGCGCCTCCGCTTCCTTCAATTGGCCTTTGGCCTTTGTGTGCATAAATTTGGAAATTCTTTGCCCCTTTCAAATACTCTGTAGCCAAAAAGTTGTGCAAGCCTATATACATATAACAGACAGGAGACATCTTCAACTGCATATGGTATATATATTGTTTCTTTTGAGTGCACATGTTGTTTTCAGAGACTATTTACTTATTTCATAAAATCGGAGGAGCAAAAATCGATTGATCTTTATCGATAGCTGTCACAGATAAATAATGAAGATGCGTCTTTTTTTCACATATGCACATATCTCAAAGGTTATAGGGAGACCAATTGTATATGATAAGCTCTTAAGAGAATAGCCCTATTATTATAATCCCATTTGATATATACTCAATAAGTTTCAGTGTGTGTGTTTGAACGTTTAAGTATATATACATAAGTTATAGGGTATCTCATGGTCAAGCAACCTCCACTCGAGCACACTCATTTGCTAGCTGCTGTTGTTGTGCTGCGCGTTGCACACTTTTCTGCCACAGTGTCCTCGGCTTAATAAAGTCGGCTACTTAACGCAAAACGACAATGAGGTGTCATTCAGGTGTAAGAGGGGGAGGGGGAGGGGAAGGTGTTTGAGCCATGTGTCACATATTCGCATCCGGTGTTGGCATTGGCATTAGGCCACCTCTCAGACGCTGTTTGCTGTTTCCGTTCCGGCATGCGACTCTTTTAATGCCCTCACTTTTGTTTTGTTCGCCCACTTTTTGCACTTTTGTTTCGCCTGCTCATTGTCGCCTTTTGTCCAGCTTCTTATTCTTTTACTTTTCAGCTTGCCTTTGACTCTCGTTTTATTTTATGTTTTCGTTTTAGTGCGTATAGCCTTACACGCTGCAAGAACATTAAACGCTTTGCTTTCAATGCCGCTCAAGTGTCATCGAGGCAACTTTTTGTTCAGCTTTAAACTTTACTCGAGAAAAATTCGTTTAAATTTAATGGCACTTCGGTTTGTATGCTCCATAAAATGAATGATACGCTTCTTTTAATAATAAATATAAATATATATTTTATTTTGTTTTATTATCTAGTGTAAAGCAGTTCTTATGCTATTTTACATTTAATGATTCCATTACTGAAAATATAAATTGAAAATCGTGCAAGAAAACGGCTCTTAAATTTCACTTATTTTGTAACAGTTATCCTTTCCCTTGTCTCAAGCTGACAGTTGTTAACCACATAGTTGTCTAAAGCCCACACAACACTCAAAACTTGTCAGCTACAGCTAACAGCTAAGAAGTCAGTATAAACTTTTGCCTCCATCTACAAACCTTTTTTATGAAGTGCTAATTTGCTGTTGTTGGATCACACATAAAAAATTAAAGCTCAAGTTAGCAAATGTTTTAGCTAATCACAAATTTGTCAAACTTATTCAAATGCCACAGCAGCTGAACGAGTGAGTGCGTGTGTGCACATTCACATTCACATTCGCATTCACATTCACATTCAGACATGAATAGTTAATACAAATGACGCCAAATGAGTCAGACCGACAGGCATGACTGTCTCTGTGGCTGCGTCTCTTGACATACCCTGTGCTTTTACAAATGTTGTAAAACGGGTATCCAGAGAGGAAAGCATCTCTGAATGAACATGCAGATACAGATTTTGGCCAAGACGTCTGTAGTATTGATGATAGTTTTTAGATATGAGCAAAGGGTATCACAGAGTCTGTCATCATTACACATGCGTAACCATACACACCTGAGTAGGAAAGACTGGGTACAGGGTATCTCATACTCTGTACAGATTGTCTGTCGCAAACATACTTGGCTTGTAATAAAGCAAATGAGCTTCTGGCATGTGCGTTTCAAGTTAGCCCAATTCAAGCTCTATTTCGTATTCTTAGGCAAAGTGAAAGGATTCTTCTCTCTCGTTCCTCTTGTTGCTGTCATTAGACCAGATTTAACGAGCATTACGCATGATTCTGGTTTAACAAGTGCTTTCACATATGAAAATGCCTGACAGGCTTTCTCGTTACTTTTGGCATCTGTCGCTGACAAGTCGCGGACAGATTCGGATTCAGATTCTGACTCGGAGTTATGCGGCTTGAAGTTTGAAGTTTGAAAAGAAACTTTAGCCATTAGCGGAACAGCAACAAATTGTTTTAAATGTGCCACTTAAGGCGACTGCTCTTTAAAGCAAATGAAACACAAACAAATGAAAGTCAGACAGCAGACAGCTGCAGGTGATTAAAGAGCGAGTGGAGCGAGCTTCATAATATTCGCATTAATATTTCATAAGTGCTAAGAGCGATGCATTTAAATTTTTAATTGCGCTGCACGGAGAGAGATCCTTTAATGGCCGTCGCCTCATTTTGCTGGCTACGCTAAATCCTTTAGCGGCATATTTTCCAACGACGCGACGCGACTTAATGAGGCACACTTTCCTTCCATTTCCATTTCCATATTCATTTCCATGCCAAGCACGCAGAACACAGACAATAAACGTGAATTGCCCCTGTCTGGAAATGGGCTGCTAAACCAACTTTCTTATCAGCTATAGTTTGCCAGTTAATCAGCTTAAACGAGCTTTCTTAAGAGGGCGAGAGGGCATTAATAAAACATATCTTAAAACAAGAGATTTTCATAATTCAAATGTAACGCAGTCAGGAAGTTTGCAGCTGAGATCTTGAAGTGGCTTAAATTATTTTTTAATAGCAAGCCAACTTCCCACTTTGTTGAACACAATAACTAAAAGCTAAAGCAGCAATTATATTGCTGCCAGACCAATAAAAAAACTATGCACATGAGCACTTTGCTTTTATTTGTACATAAAAAGCCCTCTACTTGAACTGTTTATTCTTATATTTATCTATGTATACGAAAGTATGTATGCAATGTAAACAATTTACGTAAGGTATTTTCATGAATTATTTGTTTGCTTTTCCCATTGCCGCACACTTTATTTCACTTGGCTTTAAACTGCGATACTGATGCTGATGTTGTTGCTGCCTCTGCAAATAGTGTGCAACTATTATGGATATTTCTTTCAATACCCTATTATTATACAGTATACTGAGTTTGCCAATTTAATGCGAAAGTGCATTCCTTACATAATTTATGTAGACTAGAAGCTTAAACGATTCGTTCAAATAACTACAACATGTCGAAAATAAACTATAATACAATTAAAATGTATCCCTTTAAATATTAACAAACAAATATTAGAGAA